>OZ023145.1:24673920-25036768 GCA_963675895.2 Styela plicata
GTTTTTTTCCCGGCCCACAGCGAATTGTGAAGCGTTTTATATTACGATATATAAAAGTTATATATAGATGACGGGGCGAGCGCATGTACGTACTTTCAAGATACGTCAAATTGTAGAGAGATTTGAATTAAATTGAAAATAGACTTCACCCAAATTTACCGTGTACCCAGCACATGCTCGATCTTTTTTGCTTGCAGACATTAGTGAATTTTCATTGGCACCCGTCATACATGCAATTTAATTTGATGACGATCCAATCATGTGTGATCATCAATCGGAACGACCAGTATTATATCATTCATTGCAAAACGGCGCAATAGAAAATGTATGTAGTTTGCAATTAGCGCCAGCTTCTAAATTAACGATACAAAGAATTAAAACTTTGCAAGTTCGACGAGAATTTCTTTGAAGTTTTGACGATGACGCATTCGAGGCCAGCCTTTAAATTAACGAAACAAGGAAAAATCTACAATTGTGACATCGAAAAATATATTTTGGTATTTAAAAGCCTGATTTATAAAAACAAAATAAATTATTTTATCGCCAATAATATATTGTTTTAAATACCCTCCTAAGGAATTTAAACTCGGAAGGTTCGGGGCGAATTACTTTGATGTTTTGACAATGACGCAATCGACGGCACCCTTTAATCAACAAAATCAATCAATCAAGAAAGTTCTACAATTGTACATTTTCACACTGTGTCTGTGATAATGTTTTGTACTATTGTAGAAACTGCTTCTCTTAAGAATGTTTTGTTTATGTTCACGACATGACGTCTTGGTAGGCAATGTATTGAAATGCAAAATGTGTATCTCGATAAACAATAATTACAACAACAAGAAATGGCGAAATTTAATCAGAACCCTTCAAATTCTTTGTCTTCGGTGTCTGAGGAAAACAGATCATACAAAGGTGATTGGTTTGTAACGATCGGCTTAGAAGCGGGCACTTCAATTTTGTCTGAAAGGGAGTGAAATATACCAGCTTTCTTAAAAACCATTCACTACGCCCTCCGAGCACACTTGTTCCCATGCTCCAACAATCCACCGCGACACTTTGAAGGGAGAACAACGATGTTTTACGGTCATCGGCTGAAACGACATTGCACACCTGGACAAAAACAATACTGCGCTCATTCCATGCGTCTGAGTTAATGAATTACTGTACGTTATTACTTCAGCGTTTGATAAGGCGCAGCGTGTGTTTCCGTATTTGAGGAGTCGTTCACGGACGCTTTGCGATTATTACGGTGCTGCGTCATATCTGTGTGCAAAATAGCAAAATTTTAGAAAAATGACCCTTTGCGACCATTACCACGAAGGTGCTTTTACGCCGCAAAATACGGTAAATTTACTATCCTTTTAGATCCTTTTCCGGTTTCGAAACGCGTCAGGAATGGTATGAAGATATCATTTACACTTCTCAAAAACATGCTGGGGGTTGTAACATCTTGTACTACATAATTTATCACGTCTTGCAGGTAAGAATTTTTTTATTTAGCTAAATTACAATGTTGACAAAATTTTTACTATCCTATATATAAATTTACTATCCTTTTTGGATCATTTTCCGGTTTCGAAACGAGTCAGGAATGATATGAGGATATAAACTTAACACTTCTCAAAAAGGTAAGAATTTTTCTAGTTTGCTGAATTACCATGTTGACAAAATTTTAAGAATCGTTGGCAAACTAGACCAACAATACCTTTTGTATTTTCCACCGCAAATTTGAGAATTATCATGGAAACCGTTATTCTATTCTATTTGTAGGGAAAAATTTTGGTTTGAATCCATTGACTGATTTTTTGGAAGTTTCTTCAGTAGAGTACCATGACTGCATCCTCAATATGAAAATTTTTTTGGGATTTTATTCAAAACCCGAACGAAATACTGGTGCTTTTTGTTAATTTGTCAGCTTTTCTTACATTTACAACAGTTTGTTGTTTGTATTTAAAACTTGTTCGCAAAATTCTCGCCACCTAAGTATGGGATATGAATAGATTTACCCAAAGAGAAGCATTTGCTATCAATTTTAGATATCAAAATGAAAAATTTTTTGAATGATTGTAAGTGTTGTTCTTTATGGGTTTATGACCTCATATTAAAACCCTTTTTTAATTGTTGCATATTTTGCAGAATTCCAGCAGAGGGTAAATTAAGGATAATATTTCATACTGAAGCGGCAACAACAACCAGTCTACAACAAAAGGAAGAAACATCACAGATATATACATGCTAAAAAGGGAAGTCTATCTGCATATTTCATCTTTACCCATTCGTGACCAAAAACCGGTGGTTGCTTGGTCCCAATTTGTCCATGACTGTGTATTTTTAAAATTCTAGAAAATTTTATTTTGCTCGCTCAACTTTTCTTTACCTAAACAATCCTGGGTCACATGAAGGAGACGAATACCAACAACGAAACTAAACAAACATCAATATATCAAATACTAACAGAAAATATTGATGATGCTAAGCTCAATTTTTTTTAATATCTTCCTTGTTCCTTGAGCATGAGCTGCATATACAATGGACTGGTAGATATTTTGCAATGGGTTTTTGCCATGAGTTATAATCATTCAATTCACTTTATTCATTCACTTTAAAATAGGAATAAATATGCAACAAATAAAAGTTTTCCATGTAAAAATATTTTATGTACGTATACGTAGCATAACGATTTGATAGTATCGAGCATCTTTACCTATTTGAAACAAATGAGTTTTCGGTAAAAGTCTCGCACAGTTTTCTTTTCAGATTAGAATTTGTATTTCCTATTTATTGATTATTGGAAAAGCTCAATTATCCACAAAGGGTTCATTTTGGGATTCAAGAAATATTTTCAACAAGTCGATCTATACTGAAATGATTATTCTTCCTTCATAATATTTTGTTAATCCTGCCGCTTACAGGCATTTTGATTTGTTCCGATAACATTTACAATGTCTTCTACACAGTAAGTAGTAGCAGGTTTTTGTTTTATGTATTCATCGCTATAGGAGTGGTTGGTATTCGCTTTTCACTCATCTTTGTCAGATGATTTAGATGTCGTACACTCTAATTATTTTCTCAATTTTGCTTGTGATTTGTTTACCTTCTGTGGAACTACCAGCCTTCTTTCTCTTACAGATGCACTGGAAAAGGCCGAATTCGAATTTTTAAGTAAAGTAAATTATTTAAGCAGAAAGGTGCATCGGGATAATGTTCTGAAGTTGGTACAATCATATGCTTTGATATTATGAGTGAGTATTATATGTGGCCAATGCAAGGTAAAGCAAGAACAAGGTGACTGAAATAGGTTTCACTTGGGTTTATCAAGAAATTGTCAAGTTTGTAAAAAATAAGTTTCGTATATCTTATATTTAGGAATTATGATAGTTTTATTAACTGCATGCTAAATATTTGCTTTTATAAAATTCCAAAAATTTTTGATGCATTTTCTAGATTACTTGTGTAGTCTTCGATTTTTATTGTGTTTGAATCATTTATTCAGGAAAATGACTCTTTACAAAATTAATTTTACATTTTTCGAATAAAAACAACTGAAAATACTATCAGATTCAAAATCGGAAGAAATATGTGACGACTAAGTTTTGAATGTTTTGTTTATTTTTCTTTTTTAGATCTAGACAAAAAGGGGTTTCAGAGCCTGAAATGGTCTAAATAAGCATTATAACTGTGCTTACAGAGCGCACAAGAAATTTTAATCTATCCTATGTTTCACAGCTCTAAGAAGGTCATTTCTGAATCAATATTCTGACCATTCAATCTTCTCGTTCATCATAACTATTTATTTTATTCTGTGTTAATTTTTACACCAAACCTATTCTGGAGTAGTTCATATTTTTATGATAAGAACAAATTGAAAAAAAATATGAAATTGAGACACCTGTTATTCCAATTGTCATATGAAATTTAATTTTGCTTGTTCAAATTGTCTTTTCTTGAAAAAGCGCAGGTCACTTCTTGGGTTGCATTCATAATTTAATTTGCGAAGTGTTAAATATTTTTGTCGAATTTTCTTCCAGTTAAGAACTACATCATGCAAGTTCAAGTTTCTTTGTTACATCTCGTTTCACCTAATTAGTAATATCTGACACTTGGGAATGATATATATATATATTTTGACATCAGTACAATCATGTAATTTATATATAAATTTAATATTCTTTTAGATCATTTTCCGGTTTCGAAACACGTCAGGAATGGTATGAAGATATAATCTTAACACTTATACTAGGGGTTGTAACATCTTGTGCTACAAAATTTATCACGTCTTGCAGGTAAGAATTTTTCAATTTAGCTGAATAATCATGTTGACAAAATTTTCGGAGGAAAATTAGACCATTATTGGTAAATAGATAGATTTTTTCAACCTTGTCGTTGTGAAGATGATATTAAAAATAAATATCATATTTTCATTTTAGAGATACACGTGAGAAAGTTCAGGCGAATGCACAAAACCTCGAATAAATTTTAGAAATACATAATAAGTATGCTAGTCAGTTAGACCAAAAATTAATTTACCTTCATAAACTAAAATAGGTGATAATTTGCAAAAATTACATGCACAAACGAACAAGGGAAGGGTAACAATGGTCAGTGTCCATTGTTTGATGTCCCAAAATAATTATTCTCTAACAATACTTTCTGTATTTTCTACAGCAAATTTAGAATTAACATGGAAACCATTATTCTATTCTATTTGTGGGGAATAATTCTGGTTTGAATCCATATGGAAATTTTTTCAATAGAGAATCATGACTGCATCCTCAATGTTAAAAAAAAAATTTTGGATTTTATTCAAAAGCCGAACGGAATACTGGTGCTTTTCGTGGATTTGTCAGCTTTTCTTATATTTACAACAGTTAAATTTGTTCGCACAATTCTCACCACCCAAGTATGGAATATGAATAGATTTACCCAAAAATAAGCATTTGCGATCAATTTCAGATATTAAAATGAAAACATTTTTGAATGATTTTAGGTGTTGCTCTTTATGACTTTGTGACCTGCATATTAAAGCCATTTTTTAATTTTTGTTGCATGTTTTGCCGAATTCCTGCAGAGTAAATTTAGGATATTTCAATCGTTTGTGTTTTACCCATTCCTGATTTATACATAATATTTTTAGAATAAAGAAATACTGAAGCGGCAACAACAACCAGTTCACAACAAAAGCTCGAAACATCGCTATTATATGCATTTTAAATAGGGAAGTCTATCTGCATATTTTTTCTTTACCCATTCATGACCAAATACAGTAGTTTCTCTGTCCCTATTTGTTCTTTTCCCTACTGTATCTGTTCTAGACAGAATTCTAGACAATTTTATTTTGCTCGTAACTTTCCTTTATCTAAATAATCATGGGTAACATGAAGAAGCAGAAAATCAACAACGAAACTAAACAAATATCAATATACCAAATCTTAACAGAAAATATTGATGATGCTAAACTTAATTTTTTAATATTTTCCTTGTTCCTTAAGCATGAACTGCATATACAATGGACTAGTAGACATTTTGCAATGGGTTTTGGTCATGAGTTATAATTATTCAATTTTTTTTGATGCCGCTTCTAGATTGCTAAAAAAGAAATTGAGTGAAGAACAAATTCCAAAAATTCTAAGTATTATGTATATTTTTGAAGAAATATTTACAACCAGTCAATCTATACTGAAATGATTATTCATCTTTTACGATATTTTTTTAATCCTGCCGCTTTCCGATAACATTTACAATGTCTTCTACACATTAAGTAGTAGCAGCTTTTTGTTTTATGTATTCTTCGCTATAGGAGTGGTTGGTATTCGCTTGTCACCAAGAGTGGCAATATGGTACGGTACGAAATTTTTATCGTACTTCGAACCAGCAAAAAAAATTGGTACCGAACTTCGCACCGTACCTTTCGAAAATTTTCCGTACCGTACGGTACGATATTATTTTTTTCGTACATCATACCGAACTTCGTACCAGTACGAAATTAAGTTCGATTATTATTTTTCATTTATCGTACTGAATTTCGTACTAGTACGAAAACAGGTACGATTCGCTATACAGCTATTTCGTACCGTACCAACTACCAAAGTCCAAATCAGCTTTGTTTGTAAGATCTGGCCACCGCAAGAAACGTCACCAACATCTTACATGAAAGTGATGCAGTTTTATGCTATTAATGCTGGTTTAAAATCCAGCACAGTAAAACATGGGCGTAACTAAGGATGTGTCACCCCAATATCATTGTTCACATTGGCATAATATGAGAATGGTATACCGGTGGTGATAAATGGTGGTAGGATGAGCACAGTTTTCGCAAAAAATCAGACATGGAGCAATATTTAGCATATTGGCAGCATTGTGTCGCCACAAAAAATTCTCTCTCGACAAAAGAATGTCCGTTGTGCACCACGCATGGGTTTCGTGTGGTCTCATTCGAAGGCATGGTTATAAGAACATAATCATTGTACATTTTTGCATCTGGTATTTCTGGTGCAATTTACGTTCTCTTCACATTACCGAATACTGCTATTCATTTTTTAATACCAGACAGACGTATTCCCGACATGCCTCGTTGTCTATATCGCGACTTGGCTGTTTTTGCAAAATATATCTTCTAATTAAGATGAGCATCATCTAACACTCAACTCAAAACAGCCTAAATATATCTTTATATTACTGCTCTGATAATATACTTGTGCGTGTCGGAGTACAAAAAAAAAAGTAATAGCGGTGATTACTGGTTAACTTAGTTGCATAGTTAGTCAGGGGGAGAGAGTTTTTAATTTAATTTTCATGAAATTTTCGCGCGTTTGCATTGCGCAATATTTTTCCCTGATTAATTTTGTATATTTCGTACCATTTAGCCTTTAAAGTGAGAATTTTTATTCAATTTTTACAAAAATTTCAGCGGGCTGCCGGCGGTCAGGTACATTTTCCTCTCTGGTAATGTTTATTTCACTCTTAAAACATGTATTTTTGTTTTGTTCTCAATATAATTTTGCGCGCCTCTGGCACCCTAATCTTTTTGTAAATTTAAAAGCCTATGTTTGCATGTTGGAAAAAATGTGCCCCCCTAAATTTTTTTCTGGATCCGCCACTGTAGTTGGTATATTCGAGCAGTGCTTACTGCGCCATTGCAAACCTTACATAAAAACTGGTCAAAGTACATCGGCGAAGCTGGCGATATATTCAGAAACTACCCTGTGATTTTTAGTATTATGAATGCCGCTTATCTTGTCGATTTTAATTGGGCTATCACAACTTTCGTTATTACAGAAAAATGCATTCAGATTAGGACGTCATAAATTAGCGGCGTATATGTATTTCCACGCAATCACAAAGTTTTACGCCACTGCAGTAAAACCGATATACGACGTAGCTCATCTAATCAGCTCAAGTGAATCAGTTGCATTTTTATTACCATATCTGCGCCGCTTTTAATCATTTTAAAATTGCCCTTTAGTTAAAAATTCCTTCATAGACACAATTTATATTGTCAGCTCCCCGTTATGAAACTGCATAGATGTTAAATGAAATTATTTTTTTGAATTAATTTGAGAAGAATAAAGTGTAATGCGAAGGTACGAAAAATAGTACGGTACGGTACGAAATATATACCGAACTTTGTACCGTACCAAGTGCGAAAATTGAAAAATGAATCATACCGTCCTATCGTACCGGAAGATTCAATTGTACCATACCGAACTTCGTACCGTACCGTACTACCAGCCTTGCTTGTCACTCATCTTTGTCAGGGATGAGTTAGATATCTTGCACGCTAAAATTTTTTTCAATTTCGCTTGCGTTTTGTTTAGGGTCACTTCTTGGCCTATTTGGTTGCATCTAGCAATTGAAATTGCAAAGTGTTTAATATTTTTGTCGAATTTTCTTCCAGTTAAGAACTACGTCATGCAATTTCAAGTTTCTTCAATTCCTAAAATTATGTATATTTTGGTAGATGCCCATTTATGAACCGATGATACAAGTAATCTTTTTTGAAAGGAGCAGGAAAATCTTTCGAGATTTTAAATTCTGATGCAATATTTTGTAAGGAAATTGGGCTAATTGTAGAAAAATTATTTCACTGAATTGAAAATTTAAAAGCCTGAAAAATTTCTCTAATTTAGCAATCAACAAATCACATACCGTAATTTTCAATGTTAAAATCTCGTTCTAAAAAAGTCGTACAAACTTTATTGTACAAATTATCAGATTTAAAATTGGAAAAAATGGCAACAATGATGCAATATTTTGTAAGGAAATTGGGCTAATTGTAGAAAAATTATTTCACTGAATTGAAAATTTAAAAGCCTGAAAAATTTCTCTAATTTAGCAATCAACAAAGCACATAATTTTCAATGTTAAAATCTAGTTCTAAAAAAGTCGTACAAACTTTATTGTACAAATTATCAAATTTAAAATTGGAAGTGTCGAGCATCTTTACCCATTTGAAACAAACAAGTTCTTGTCAAAAGTCTCGCACAATTTTCTTCAGATTAGAATTCATATTTCCTATTTATTGAATTTTGGAAAAGCTCAATTATCCACAAAAGGGTTCATTTTGTCATTCGAGAAATATTTTCAACCAGTCAATCTATACTGAAATGATTATTCTTTTTCTACGATATTTTGTTAATCCTGCCTCTTACAGACATTTTGATTTGTTCCGATAACATTTACAATGTCTTCTACACAGTAAATAGTAGCAGGTTTTTTGTTTTATGTATTCTTCGCTATTGGAGTGGTTGGTATTTGCTTGTCACTCATCTTTGTCTGGGATGAGTTAGATGTCTTGCAATTTAATATTTTTTTCAATTTCGATGGTGATTTGTTATTTTGGCCTATCTGTTACATCTCGTTTCACCTAATTAGTAATATCTGGCACTTGAGAATTTTATATATATATATATATTCTAACATCAGTACAATCATGTAATTAATATATAAGTTTACAATCCTTTTAGATCATTTACCGGTTTCTAAACGTTTCGGGAATGGTATGAAGACAATATAAGATAAACATGCTGGAGGTTGTAACATCTTGTACTACATAATTTATCACGTCCTGCAGGTAAGAATTTTTCAATTTAGCTAAATTACCATGTTGACAAAATTTTAAGAATCGTTGAAAAATTAGACCATTATTGGTAAATAGTTAGTTAGATTTACTACAACATTTTTGTCGTGAAAATAGTATTGAAAACAAATATCATATTTACATTTTTTAGAGTTACACTTAGATAGATCAGGCGAATGCACGAAACCTCGAATAAAGTTTATAAATACATAATAAGTATGCTATATAATATATATGCTATAATTATGCCATTATTCTATTCTATTTGTGGGGAATAATTTTGGTTTGAATCCATTAACTGATTTTTTGGAAGTTTTTTCAGTTGAGTACCCCGACTGCATCCTCAATGTTAAAAAAAAGTTTTTGGATTTTATTCAAAAGCCGAACGGAATACTGGTGCTTTTTGTGGATTTGTCAGCTTTTCTTACATTTACAACAGGTAATTTTGTTCGCACAATTCTCACCACCCAAGTATGAAATATGAATAGATTTATCCAAAAATGGGCATTTGCGATCAATTTTTGATATTAAAATAAAAAAAATTTTTAAATGATTGTAAGTGTTGCTTTTTATGGCTTTTATGACCTGCTTATTAAAACCATTTTTCAATTTTTAATTTTTGTTGCATGTTTTGCAGAATTCCTGCAGAGAGTAAATTCAGGATAATAATTCAATAGTTTGTGTTTTACCCATTCATGATTTATACATAATATTTTTAGAATAATGAAATACTGAAGGGGCAAAAATAACCAGTTCACAACAAAAGGGAGAAACATCACAGTTATATGCATGTTGAAAAGGGAAGTCTATCTGCATATTTTTTCTTTACCTATTCATGACTAAATACGGTGGTTTCTTGGCCCCAATTTGTCCATTACTGTGTCTGAGTATTTTCAAAATTCTAGAAAATTTTATTTTGCTCCCTCAACTTTTCTTTATCTGAACGATCATGGATCACATGAAGAAGCTGAAAATCAACAGCGAAACTAAATATCTCAATTCTTAACAGAAAATATTCATATACATTGGACTAGTAGACATTTTGCAATGGGTTTTTTTCGTAAGTTCGTAATAATTATTCAATTCCTTTTGATGCCGCTTCTAGCTTGCTTAAAAAAGAAATTGAGTGAAAAACAAATTCAAAAAATTCTAAATATTATGCGTATTTTTGTAGATGCCCATTGTTGAACTCATGATACAAGTAATCTTTTTGGAGAGGGGCGTGAAAATATTTCGAGATTCTAAATTCTGATGCAATATTTTGTAAGGAAATTTGGCTAATCGTAGAAAAATTAGTTCACTGAATTGAAAATTCCAAAACCTAAAGAAATTTCTTTAATTTAACAATGAACAAATTACAAAATTTTCATTTTTAAAATTTTGTTTCTAAAATAGTCATAGAAACTTTATTGTAAATATTATCAAATTTAAAATTGCAATAAATATGCAACAAATAAAAGTTTTCCATGTAAAAATATTTTATGTATGTAAAGTAAGCATAACGATTTCATAGTATCGAGCATCTTTACCCATTTGAAACTAACGAGTTTTTGGTAAAAGTCTCATTCAGTTTTCTTTTCAGATTAGAATTCGTATTTCCTATTTATTGATTATTGGAAAAGCTCAATTATCCACAAAGGGTTCATTTTGTGATTCAAGAAATATTTTTAATAAGTCAATCTATACTGATATGATTATTCCCCCTTTATAATACTTTGTTAATCCTGCTGCTTACAGGCATTTAAATTTGTTCCGATAACATTTACAATGTCTTCTACACAGTAAGTAGTGGCAGGTTTTTTGTTTTATGTATTCATCGCTATAGGAGTGGTTGGTATTCGCTTGTCACTCATCTTTGTCAGATGATTTAGATGTCTTGCACTCTAATTATTTTTTCAATTTTGCTTGTGATTTGTTTACCTTCTGTGGAACTAACAGTCTCCTTTCTCTTACAGATACATTAGAAAGGGCCGAATTTGAATATTAGAGTAAAATAAATTATTTAAGCAGAAACGTGCATCTGGATAATGTTCTCGAGGGTACAATATGATACTTTGATATAATGAGTAAGTATTATATTGTCGTGCACTATAATTTCGTGTATTGGTATGTTTTTAGTCTTTGTACTTGCTCGTTCTTTAGTTTTGCGGTTTTAGGCTATCCATCGTTGATATGGTTGATATCGTTGCATAGTACTTACTCGTTCTTAAGTTATGCGGTTTTAAGCTATCCGTCGTTGATATCGTGGCATCGTACTAGATCATTCTTAAGTTTTGCGGTTTTAGGCTGTCAGTCGTTGATATCGTGGCATCGTGCTCGCTCGTTCTCAAGTTTTGCGGTTTTAGTCTATCAGTCGTTGATATCGTGGCATCGTACTCTCTCGTTCTTAAGTTTTGCGGTTTTAGGCTATCAGTCGTTGATATCGTTGCATCGTACTTATTCGTTCTTAAGTTATGCGGTTTTAGGCTATCCGTCGTTGATATCATTGCATCGTACTTATTCGTTCTTAAGTTATTCGGTCTTAGGCTATCCGTCGTTGATATCGTTGCATCGTACTTATTCGTTCTTAAGTTATGCGGTTTTAGGCTATCCGTCGTTGATATCGTTGCATCGTGCTTGCTCGTTCTTAAGATATGTGGTTTTAGGCTATCCATCGTTGATATCGTTGCATTGTACTTGCTCGTTCCCAAGTTATACGGTTTTAGGCTATCCGTCTTTGATATTGTTGCATCGTACTTGATCCTCTTTTTGGTGTCAATCGTTGTTCCGCCTCGAATGCTATTATTGTCTCTGATAATATGACAAATGTTCTCCGAGTTCTTGATTATTGCCCCCGTCATTATATTATTTACGCATGCATGGTTCAACTTCATTTGTTTCGACGGGAGCGCATTTTATTTATGACCGCTGCGGTGAAAGGACGTGTTCGCTAGACTGACCAAGACTTTTTTCTTTACAGACTGTAATGTTGTAATTTTAGGTAATATTGTTATGTTATCCGTATTGTGACAATAATTATTATGTGATCCATATTGTGACATTTGGATTCTCTGATGTATTACTAAGTGTGAGTATATTATGTTTTTTTACATAGACGTAGCTCAGCCCGTTGCATTATTTTCATAGTATGTTATAGCTCCCATGCTTGGTCGGTTGTCATATATTTATCTTTCTATCTACTTTGGGTATAGCGTTTTTAGCCACTTTGGGGGTCGACTGAGGGTAAAAGTTGGGTTTTCGTATTCAGTATTGTGCTGTCTAAATTTGTGCATCGCTCTGAGCTATGTAAAGTTCCTGCGTTTCATTTTCTATGTATATATATTTATTTGTGCTTATTCTTTATTGCAGTCAACCATTCTAAAGATTTTGAATAAATGAGTATGGCTTAACAATACCGTGTCCATTTGTTACAAGTCATTTATTCAGGAAAATGACTCTTTACAAAATAATTTTTGATTAAAAACAGCTGAAAATACTATCAGATTCAACATCGGAAGAAATATGTGACAACTAAGTTTTGAATGTTGTATTTATTTTTGTGCTTTAGATATAGACAAAAGGTGATTTTAGGGCCTGAAATGGTCTAAATAAGCATTATAACTGTGCTTACAGAGCGCACAAAAAAACTTTAAGCTATTCCATGTTCCACAGGTCTTAGAAGGTCATTTCTGAACCATTATTCTGACCATTCAATCTTCTCGTTCATCATAAGTATTTATTTTATTCTGTGTTAATTTTTACACCAAACCTTTTCGGGAGTACTTCATATTTTTATGATAAGAAAAAAAATTATAAAAATACTTGAAATTGAGACACCTGCAATTCCAATTGTCATATGAAATTTAATTTTGCGTGTTCAAATTGTCTTTTTTGAAAAAGCACTATCTGGTTGCATCCAGTAATTGAAATTGCGAAGTGTAATAATTTTTCTATTTAGCTAAATTACCATGTTGACAAAATTCTAAGAATTGTTAAAAAATTAGACCATTATTGGTAAATAGATAGATTTTTTCAACCTTGTCGTTGTGAAGATGATATTAAAAATAAATATCATATTTTCATTTTAGAGTTACACATGAGAAAGATCAGGCGAATGCACAAAACCTCGAATAAATTTTAGAAATACAATATAACGATGGACAGTCTCCATTATCTGGAGTCCCAAAACAATTATTTTCTAACAATACTATTTGTATTTTCTACAGCAAATTTGAGAATTGTCATGGAAACCTTTACTCTATTCTATTTGTGGGGAATAATTTTGGTTTGAATCCATTAACTGATTTTTTGGAAGTTTTTTCAGTAGAGTACCATGATTGCATACTCGATGTTAAAAAATTTTTTGGATTTTATTCAAAAGCCGAACGGAATACTGGTGCTTTTTGTGGATTTGTCAGCTTTTCCTATATTTACAACAGTTAATTTTGTTCGCACAATTCTCACCACCCATGTATGGAATATTAATAGATTTACCCAAAAATAAGCATTTGCAATCAATTTTAGGTATTAAAATGAAAACATTTTTGAATGAATGTAAGTGTTGCTCTTTATGGCTTTTATGACCTGCTTATTAAAACCATTTTTCAATTTTTAATTTTTCTTACATGTTTTGCAGAATTCCTGCAGAGAGTAAATTTAGGATAATATTTCAATTATTTGTGTTCTACCCATTCATGATTTGTATGATTTCATGATGATATTTTTAGAATAATGAAATACTGAAGCGGCAACAACAACAACCAGTTCTCAACAAAAGGTAGAAACATCACAATTATATGCATGTTAAAAAGGGAAGTCTGTCTGCATATTTTATCTTTACCCATTCATGACCGAATACAGTAGTTTCTCTGTCCCAATTTGTCCATTACTGTGTTTGTTTATTTTCAAAATTCTAGAAAATTTTATTTTGCTTGCTCAACTTCTCTTTATCTAAACAATCATGGGTCACATGAAGAAGCCGAAAACCAACAAAGAAACTAAACAAATATCAATATATCAAATCTTAACAGAAAATATTTATGATGCTAAATTCAATTTTTTTTAATATTCTACTTGTTCCTTACAAGGGACTGGTAGACATTTTGCAATGGGTTTTTTTCATGAGTTATGATTATTCAATTCCTTATGATGCCGCTACTAGCTTGCTAAAAAGGAAATTGAGTGAAAAATAAATTCCAAAAATTCTATAAATATTAGGTTTATTATTGTAGAAATATTTTCAACCAGTCAACCTATACTGAAATGATTATTCATCCTTTGCGATATTTTGTTAATTCTGCCGCTTACAGACAATTTTGATTTCTTCTGATAACATTTACAATCTCTTCTGCACAGTAAGTAGTAGCAGGTTTTTGTTTTATGTATTCTTCGCCATGGGAGTGGTTCGTATTCGCTTGTCACTCATCTTTGTCAGGGATGAGTTAGATGTTTTGCACTCCAATATATTTTTTAATTTTGCTTGTGATTTGTTTAGAGTCACTTCTTGGCCTATTTGGTTGCATCTAGCAATTGAAATTGAAAAGTGTTTAATATTGTGGAATTTTCTTCCAGTTAAGAACTACGTCATGGAAGATCAAGTTTCTTTGTTACATTTGTTTCACCTATTTCGTAATATCTGGCACTTGAGAATTATATATATATATTTTGACATCAGTACAATCATGTAATTAATATACGAATTTACTATCCTTTTAGATCATTTTTCCGGTTTTGAAACACGTCTGGAATGGTATGAAGATATAATCTTAACACTCCTCAAAAACATGCTGGGGGTTGTAACATCTTGTACTACATAATTTATCACGTCTTGCAGGTAATAATTTTTCTATTTAGCTTACATAATAAGTATGCTAGTCGTAAAATTAATTTACCTACATAAACTAAAATGCAGGTAATAGTTTGCAAAAATTGCATGCACAAAAGAACAAGGGATGGATAACAATGGCCAGTCTCCATTGTCTGGAGTGACAAAATAATTATTTTCTAACAATACTATTTGTATTTTCTACGGCAAATTTGAGAATTGTCATGGAAACCATTCTATTCTATTCTATTTGTGGGAATAATTTTGGTTTGAATCCATTAACTGATTTTTTTGAAGTTTTTTTAGTAGAGTACCATGATTGCATACTCAATGTTAAAAATTTTTTGGACTTTATTCAAAAGCCGAACGGAATGCTGGTGCTTTTTGTGGATTTGTCAGCTTTTCTTATATTTACAACAGTTAATTTTGTTCGCACAATTCTCACCACCCATGTATGCAATATGAATAGATTTACCCAAAAATAAGCATTTGCATTCAATTTTAGATATTAAAATGAAAACATTTTTGAATGAATGTAAGTGTTGCTCTTTATGGCTTTTATGACTTGCTTATTAAAACCATTTTTCAATTTTTAATTTTTGTTGCATGTTTTGCAGAATTCCTGCAGAGAGTAAATTTAGGATAATATTTCAATCATTTGTGTTTTACCCATTCCTGATTTATACATAATATTTTTAGAATAATGAAATACTGAAGCGGCAACAACAACAACCAGTTCTCAACAAAAGGTAGAAACGTCACAATTATATGCATGTTAAAAAGGGAAGTCTATCTGCATATTTTATCTTTACCCATTCGTGACCAAATACAGTAGTTTCTTTGTCCCAATTTGTCCATTACTGTGTTTGTCTATTTTCTAAATTCTAGAAAATTTTATTTTGCTTGCTCAACTTCTCTTCATCTAAACAATCATGGGTCACATGAAGAAACCGAAAATCAACAACGAAACTAAACAAATATCAATATATCAAATCTTAACAGAAAATATTTATGATGCTAAATTCAATTTTTTTAATATTCTACTTGTTCCTTACAATGGACTGGTAGACATTTTGCAATGGTTTTTTTATGAGTTATGATTAATGATTATTCAATTCCTTTTGATGCCGCTTCTAGCTTGCTAAAAAGGAAATTGAGTGAAAAATAAATTCCAAAAATTCTAAATTTTATGTTTATTATTGTAGAAATATTTTCAACCAGTCAACCTATACTGAAATGATTATTCATCCTTTGCGATATTTTGTTAATTCTGCCGCTTACAGACAATTTTGATTTCTTCTGATAACATTTACAATCTCTTCTGTACAGTAAGTAGTAGCAGGTTTTTGTTTTATGTATTCTTCGCTATAGGAGTGGTTTCGATTCGCTTGTCACTCATCTTTGTCAGGGATGAGTTAGATGTCTTGCACTCCAATATTTTTTTCAATTTCGCTTGTGATTTGTTTAGGGTCACTTCTTGGCCTATTTGGTTGCATCTAACAATTGAAATTAAAAAGTGTTTAATATTTTTTGTGGAATTTTCTTCCAGTTAAGAAATACGTCATGCAAGATCAAGTTTCTTTGTTACATCTCGTTTCACCCGAGAATTATATATATATATTTTGACATCAGTACAATCGTGTAATTCATATATAAATTCACTATCCTTTTAGATCATTTTCTAGTTTCGAAACGCGTCAGGAATGGTATGAAGATATAATCTTAACACTTCTCAAAAACATGCTTGGGGTTGTAACATCTTATACTTCATAATTTATCACGTCTTGCATGTAAGAATTTTTCTATTCAGCTAAATTGCCATGTTGACAAAATTTTAAGAATCTTGATAAATTAGACCATTATTGGTAAATAGATAAGATTTTTACAACCTTTTCGTTGTTAAAATGCGTACAGGTTCACATGCGTACAGAGCACAAAAACAAAAAAAGAAACTAGCACTTTGCGGTAGACTTCATAGCAAACTGTTCTGTTTCATTGGGAAACGTAAGTAGAGGCATGCAGAGCATTGCGCTTGCCCAAAACGCAAGGGTAAAATACAACGAACAGAGGAGAAACGCAACCTACGCATACGTGTAGTGAGAGCTTAACACGTTTTTCTGTATCAAAAATACCAGAGTCAGTGGATTGATGGGTTTTATTTATAAAATAAAACCCAAAGTGTGAATGAAATTGTTCACGCGAGGCATGCCCCGTTTTAATTATTTCCAGAGCAGTGGAATGCAGATTCTTTCCGTTTATTATCAGTAAATAAAGCGTAGTTGTACACTCCGTTGTAAAGACGTATCCGGTGTCGGTATCGATGATGAAAAACTTCCGATACCAGTACCGATACCGATACTTCAAAAATCAACGATACTTGCCGATACCGATACCTCGGCCCATCTCTAATTTCTAACAATGCTTTTTGTATTTTCTACAGCAAATTTGAGAATTATCATGGAAACAATTATTCTATTTGTGGGGAATAATTTTGGTTTGAATTCATTAACTGATTTTTTTGAAGTTTTTTTCAGTAGAGTGTACCATGACTGCATCTCCAATGTTAAAAAATTTTCTGGATTTTATTCAAAAGCCGAACGAAATGCTGGCACCCAAGTATGGGATATGAATAGATTTACCCAAAAATAAGCATTTGCGATCAATTTTAGATATTAAAATGAAAACATTTTTGAATGATTGTAAGTTTTGCTATTTATGACTTTGTGACCTACATATTTAAACCATTTTTTAATTTTTGTTACATTTTTGTTTTTCCCATTCATGATTTATACATAATATTTTAAGATAATGAAATACTTAAGCGGCAACGACAATCAGTTAACAACAAAAGGTAGAAATACACAATTATATGCATGTTTAAAAGGGAAGTCTAATCTGCATATTTTATCTTTACCCATTCATGACCAAATACGGTGGTTCCTTAATTCCGATTTGTCCATTACTGCGACTGTGTATTTTCAAAATTCTAGAAAATTTTATTTTGCTCGCTCAACTTTTCTTTATGTAAATGATCATGGGTCACATGAAGAAGCCAACAACCAACAACGAAACTAAACAAATATCAATATATCAAATCCTAACAGAAAATATTGATGATGCTAAACTCTATTTTTTTAATGTTTCTCTTTTTCCTTGAGCATGAGCTGCATATACAATGGACTGGTAGATATTTTGCAATGGGTTTTTGTCATGAGTTTATAACCATTCAATTTCTTTTGATGCCCCAATTGAGTGAAAATCAAATTCCAAAAATTCTAAATATTATGTATATTTTTGTAGATGCCCATTGATGAACCGATGATTCAAGTAATCTTTTTGGGAAGGAGCAGGAAAATACCTCAAGATTCTAAATTCTGATGCAATATTTTGTAAGGAAATTGTAGAAAAATTAGTCCACTGAATTAAAAATTCCAAAGCATTTCTTTAATTTAACAATCAAAAAGCACATAATTTTCAGCGTTAAAATCTTGTTCTAAAATAGTCATAGAAACTTTTTTAAATATTATCAGATAAAAATTGGAATAACTACGCAACAAATAAAAGTTTTTCATGTAAAAATATTTTATGTAGGTATGTATAAGTAGCATAACGATTTGATAGTATCGAGCATCTTTACCCATTTGAAACAAGCGAGTTTTTGGTAAAAGTCTTGTACAGTTTTCTTTTCAGATTAGAACTTGTATTTCCAATTTATTGATTATTGTCAAAGCTCAATTATCCACAAAGGGTTCATTTTGGGATTCAAGAAATATTTTCAACCAGTCAATCTGTACTGAAATGATGATTCTTCCTTTGTAATATTTTGTTAATCCTGCCGCTTACAGGCATTTTGATTTGTTCCGATAACATTTACAATGTCTTCTACACAGTAAGTAGTAGCAGGTTTTTATTTTATGTATTCTTCGCTATAGGAGTGTCTCCTTTCTCTTGCAGAGACTGGAAAAGGCCAGGTAAAGCAAGAATAAGGTGAATGAAATAGGTTTCACTTGGGTTTATCAAGAAATTGTCAAGTTTGTAAAAAAAAGTTTCGTATGTCTTTTATAATATGAATTATGGTAGTTTTATTAATTGTATGCTAAAATTTTTGCTTTCTTGAAATTCCAAAAATTTTTGATACATTTTCTAGATTACTTGTGTAGTCTTTGATTTTTATTGTATTTGAGTCATTTATTCAGAAAAATGACTCTTTACAAAATAAATCTTACATTTCTTGATTAAAAACAACTGAAAATAATATCAGATTCAAAATCGGATGGAATTTGTGACAACTAAGTTTTGAATGTTTTGTTTATTTTTCTTCTTTAGATATAGACAAAAAGTGGTTTCAGGGCCTGAAATAGTCTAAATAAGCATTATAACTGTGCTTACAGAACGCGCAAGAAACTTTAAGCTATCCTATGTTTCACAACTATAAGAAGGTCATTTCTGAACCATTATTCTGACCGTTCGATCTTCTCGTTCATCATTAGTATATTCATCATAGTACCGAACGTATTCGGGAGTAGTTCATATTTTTATGATAAGAAAAAATTGAAATTGAGACACCTGCAATTCCAATTGTCATATGAAATTTAATTTTGCTTGTTCAAATTGTCTTTTTTTGAAAAAGCACAGGTCACTTCTTGGCCTATCTGGTTGCATCCAGCAATTGAAATTGCGAAGTGTTTAATATTTTTGTCAAATTTTCTTTCAGTTAAGAACTACGTCATGCAAGTTCACGTTTCTTTGTTACATCTCCTTTCACCTAATTAGTAATATCTGACACTTGAGAATTATATATATATATATAATTTGACATCAGTACAATCATGTAATTAATATATGAATTTATTATCCTTTTACATCATTTTCCTGTTTCGAAACCTGTCAGAGGAATTTTATGATGATATAATCTTAACAATTATGCTGGGGGTTGTATCATCTCTTACTACATAATTTATCACGTCTTACAAGGTAAGAATTTTTCTATTTAGCTAAATTACCATGTTGACAAAATTTTCGCTGGAAAATTAGACCATTATTGATAAATAGATAGATAGATTTTTACAACCTTTTCGTTGTGAAGATGTTAATAAAAATATGTGTCATATTTTCATTTTAGAGTTACACTTGAGAAAGATCAAGCGAATGCACAAAACCTCGAATAAATTTTAGAAATACATAATAAGTATGCGAGTCAGTTAGCCCTAAAGTAATAATTTGCAAAAATTTCCTGCACAAATGAACAAGGGACAGATAACAATGACCCATGTCCATTGTTTGGAGTCCCAAAATAATTATTTTCTGACAATACTTTTTGTATTTTCTTAAGCAAATTTGAGAATTATCATGGAAACCATTATTCTTATTCAATTTGTGGGTAATAATTTTGGTTTGAATCCATAAAAATGATTTTTTGGAAGTTTTTTCAAATTTTTCATGCATGGTTTGGAGAATTCCTGCAGGGAGTAAATTTAGGATAATGTTTCAATTATTTGTGTTTTACCCATTCATGATTTGTACATAATATTTTTAGGATAATGAAATACTTAAGCGGCAACAACAATCAGTTCACAACAAAAGGTAGAAACATCACAATTATATGCATGTTAAAAAGGGAGGTCTATCTGCATATTTTATCTTTACCCATTCATGACCAAATACGATGGTTCCTTTGTCCCAATTTGTCCTTTACTGTGTCTGTGTATTTTCAAAATTCTAGAAAATTTTATTTTGTTCGCTCAATTTATCTTTATCTAAAGGATCATTGGTCACATGAAGAAGCCGAAAACCAACAACGAAACTAAACAAATATCAATATATAAAATCCTAACAGAAAATATTCATTATGCTAAACTCAATTTTTTTAATATTTTTCTTGTTCCTTGAACATGAGCTGCACATACAATGGACTGGTAGACATTTTGCAATGGGTTTTTGTCATGAGGTATTATCATTCAATTCCTTTTCATGCCGCAATTGAGTGAAAAACAAATTCCAAAAATTCTAAGTATTATGTATATTTTTGTAGATGCCCATTGATGGACCGATTATACTAGTAATCTTTTTGGAAAGTAGCAGGAAAATATTTTGATATTCTAAATTTTGATGCATTATTTTGTGAGGAAATTGTAGAAAAATTAGTTCACTGAATTGAAAATTCCAAATCCTAAAAAAATTTCAACAAATCACATAATTTTCAGCGTTAAAATCTCGTTCTAAAATAGTCGTAGAAACTTTATTGTAAATATTATCAAATTTAAAATTGGAATAAATATGCAACAACAAAAAAGTTTTTCATGTCAAAATATTTTATTTACGTTAAGATAGCATAACAATTTGATAGTATCGAGCATCTTTAACCCATTTGAAACGAACGAGTTTTTGGTATAAGTCTCGTACAGTTTTCTTTTTTTGATTAGAATTCGTATTTCCTGTTTATTGATTATTGGAAAAGCTCAATTATCCACAAAGGGTTCATTTTGGGATTCAAGAAATATTTTCAGGAAGTCAAATCTATACTGAAATAATGATTCTTCCTTTATAATATTTTGTTAATCCTGCCGCTTACAGGCCTTTTGATTTGTTCCGATAACGTTTCCAATGTCTTCTTCACAGTAAGTAGTAGCAGGTTTTTGTTTTATGTAATCTTCGCTATAGGAGTGGTTGTTATTCACTTATCACTCATCTTTGTCAGATGATTTAGATGTATTACACTCTAATTATTTTTTCAATTTTGCTTGTGATTTGTTTACCTCCTGTGGAACTAACAGTCTCCTTTCTCTTACAGATGCACTGGAAAAGGCCGAATTTGAATTTTTAAGTAAAGTAAATTATTCAAGCAGAAAGGTGCATTTGGATAATGTTCTGAAGTTGGTACGATCTAATGCTTTGATATTATGAGTAAGTATTATATATGGCCAATGCCAGGTAAAGCAAGAATATGGTGAATGGAATAGGTTTCACTTGGGTTTATCAAGAGATTGTCAAGTTTGTAAAAAAAAGTTTCGTATGTCTTTTATAATATGTATTATGGTAGTATTATTAACTGTATGCTACATATTTGCGTTTATGAAATTCCAAAAATTGTCGATACATTTTCTAGATTACTTGTGTAGTCTCAATTTTTATTGTATTTGTGTCATTTATTCAGGAAAATGACTCTTTCCGAATAAAGTTTTACATTTTTTGATTAAAAAAAAACTGAAAATACAATCATATTCAAAATCAGAAAAAACATGTGACAACTGTGACAACTAAGTTTTGAATGTTTTGTTTATTTTTCTTTAGATATAGACAAAAAGTAGTTTCAGGGCCCTAAATTGTTTTAATAAGCATTATAACTGTGCTTACAGAGTGCACAACAAACTTCAAGCTATCTTATGTTTAACAGCTCTAAGAAGGTTATTTGTAGTTCATATTTTTATGATAAGAAGAAAAAATTGAAAAAAAAAATGGAATTGAGACACCTGCAATTCCAATTGTTATATGAAATTTAATTTTGCTTGTTCAAATGGTCTTTTTTTGAAAAAGCACAGCTTACTTCCCTGCCTATCCGCTTGCATCCAGCAATTGGAATTGCGAAGTGTTTAATATTTTTGTCGAATTTTCTTCCAGTTAAGAACTACGTCATGCAAGTTCGAGTTTCTTTGTCACACCTTGTTTTACTTAATTAGTAATATCTGGCACTTTTGAATTATATATATATATACATGTTTTTTTACATCAGTACAATCTTATTATTACTACATTTTCCGGTTTCGAAACGCGTCAGGAATGGTATGAAGATATAATTAACACTTCTCAAAAACATGCTGGGGGTTTTAACATCTTGTACTACATAATTTATCATGTCTTGCAGGTAAGAATTTTTCTATTTAGCTAAATTACCTTGTCGACAACATTTTTAGAATCGTTGGAAAATTAGACCATTATTGGTAAATAGATAGAGATTTTTTACAATCTTTTCGTTGTGAAGATGATATTAAAAATATGTATCATATTTTCATTTTTGAGTTGCACGTGAAAAAGTTCAGGCGAATGCACAAAGTCTCGAATAAATTTTAGAAATACATAATAAGTGTGCGCGTCAGTTTGACCTAAAATTAATTTACCTACATAAACTAAAATACAGGTGATAATTTGCAAAAATTGCATTCACAAGCGAACAAGAGACAGGTAACAATGGCCAGTGTCCATTGTTTGGAACCCCTAAATAATTATTTTCTAACAATACCTCCTGTATTTTCTAAAGCAAATTTAAGAATCATGATGGAAACCATTATTCTATTCTATTTGTGGGAAATAATTTTGGTTTGAATCCATTAACTGATTTTTTGGAAGACTTTAAAGTGGAGTACCATGACTGCATCCTCAATGTAAAAATTTTTTTTGGATTTTATTCAAAAGCCGAACAGAATACTGGTGCTTTTTGTGGATTTGTCAGCTTTTCTTATATTTACAATTAATTTTGTTCCATTATTCTCACCACCCAAGTATGGAATATGAATAGATTTACCCAGAGATAAGCATTTGCAATCTATTTTAGATATTAAAATGAAAACATTTTTGAATGATTGTAAGTGTTGCTCTTTATGGCTTTTATGACCTGCTTATTAAAACCATTTTTCAATTTTTGTTGCATGTTTTGCAGAAATCCTGCAGAGTAAATTTAGGATAATAATTCAATCGTTTCTGTTTTACCCATTCATGATTTATACATAATATTTTTAGAATAATGAAACACTGAAGGGGCAACAATAACAAAAGGTAGAAACATCACAATTATATGCATGTTAAAAAGGGAAGTCTATCTGCATATTTTTTCTTTACCCATTCATGACCAAATACGGTGGTTGCTTGGTCTCAATTTGTCCATTACTGTGTCTGTGTATTTACAAAATTCTAGAAAATTTTATTTTGCTCTCTCAACTTTTCTTTATCTGAACGATCATGGGTCACATGAAGAAGCTGAAAATCAACAGCGAAACTAAACAAATATCAATATATCAAATCTTAACAGAAAATATTAATGATGCTAAACTCAATTTTTTTTTTATATTTTTCTTGATCCTTGAGCATGAGCTGCATATACAATGGACTAGTAGAAATTTTACAATGGGTTTTTGTCATGAGTTACAATTATTCAATTCCTTTTGATGCCGCTTCTAGCTTGCCGAAAAAGAAATTGAGTGAAAAACAAATTCCAAAAATTCCTAAAATTATGTATATTTTTGTAGATGCCCATTTATGAACCGATGATATGAGTAATCTTTTTGGAAAGGAGCAGGAAAATATTTCGAGATTCTATATTCTGATACATTATTTTGTAAGGAAATTGGGCTAATTGTAGAAAAATTAGTCCACTGAATTGAAAATTCAAAAGCCTAAAAAATGTCTCTAATTTAACAATCAACAAAGCACATAATATTCAGTGTTGAAATCTCGTTCTAAAAAAGTCGTACAAACTTTGTTGTAAAAAAATTATCCCATTTGTGAACCGATTATACAAGTAATCTTTTTGGAAAGGAGCAGGAAAATATTTAAAGATTTTAAATTCTGATGCAATATTTTGTAAGGATATTGGGCTGATTGTAGAAAAATTAGTCCACTGAATTAAAAATTCAAAAGCCTAAAAAATTTCTCTAATTTAACAATCAACAAAGCAAATAATTTTCAGTGTTGAAATCTCGTTTAAAATTTAAAAATTAAGATTTAAAATTGGAAAAATATGCAACAAATAAATGTTTCATGTCAAAAAGTTTTTTGTACGAATACGTGGCATAACAAGTTGCAAGTATCGCGCATCTTTACCCATCTGAAACAAACAAGTTTTTGGTAAAAGTCTCATACAATTTTCTTCAGATTTGAATTCTTATTTCCTATTTATTGAATATTGGAAAACTCAATTATCTACAAAAGGATTCATTTTCACATTCTACAAATATTTTCAACCAGTCCATCTATACTCAATTGATTGTTCTTCATTTATGATATTTTGTTAATCTTTCCTCTTACAGACAATTTGATTTGTTCTGATAACATTTACAATGTCTTCTACACAGTAAGTGGTAGCAGGTTTTTTGTTTTACGTATTCTTCGCTATGGGAGTGGTTGGTATTCGCTTGTCACTCATCTTTATTTGGGCTGAGTTGGATGTCTCTCACTTTAATATTTTTTTCAATTTCGCTTCTGATTTGTTTACTTGGCTTATATAAAATTACTATTCGTTTAGATCCTTTTTTCGAAATGTTTCAGGAATGGTATGAAGATAATATAAGATAAACATGCTGGGGGTTGTAACATCTTGTACTACATAATTTATCACGTCCTTCAGGTAAGAATTTTTCAATTCAGCAAAATTACCATGTTGACAAAATTTAAGAATCGTTGGAAAATTAGACCAATATTGGAAAATAATACTGGTGGATTTTGGTGGAATATTGGAATACTGGTGCTTTTTGTGGATTTTTCAGCCATTCTTATATTTACAACAGTTAATTTTGTTCGCAAAATTCTCACCACCCAAGTATGGAATATGAATATATTTACCCAAAAATAAGCATTTGCGATCAATTTTAGATATTAAAAACGAAAACATTTTTGAATGATTGTAAGTGTTGCTCTTTATGACTTTGTGACCTTCATATTTAAACCAATTTTTGTTTTTTGTTGCATGTTTTATAGAATTCCCGCAGAGAGTAAATTTAGGATAATATTTCAATTATTTGTGTTTTACCCATTCATGATTTATACATAATACTTTTAGAATAATGAAATACTGAAGCGGCAACAACAATCGTTTACAACAAAAGGTAGAGCCATCACAATTATATGCATGTTAAAAAGGGAAGTCTATCTGCATATTTTTATCTTTACCCATTCATGACCAGATACGGTGGTTCCTTGGTCCCAATTTGTCCTTTACTGTGTCTGTGTATTTTCAAAATTCTGGAAAATTTTATTTTGCTTGCTCAACTTTTCTTTATCTAAACGATCATGGGTCGCATGAAGAAGCCGAAAACCAACATTGGAACTAAATGAATATCAATATATAAAATCCTACCAGAAAATATTGATGATGCTAAACTCATTTTTTAAAATTTTTTTTTGTTCGTGGAGCATGAGCTGCACATACAATGGACTTGTAGACATTTTGCAATGGGTTTTTGCCATGAGTTATAATCATTCAATTCCTTCTGATGCCGCAATTAAGTGAAAAAAAAATTCTAAATATTATGTATATTTTGTAGATGCCCATTGATGAACCGATGACACAATTAATCTTTTTGGAAAGGTGCAGGAAAATATTTCGATATTCTCTATTCTGATGCATTATTTTGTAAGGAAATTGTAGAAAAATTAGTTCACTGAATTGAAAATTCCAAAACCTAAAGAAATTTCTTTAATTTAACAATCAACAAAGCACATAATTTTCAGCGTTAAAATCTTGTTCTAAAATAGTCATAGAAACTTTATTGTAAATATTATCGTATTTAAAATTGGAAGAAATATGTAACAAAAAAAAGTTTTTCATGTAAAATATTTTTTGTACGTAAAGATAGCATAACGATTTGATAGTATCTTTAACCTATTTGAAACAAATAGTTTTTGGTAAAAGTCTCGTACAGTTTTCTTTACAGATTAAAATTTGTATTTACTATTTATTGATTATTGGAAAACCTCAATTCCCGCAAAGGGTTCATTTTGGGATTCAAGAAATATTTTCAACCAGTCAATCTATACTGAAATGATTATTCTTCCTTTATAATATTTTATTAATCCTGCCGCTTACAGACATTTTGATTTGTTCCGATAACATTTACAATGTCTTCTACACAGTAAGTGGTAGCAGGTTTCTGTTTTATGTATTCTTCACCATAGGAAAGGTTGGCATTTGCTTGTCACTCATCTTTGTCAGATGATTTAGATGTTTTGCACTCTAATTATTTTCTCAATTTCGCTTGTGATTTGTTTACCTTTTGTGGAACTACCAGTCTCCTTTCTCTTACAGATACACTGGAAGAGGCCGAATTTGAATTTTTATGTAAAGTAAATTATTTAAGCAGAAAGGTGCATCTGGATAATGTTCTGAAGTTGGTACAATCTAATGCTTTGATATTATGATTAAGTGTTATATATGGCCAATGCCAGGTAAAGCAAGAATAAGGTGAATGAATTAGGTTTCACTTGGGTTTATCAAGAAATTTTCAAGTTTGTAAAAAAAAAGTTTCGTATGTCTTTTATAATATGAATTATGGTAGTTTTATTAACTGTATGCTAAAATTTTTGCTTTTATGAAATTCCAAAAATTTTTGATACATTTTCTAGATTTCTTGTGTAGTCTTAGATTTTTATTGTATTTGAGACATTTATTCAGGAAAATGACTCTTTGCAGAACAAAATTTTACATTTTTTGATTAATAACAACTGAAAATACTATCAGATTCAAATTTGGAAGAAATATGTGACAACTAAGTTTTGAATGCTTTATGATTTTTGTTCTTTAGATATAGACAAAAAGTGATTTCAGGGCCTGAAATGGTCTAAATAAGCATTATAAATGAGCTTACAGAGCGCACAAGAAACTTTAAGCTATTCTTTATTTTACAGCTCTAAGAAGGTCATTTCTGAACCAATATTCTGACCATTCAATCTTCTCGTTCATCATAACTATTTATTTTTTCTGTGTTAATTTTTACACCAAACCTATTCGGGAGTAGTTCATATTTTTATGATTAAGAAGAAGAAATTAAAACAAAATTGAAATCGAGACGCCTGAAATTCCAATTGTCATATGGAATTTAATTTTGCTTTTTCAAATTGTCTTTTTTTGAAAAAGCATGGCCTATCTGGTTGCATCCAGCTATTGAAATTTCGAAGTGTTTAATATTTTTGTCGAATTTTCTTCCAGTTAAGAACTACGTCATGCAAGTTCAAGTTTCTTTGTTACATCTCGTTTCACCTAATGAGTAATATCTGGCACTTGAGAATTATATATATTTATATATTTTTACACCAGTACAATCATGTAATTAATATATAAATTTGATATTCTTTTAGATCATTTTCCGGTTTCGAAACACGTCAGGAATGGTATGAAGATATAATCTTAATACTTATACTAGGGGTTGTAACATCTTGTGCAACCTAATTTATCACGTCTTGCAGGTAAGAATTTTTCTATTTAGCTGAATTACCATGTTGACAAAATTTTTAGAATCGTTGATAAATTACACCATTATTGGTATCATTATCGTATATACATTTTAGAGTTAAAAGTAAGACAGATGAGGCGAATGCACAAAACCTTGAATAAAGTTCAGAAATATATGATAAGTATGCGCGATAGATAGCCCCAAAATTAAATCACCTACATAAAATAAAATTCAAGTACTATTTTGCAAAAATTGCATGCCCCAAGGAACAAAGGACGGATACCAATGGCCCATGTCCATTGTTTGGAGTCCAAAAACAATTATTTTCTAAAAATACTTTCTGTGTTTTCTACTGCCAATTTGAGAATTTTCATGGAAACCATTATTCTATTCTATTCGTTCGAAATAATTTTGTTTTGAAGCCATTAACTGAATTTTTGGAAGTTTTTTCAGAAGAGTGCACCATGACAGCATCCTCAATGTTAAAAATGTTTTGGATTTTATTCAAATCTGAACGGAATACTGTTGCTTTTTGTGGATTTGTCAGCTTTTCTTATATTTACAACAGTTAATTTTGTTCGCACAATTCTCACCACCCAAGTATGAAATATGAATTGATTTACCCAAAAATAAGCATTTGCGATCAATATTAGATATTAAAATGAAAACATTTTTGCATGATTGTAAGTGCTGCTCTTTATGACTTTGTGACCTACATATTTAAACCATTTTTTTTATATTTGTTGCATGTTTTGGAGAATTCCTGCAGAGAGTAAATTAAGGATAATATTTCAATTATTTGCGTTTTACCCATTTATGTTTTATACTTAATATTTTTAGGATAATGAAATACTGAAGCGGCAACTGCAATCAGTTCACAACAAAAGGTAGAATCATCAAAACTATATACATGTTACAAAGGGAAGTCTATCTGCATATTTTTTCTTTACCCATTCTTGACCAAATACGGTAGTTCCTTGGTCCCAATTTGTCTATTACTGTGTCTGTGTATTTTCAAAATTCTAGAAAATATTTTATTTTGCTCGCTCAACTTTTCTTTATGTAAACGATCATGGGTCCCATGAAGAAGCCGAAAACCAACAACGAAACTAAACAAAATATCAATATATCAAATCCTAAAAGAAAATATTGATTTATGCTAAATCAATTTTTTTAATATTTTGCTTGTTCCTTGAGCATGAGCTGCATATACAATGGACTGGTAGATATTTTAAAATGGGTTTTTGTCATGAGTTATAATCATTCAATTCCTTTTGATGCCGCAATTGAGTGAAAAACAAATTCCAAAAATTCTAAATATTATGTATATTTTTGTAGATGCCCATTGATGTACCAATGTTACAAGTAATCTTTTTGGAAAGGAGCAGGAAAATATTTCGAGATTCTATATTCTGATGCATTATTTTGTATGGAAATTGTAGAAAAATTAGTTCACTGAATTGCAAATTCCAAAGCCTAAAGAAATTTCTTTAATTTAACAATCGACAAAGCACATAATTTTCAGCGTTAAAATTTTGTTCTAAAATAGTCATAGATATAGGAGTGATTGGTATTCGCTTGTCACTCATCTTTGTCTGGGATGAGTTCTACGTCTTTCACCTTATTCTTTTCAATTTCGCTTGTGATTTTTTTTCTTGGCCTATATATAAATTTACTATTCATTTAGATCCTTTACCGGTTTCGAAACGTGTCAGGAATGGTATGAAGATAATATAAGATAAACATGCTGGGGGTTGTAACTTCTTGTACTACATAATTTATCACGTCCTGCAGGTAAGAATTTTTCAATTTAGCGAAGTTACCATTTTGACAAATCTTTAAGAATCGTTGAAAAATTAGACCATTATTGGTAAATAGATAGTTAGATTTATTACAACCTTTTTGTTGTGAAAATAGTATTAAAAATAAATATCATATTTACATTTTAGAGTAACACGTTAGAAAGATCAGGCGAGTGCACAAAACCTCGAATAAAATTTAGAAATACATAATAAGTATGTGCGCCAGTTAGCCCTAAAGTAATAATTTGTAAAAATTGCATGCACAAACGAACAAGGGACAGATAACAATGACCCATGTCCATTGTTTGGAGTACAAAAGTAATTATTTTCTGACAATCCTTTTTGTATTTTCTACAGCAAATATGAGAAGCATCATGGAAACCATTATTCTATTTGTGAGAATAATTTTGGTTTGAATCCATTAACTGATTTTTAGGGGAAGTTTTTTCAGTAGAGTACCGTGACTGCATCCTCATTGTTAAAAATTTTTTGGATTTTATTTAAAAGCCGAACGGAATACTGGTGCTTTTTGTGGGTTTGCCAGCGTTTCTTATATTTAGAACAGTTTATTGTTTGTATTTAATTTTGTTCGCACATTTCTCACCACCCAAGTATGGAATATCAATAGATTTACCCAAAAATAAGCATTTGCGATCAATTTTAGATCTTAAAATGTAAACATTTTTAAATGATTTTAAGTGTTATGGCTTTAAGACCTACATATTTAAACCATTTTTTATTTTTTATTTGGTTGCATCTAGCAATTGAAATTGCAAAGTGTTTAATATTTTTGTCGAATTTTCTTCCAGTTAAGAACTACGTCATGCAATTTCAAGTTTCTTCAATTCCTAAAATTATGTATATTTTGGTAGATGCCCATTTACGAACCGATGATACAAGTAATCTTTTTTGAAAGGAGCAGGAAAATCTTTCGAGATTTTAAATTCTGATGCAATATTTTGAAAGGAAATTGGGCTAATTGTAGAAAAATTATTTCACTGAATTGAAAATTTAAAAGCCTGAAAAATTTCTCTAATTTAGCAATCAACAAATCACATAATTTTCAATGTTAAAATCTCGTTCTACAAAAGTCGTACAAGATTTATTGTACAAATTACCAGATTTAAAATTGGAAAAAATAGGCAACAATGATGCAATATTTTGTAAGGAAATTGGGCTAATTGTAGAAAAATTATTTCACTGAATTGAAAATTTAAAAGCCTGAAAAATTTCTCTAATTTAGCAATCAACAAAGCACATAATTTTCAATGTTAAAATCTCGTTCTAAAAAAGTCGTACAAACTTTATTGTACAAATTATCAAATTTAAAATTGGAAGTGTCGAGCATCTTTACCCATTTGAAACAAACAAGTTTTTGGTAAAAGTCTCACACAATTTTCTTCAGATTAGAATTCGTATTTCCTATTTATTGAATTTTGGAAAAGCTCAATTATCCACAAATGGGCTCATTTTGTCATTCGAGAAATATTTTCAACCAGTCAATCTATACTGAAATGATTATTCTTTTTCTACGATATTTTGTTAATCCTGCCTCTTACAGACATTTTGATTTGATCCGATAACATTTACAATGTCTTCTACACAGTAAATAGTAGCAGATTTTTTGTTTTATGTATTCTTCGCTATTGGAGTGGTTGGTATTCGCTTGTCACTCATCTTTGTCTGGGATGAGTTAGATGTCTTGCACTTTAATATTTTTTTCAATTTCACTGGTGATTTGTTATTTTGGCCTATCTGTTACATCTCGTTTCACCTAATTAGTAATATCTGGCACTTGAGAATTTTATATATATATATATTCTAACATCAGTACAATCATGTAATTAATATATAAGTTTACAATCCTTTTAGATCATTTACCGGTTTCTTAACGTGTCGGGAATGGTATGAAGATAATATAAGATAAACATGCTGGAGGTTGTAACATCTTGTACATAATTTATAATACATAATTTATCACGTCCTGCAGGTAAGAATTTTTCAGTTTAGCTAAATTACCATGTTGACAAAATTTTAAGAATCGTTGAAAAATTAGACCATTATTGGTAAATAGATAGTTAGATTTACTACAACATTTTTGTTGTGAAAATAGTATTGAAAACAAATATCATATTTAAATTTTAGAGTTGCACTTAAGATAGATCAGGCGAATGCACGAAACCTCAAATAAAGTTTATAAATACATAATAAGTATGCTAGTCAGTTAGCCCTAAAATTAATTTACCTACATAAAATAGAATACAAGTAATAATTTGCAAAAATTGCATGCACAAAAGAACAGATACAGGGACAGATAACAATGAACTATGTCCCTTGTTTGGAGTCCCAAAATTATTAATTTCTAACAATACTTTTTATATTTTCTACGGCAAATTTGAGAATTATCTTGGAAACCATTATTCTATTCTATTGTGGGGAATAATTTTTGTTTGAATCCATTAACTGATTTTTTGGAAGTTTTTTCAGTAGAGTACCCTGACTGCATCCTCAATGTTAAAAAAAAAAATTTTGGATTTTATTCAAAAGCCGAACGGAATACTGGTGCTTTTTGTGGACTTGTCAGCTTTTCTTATATTTACAACAGTTAATTTTGTTCGCACAATTCTCACCACCCAAGTATGAAATATGAATAGATATACCCAAAAATGGGCATTTGCGATCACTTTTTGATATTAAAATGAAAAACATTTTTAAATGATTGTAAGTGTTGCTCTTTATGGCTTTTATGACCTGCTTATTAAAACCATTTTTCAATTTTTGTTGCATGTTTTGCAGAATTCCTGCAGGGAGTAAATTCGGGATAATAATTCAATCGTTTGTGTTTTACTTATTCATGATTTATACATAATTTTTTTAGAATAATGAAATACTGAAGGGGCAAAAATAACCAGTTCACAACAAAAGGGAGAAACATCACAATTATATGCATGTTGAAAAGGGAAGTCTATCTGCATATTTTTTCTTTACCTATTCATGGCTAAATACGGTGGTTTCTTGGCCCCAATTTGTCCATTACTGTGTCTGAGTATTTTCGAAATTCTAGAAAATTCTATTTTGCTCCCTCAACTTTTCTTTATCTGAACGATCATGGGTCACATGAAGGAGCTGAAACTCAACAGCGAAACTAAACAAATATCAATATCTCAAATCTTAACAGAAAATATTCATATACAATGGACTAGTAAACATTTTGCAATGGGTTTGTTTCGTAAGTTATAATTATTCAATTTCTTTTGATGCCGCTTCTAGCTTGCTAAAAAAGAAATTGAGTGAAAAACAAATTCAAAAAATTTTAAATATGTGTATTTTTGTAGATGCCCATTGTTGAACTCATGATACAAGTAATCTTTTTGGAGAGGGGCGGGAAAATATTTCGAGATTCTAAATTCTGATGCATTATTTTGTAAGGAAATTGGGCTAATTGTAGAAAAATTAGTTCACTGAATTGAAAATTTAAAAGCCTGAAAAATTTCTCTAATTTAGCAATCAACAAAGCACATAATTTTCAATGTTAAAATCTCGTTCTAAAAAAGTCGTACAAAGTCGTGGGCTAATAACTAAAATTCCAAAACCTAAAGAAATTTCTTTAATTTAACAATCAACAAATCACAAAATTTTTATTTTTAAAATCTTGTTTCTAAAATAGTCATAGAAACTTTATTGTAAATATTATCAGATTTAAAATTGCAATAAATATGCAACAAATAAAAGTTTCATGTAAAAATATTTTATGTATGTAAAGTAAGCATAACGATTTCATAGTATCCAGCATCTTTACCCATTTGAAACAAACGAGTTTTTGGTAAAAGTCTCATTCAGTTTTCTTTTCAGATTAGAATTCGTATTTCCTATTTATTGATTATTGGAAAAAGCTCAATTATCCACAAAGGGTTCATTTTGTGATTCAAGAAATATTTTTAACAAGTCAATCTATACTGAAATGATTATTCCTCCTTTATAATACTTTGTTAATCCTGCTGCTTACAGGCATTTACATTTGTTCCGATAACATTTACAATGTCTTCTACACAGTAAGTAGTAGCAGGTTTTTGTTTTCTTTATTCATCGCTATAGGAGTGGTTGGTATTCGCTTGTCACTCATCTTTGTCAGATGATTTAGATGTCTTGCACTCTAATTATTTTTTCAATTTTGCTTGTGATTTGTTTACCTTCTGTGGAACTAACAGTCTCCATTCTCTTACAGATACACTAGAAAGGGCCGAATTCGAATTTTTGAGTAAAATAAATTATTTAAGCAGGAACGTGCATCTGGATAATGTTCTCGAGAGGGTACAATATGATACTTTGATATTATGAGTAGGCTATCCGTCGTTGATATCGTTGCATCGTACTTGCTCGTTCTTTAGTTTTGCGGTTTTAGGCTATCCATCGTTTTTATGGTTGCATCGTACTTACTCGTTCTTAAGTTATGCGGTTTTAAGCTATCCGTCGTTGATATCGTGGCATCGTACTTGCTCGTTCTTAAGTTTTGCGGTTTTAGGCTATCCGTCGTTGATATCGTGGCATCGTACTCTCTCGTTCTTATGTTTTGCGGTTTTAGGCTATCAGTCGTTGATATCGTTGCATCGTACTTATTCGTTCTTAAGTTATGCGGTTTTAGGCTATCCGTCGTTGATATCATTGCATCGTACTTATTCGTTCTTAAGTTATTCGGTTTTAGGCTATCCGTCGTTGATATCGTTGCATCGTACTTATTCGTTCTTAAGTTATGCGGTTTTAGGCTATCCGTCGTTGATATCGTTGCATCGTGCTTGCTCGTTCTTAAGTTATGGTGTTTCAGGCTATCCATCATACGGTTTTAGGCTATCCGTCTTTGATATTGTTGCATCGTACTTGATCCTCTTTTTGGTGTCAATCGTTGTTCCGCCTCGAATGCTATTATTGTCTCTGATAATATGACAAGTGTTCTCCGAGTTCTTGATTATTGCCCCTGTCATTATATTATATACGCATGCATGGTTAGAGTTCAATTGTTTCGACGGGAGCGCATTTTATTTATGACCGCTGCGGTGAAAGGACGTGTTCGCTAGACTGACCAAGATATTTTTCTTTACAGACTGTAATGTTGTAATTTTAGGTAATATTGTTATGTGATCCATATTGTGACAAAAATTATTATGTGATCCGTATTGTGACATTTGAATTCTCTGGTGTATTACTAAGTGTGAGTCTATTATGTTTTTTTACATAGACGTAGCTCAGCCCGTTGCATTATTTTCCATAGTAGGTTATAGCACCCATGCTTGGTCTGTTGTCATATATTTATCTTTCTATCTACTTTGGGTATAGCGTTTTTAGCCACTTTGAGGGTCGACTCTGGTAAAAGTTGGGTTTTCGTAGTCAGTATTGTGCTGTCTAAATTTGTGCATCGCTCTGAGCTATGTAAAGTTCCTGCGTTTCATTTTCTATGTATATATATTTATTTGTGCTTATTCTTTATTGCAGTCAACCATTCTAAAGATTTTGAATAAACGAGTATGGCTTAACAATACCGTGTCCATTTGTTACAAGTCATTTATTCAGGAAAATGACTCTTTACAAAATAATTTTTGATTAAAAGCAACTGAAAATACTATCAGATTCAACATCGGAAGAAATATGTGACAACTTTTGGATGTTGTATTTATTTTTGTGCTTTAGGATATAGACAAAAGGTGATTTTAGGGCCTGAAATGGTCTAAATAAGCATTATAACTGTGCTTACAGAGCGCACAAAAAAACTTTAAGCTATTCTATGTTCCACAGCTCTAAGAAGGTCATTTCTGAACCATTATTCTGACCATTCAATCTTCTCGTTCATCATAAGTATTTATTTTATTCTGTGTTAATTTTTACAACAAACCTTTTCGGGAGTACTTCATATTTTTATGATAAGAAAAAAAATTATAAAAATACTTGAAATTGAGACACCTGCAATTCCAATTGTCATATGAAATTTAATTTTGCGTGTTCAAATTGTCTTTTTTGAAAAAGCACTATCTGGTTGCATCCAGTAATTGAAATTGCGAAGTGTTTAATATTTTTGTCGAATTTTCTTCCACTTAAGAAGTACGTCACGCAAGTTCAAGTTTCTTTGTTACATCTAACTTCACCTAATTAGTAATATCTGGCACTTGAGAATTATATATATATATATATATATATATTCTAACATCAGTACAATCATGTAATTAATATATAAATTTACTATTCTTTTAGATCATTTACCGGTTTCGAAACGCGTCAGGAATGGTATGAAGATAAAATCTTAACACTTATCCTGGGGGTTGGAACATCTTGTACTACATAATTTATCACGTCTTGCAGGTAAGAATTTTTCTATTCAGCTAAATTACCATGTTGACAAAATTTTTAGAATCGTTGGAAAATTAGACCATTATTGGTAAATAGATAGATAGATTTTTACAACCTTTTCATTGTGAAGATGATATTAAAAATATGTATCATATTTTCATTTTAGAGTTACATGTGAGAAAGATCAGGCGAATGCACAAAACCTCGAATAAATTTTAGAAATGCATAATATGTATGCGCGTCAGTTAACCCTAAAATTAATTTACCTACATAAAATAAAATACAAGTAATAATTTGCAAAAATTGCATGCGCAAAGAACAAGGAACGGGTAACAATGGCCAGTGTCCATTGTTTGGTGTCCCAAAATATTTATTTTCTAACAATTGTTATCTTTACAACAGTTTGTTGTTTGTATTTAATTTTGTTCGCACAATTCTCACCACCCAAGTATGGAATATGAATAGATTTACCCAAAAATAAGCATTTGCGATCAACATTTTTGAATGATTGTAAGTTTTGCTCTATGACTTTGTGACCTACATATTTAAACCATTTTTTAATTTTTGTTACATTTGCGTTTTTCCCATTCATGATTTATACATAATATTTTTAGGATAATGAAATACTTAAGCGGCAACGACAATCAGTTGACAACAAAAGGTAGGAATACACAATTATATGCAAACTTTAAAAGGGAAGTCTAATGTGCATATTTTATCTTTACCCATTCATGACCAAATACGGTGATTCCTTAATCCCAATTTGTCCATTACTGCGACTGTGTATTTTCAAAATTCTAGAAAATTTTATTTTGCTCGCTCAACTTTTCTTTATGTAAATGATCATGGGTCACATGAAGAAGCCAAAAACCAACAACGAAACTAAACAAATATCAATATATCAAATCCTAACAGAAAATATTGATGATGCTAAACTCAATTTTTTTAATGTTTCTCTTTTTCCTTGAGCATGAGCTGCATATACAATGGGCTTATGACCATTCAATTTCTCTTGATGCCACAATTGAGTGAAAATCAAATTCCAAAAATTCTAAATATTATATTTTTGTAGATGCCCATTGATGAACCGATGATTCAAGTAATCTTTTTGGGAAGGAGCAGGAAAATACTTCAAGATTCTAAATTCTGATGCAATATTTTGTAAGGAAATTGTAGAAAAATTAGTCCACTGAATTGAAAATTCCAAAGCCTAAAGAAATTTCTTTAATTTAACAATCAAAAAGCACATAATTTTCAGCGTTTAAATCTTGTCCTAAAATAGTCATAGAAACTTTTTTTAAATATTATCAGATTAAAATTGGAATAACTACGCAACAAATAAAAGTTTTTCATGTAATAATATTTTATGTACGTATAAGTAGCATAACGATTTGATAGTATCGAGCATCTTTACCCATTTGAAACAAGTGAGTTTTTGGTAAAAGTCTTGTACAGTTTTCTTTTCAGATTAGAACTTGTATTTCCAATTTATTGATTATTGTCAAAGCTCGATTATCCGCGAAGGGTTCATTTTGGGATACAAGAAATATTTTCAACCAGTCAATCTGTACTGAAATGATGATTCTTCCTTTGTAATATTTTGTTAATCCTGCCGCTCACAGGCATTTTGATTTGTTCCGATAACATTTACAATGTCTTCTACACAGTAAGTAGTAGCAGGTTTTTATTTTATGTATTCATCGCTTTAGGAGTGCCAGTCTCCTTTCTCTTACAGATAGACGGGAAAAGGCCGAGTTTGAATTTTTGAGTAAAGTAAATTATTTAAGCAGAAAGGTGCATCTGAATAATGTTCTGAAGTTGGTACAATCTAATACTTTGATATTATGATTAAGTATTATATATGGCCAATGCCAGGTAAAGCAAGAATAAGGTGAATGAATTAGGTTTCACTTGGGTTTATCAAGAAATTGTCAAGTTTGTAAAAAAAAGATTCGTATGTCTTTTATAATATGAATTACGGTAGTTTTATTAATTGTATGCTAAAATTTCTGCTTTCTTGAAATTCCAAAAATTTTTGATACATTTTCTGGATTACTTGTGTAGTCTTCGATTTTTATTGTATTTGAGTCATTTATTCAGAAAAATGACTCTTTACAAAATAAATCTTACATTTCTCGATTAAAAACAACTGAAAATAATATCAGATTCAAAATCGGATGGAATATGTGACAACTGTGACAACTAAGTTTTGAATGTTTTGTTTATTTTTCTTCTTTAGATATAGACAAAAAGTGGTTTCAGGGCCTGAAATAGTCTAAATAAGCATTATAACTGTGCTTACAGAGCGCGCAAGAAACTTTAAGCTATCCTATGCTTCACAACTCTAAGAAGGTCATTTCTGAACCATTATTCTGACCGTTCGATCTTCTCGTTCATCATTAGTATATTCATCATAGTACCGAACGTATTCGGGAGTAGTTCATATTTTTATGATAAGAAGAAAAAATTGAAATTGAGACACCTGCAATTCCAATTGTCATATGAAATTTAATTTTGCTTGTTCAAATTGTCTTTTTTGGAAAAAGCACAGGTCACTTCTTGGCCTATCTGGTTGCATCCAGCAATTGAAATTGCGAAATGTTTAACATTTTTGTCGAATTTTCTTCCTGTTAAGAACTACTTCATGCAAGTTCACGTTTCTTTGTTACATCTCGTTTCACCTAATTAGTAATATATGAATTTACTATCCTTCTACATCATTTTCCTGTTTCGAAACCCTGTCAGGAATTGTATGATGATATAATCTTAACACTTATGCTGGGGGTTGTATCATCTCTTACTACATAATTTATCACGTCTTACCAGGTAAGAATTTTTCTATTTAGCTAAATTACCATGTTGACAAAATTTTCGCTGGAAAATTAGACCATTATTGGTAAATAGATTTTTACAACCTTTTCGTTGTGAAGATGATAATAAAAATAAATGGATGTTAAAAAGGGAAATCTGCATATTTTATCTTTACCCGTTCTTGACCAAATACGGTGGTTCCTTGGTCCCAATTTCTCTATTACTGTGTCTGTGTATTTTCAAAATTCTAGAAAATTTTATTTTTCTCGCTCAACTTTTCTTTATCTAAAAAATCATGGGTCACATGAAGAAGTCGAAAAAAAACCAACAACGAAACGAAGCAAATATCAATATGTCAAATCCTAACGGAAAATATTGATGATGCTAAACTCAATTTTTTTTAATATTTTTCTTGTTCCTTGAGCATGAGCTGCATATACAATGGGCTGGTGGACATTTTGCAATGGGCTTTTGTCATGAGTTGTAATCATTCAATTTTTTTTGATGTCGCAATTGAGTGAAAAAGAAATTCCAAAAATTCTAAATATTATGTATATTTTGTCGATGCCCATTGATGAACCGATGATACAAGTAATCTTGTTGGAAAGGAGCAAGAAAATATTTCGAGATCAAAATTCTGATGCATTCTTTTGTAGGGAAGTTTTAGAAAAATTAGCTCACCAAATTGAAAATTCCAAGGCCTAAAAAATTTCAACAAATCGCATAATTTTCTGTGTTAAAATCTGGTTCTAAAGTAGTCATAGAAACTTTATTGTAAATATTATCAGATTTAAAATAAGATTAAATATGCAACAAATAAAAGTTTTTCATGTAAAAATATTTTATGTACGTATACCTAGCATAATGATTTGATAGTTTCGAACATTTTTACCCATTTTAAACAAATGAGCTTTTGGTAAAAGTCTCGTACAGTTTTCTTTTCAGATTAGAATTCGTATTTCCTGTTTATTGATAATTGGAAAAGCTCAATTATCCACAAAGGGTTCATTTTGGGATTCAAGAAATATTTTCAACAAGTCAAATCTATACTGAAATAATGATTCTTCCTTAATAATATTTTGTTAACCCAGCCGCTTACAGGCCTTACTGTCTTTTTCACAGTAAGTAGTAGCAGGTTTTTGTTTTATGTAATCTTCGCTATAGGAGTGGTTGTTATTCGCTTGTCACTCATCTTTGTCAGATGACTTAGATGTATTACACTCTAATTATTTTATCAATTTTGCTTGTGATTTGTTTACCTCCTGTGGAACTAACAGTCTCCTTTCTCTTACAGATGCACTGGAAAATGCCGAATTTGAATTTTTAAGTAAAGTAAATTATTTAAGCAGAATAGTGCATTTGGATAATGTTCTGAAGTTGGTACAATCTAATGCTTTGATATTATGAGTAAGTATTATATATGGCCAATGCCAGGTAAAGCAAGAATATGGTGAATGAAATAGGTTTCACTTGGGTTTATCAAGAGATTGTCAAGTTTGTAAAAAAAAGTTTCGTATGTCTTTTATAATATGTATTATGGTAGTATTATTAACTGTATGCTACATATTTGCGTTTATGAAATTCCAAAAATTGTCGATACATTTTCTAGATTACTTGTGTAGTCTCGATTTTTATTGTATTTGTGTCATTTATTCAGGAAAATGACTCTTTCCGAATAAAGTTTTACATTTTTTGATTAAAAAAAAACTGAAAATACAATCGTATTCAAAATCAGAAGAAACATGTGACAACTGTGACAACTAAGTTTTGAATGTTTTGTTTATTTTTCTTCTTTAGATATAGACAAAAAGTAGTTTCAGGGTCCTAAATTGTTTTAATAAGCATTATAACTGTGCTTACAGAGTGCATAACAAACTTCAAGCTATCTTATGTTTAACAGCTCTAAGAAGGTTATTTGTAGTTCATATTTTTATGATAAGAAGAAAAAATTGAAAAAAAAAATGGAATTGAGACACTTGCAATTCCAATTGTCATATGAAATTTAATTTTGCTTGTTCAAATTGTCTTTTTTTGAAAAAGCACAGCTTACTTCCCTGCCTATCCGCTTGCATCCAGCAATTGGAATTGCGAAGTGTTTAATATTTTTGTCGAATTTTCTTCCAGTTAAGAATTACGTCATGCAAGTTCGAGTTTCTTTGTCACACCTCGTTTAACTTAATTAGTAATATCTGGCACTTTTGAATTATATATATATATACATCTTTTTTTTTACATCAGTATAATCTTGTTATTACTACATTTTCCGGTTTCGAAACTCGTCAGGAATGGTATGAAGATATAATCAACACTTCTCAAAAACATGCTGGGGGTTTTAACATCTTGTACTACATAATTTATCATGTCTTGCAGGTAAGAATTTTTCTATTTAGCTAAATTACCTTGTCGACAACATTTTTAGAATCGTTGGAAAATTAGACCATTATTGGTAAATAGATAGAGATTTTTTACAATCTTTTCGTTGTGAAGATGATATTAAAATTATGTATCATATTTTCATTTTAGAGTTACACATCAAAAAGTTCAGGCGAATGCACAAAACCTCGAATAAATTTTAGAAATACATAATAAGTATGCGCGTCAGTTAGACCTAAAATTAATTTATCTACATAAACTAAAATACAGGTAATAATTTGCAAAAATTGCATTCACGAGCGAACAAGAGACAAGTAACAATGGCCAGTGTCCATTGTTTGGTGTCCAAAAATAATTATTTTCTAACAATTGTTATCTTTACAACAGTTTGTTGTTTGTATTTAATTTTGTTCGCACAATTCTCACCACCCAAGTATGGAATATGAATAGATTTACCATTGTTTGATTTGTCCATTATTTGGAACCCCTTAATGATTATTTTCTAACAATACCTCCTGTATTTTCTACAGCAAATTTAAGAATCATGATGGAAACCATTATTCTATTTGTGGAAAATAATTTTGGTTTGAATCCATTAACTGATTTTTTGGAAGACTTTAAAGTAGAGTACCATGACTGCATCCTCAAGTAAAAAAATTTTTTGGATTTTATTCAAAAGCCGAACAGAATACTAGTGCTTTTTGTGGATTTGTCAGCTTTTCTTATATTTACAACAGTTAATTTTGTTCCATTATTCTCACCACCCAAGTATGGAATATGAATAGATTTACCCAGAAATAAGCATTTGCAATCTATTTTAGATATTAAAATGAAAACATTTTTGAATGATTGTAAGTGTTGCTCTTTATGACTTTCATGACCTGCTTATTAAAACCATTTTTCAATTTTTTTTTGCAGGTTTTGCAGAAATCCTGCAGAGAGTAAATTTAGGATAATAATTCAATCGTTTCTGTTTTACCCATTAATGATTTGTACATAATATTTTTAGAATAATGAAACACTGAAGGGGCAACAATATCCAGTTCACAACAAAAGGTAGAAACATCACAATTATATGCATGTTAAAAAGGGAAGTCTATCTGCATATTTTTTCTTTACCCGTTCATGACCAAAAAAGGTGGTTGCTTGGTCTCAATTTGTCCATTACTGTGTCTGTGTATTTACAAAATTCCAGAAAATTTTATTTTGCTCGCTCAACTTTTCTTTATCTGAACGATCATGGGTCACAAGAAGAAGCTGAAAATCAACAGTGAAACTAAACAAATATCAATATATCAAATCTTAACAGAAAATATTAATGATGCTAAACTCAATTTTTTTTTATATTTTTCTTGATCCTTGAGCATAAGCTGCATATACAATGGACTAGTAGATATTTTGCAATGGGTTTTTGTCATGAGTTATAATTATTCAATTCCTTTTGATGTCGCTTCTAGCTTGCTGAAAAAGAAATTGAGTGAAAAACAAATTCCAAAAATTCCTAAAATTATGTATATTTTGGTAGATGCCCATTTATGAACCGATGATACGAGTAATCTTTTTGGAAAGGAGAAGGAAAATATTTCGAGATTCTATATTCTGATACATTATTTTGTCAGGAAATTGGGCTAATTGTTGAAAAATTAGTCCACTGAATTGAAAATTCAAAAGCCTAAAAAATGTCTCTAATTTAACAATCAACAAAGCACATAATTTTCAGTGTTGAAATCTCGTTCTAAAAAAGTCGTACAAACTTTGTTGTAAAAAAATTATCTCGTTTGTGAACCGATGATACAAGTAATCTTTTTGGAAAGGAGCAGGAAAATATTTAGAGATTTTAAATTCTGATGCAATATTTTGTAAGGATATTGGGCTGATTGTAGAAAAATTAGTCCACTGAATTGAAAATTCAAAAGCCTAAAAAATTTCTCTAATGTAACAATCACCAAAGCAGATAATTTTCAGTGTTGAAATCTCGTTCTAAAAAAGTCGTACAAACTTTATTGTAAAAATTATCAGATTTAAAATTGGAAAAAATATGCAACAAATAAGTGTTTCATGTCAAAAAGTTTTTGTGTACGAATACGAGGCATAACAATTTGCAAGAAGTTTTTGGTAAAAGTCTCATACAATTTTCTTCAGATTTGAATTCTTATTTCCTATTTATTGAATATTGCAAAACTCAATTATCTACAAAAGGGTTCATTTTCACATTCTACAAATATTTTCAACCAGTCCATTTATACTTAATTGATTGTTCTTCATCTACGATATTTTGTTAATCTTTCCTCTTACAGACAATTTGATTTGTTCTGATAACATTTACAATGTCTTCTACACAGTAAGTGGTAGCAGGTTTTTTGTTTTATGTATTCTTCGCTATGGGAGTGGTTGGTATTCGCTTGTCACTCATCTTTATCTGGGCTGAGTTGGATGTCTCTCACTTTAATATCTTTTTCAATTTCACTTCTGATTTGTTTTCTTGGCTTATATGAAATTACTATTCGTTTAGATCCTTTTTTCGAAATTTGTGAGGAATGGTATGAAGATAATATAAGATAAACATGCTGGGGGTTGTAACATCTTGTACTACATAATTTATCACGTCCTGCAGGTAAGAATTTTTCAATTTAGCTAAATTACCATGTTGACAAAATTTTAAGAATCTTTGAAAAATTAGACCATTATTGCTAAATAGATAGTTAGATTTATTACAACCTTTTTGTTGTGAAAATAGTATTTAAAATAAATGTCATATTTACATTTTCGAGTTAAATGTAAGAAAGATCAGGGGAATACACAAAACCTAGAAAAAATTTTAGAAATTCATAATAAGTTGGCGCGCCAGTTAACCCTAAAGTAATAATTTGCAAAAATTGCATACACAAACGAACAAGTGACAGTTAGTAATGACCCATGTGCATTGTTTGGAGTTTCAAAATAATTATTTTCTAACAATACTTTTTGTATTTTCTGCAGCAAATTTGAGAATTATCGTGGAAATCATTGTTCTATTCCATTTGTGTGGAGTAATTTTGGTTTGAAACTGATTTCTTTGAAGTTTTTTCAGTAGAGTACCATGACTGCATCCTCAATGTTAAAATTTTTTTGGATTTTATTCAAAAGCCCAATGGAATACTGGTGTTTTTTGTGGATTTGTCAGCTTTTCTTATATTTACAACAGTTTGTTGTTTGTGTTTAATTTTGTTCGCACATTTCTCACCACCCAAGTATGGAATATGAATAGATTTACACAAAAATAAGCATTTGCGATCAATTTTAGATATTAGAATGAAAAAATTTTTGAATGATTGTAAGTGTTGCTCTTTATGACCATGTGACCTACATATTTAAACCATTTTTTATTTTTGTTGCATGTTTTAGAGAATTCCTGCAGAGAGTAAATTTAGGTTAATATTTCAATTACCGTATTTTGCGGACTAAAAGTACCTCCGTACTCATGGTCGCAAAGGGTCATTTTCCCAAAATTTTACTATTTTTTACACAGATATGACGCAACAAAGTAATAGTCGCAAACATAACTGAATTTATCAGCACGAAAGTTCGTCCGAGTCAGTGAACGACTACACGGCGCTGACGGTACCGTAATTTATTGACTCAAGCACATGGTCTACAATTTCGTTGCGATCGTGACTAAAAAAAATCGTTTATCTCCAGGTATGATACCAATCGCCTTCGTGTGATCCATTTTCCACAGACACCGAGGACGAAGACTTTGAACGGTTCTGGTTTAATTTCGCCATTTCATGTTGTCATTATTACTTGTCGAGATATATATCATGCATTTAATACATTGCCTACAAATAAACTTTAAATCAACAATTATTCGTTGCCCAGTTAGCGCGATTGGCAAACCGCCCGTTTATTCTTGAATGAAGATTACCACACATGACGTCATGTCGTGAACATAAACAGAACCTACACGGCGAAAGTGGTTTTTGCAATAGTACAAAACAATATCACAGTGTGAAAATGTGCAATTGTGAAATTTAAAATTTACTTAGTCGATTATCAAAGGAACGATATGGATTGGATTTGAGAAATTTCTAAGTAATTTGTGTCCAACTTGTTAAGTTTTGATTCCTTAAAAATATATTTCAAACAATATATCTGTAATGAATTAATTCATTTTTATTTGAAAATCTGGCTAATAAATACAGAAACATAATCCTCGATTTCACAATTACGGGATTTTGAATTTGGCGTCTTTCCAAAATCCCGAGGTAATTTGCGCCAGTGGAACTGATCATGATACTAATATTTTAAATATGATCAAACATGGGTACATGATTGATGGACAGGACAATACCAGGGTGATTTTATGATGTATTTAGCACGAATTCATTGAGCGAATAGAATATGAACATGTAAAATCTGCGGAACATATATTCAGTACAAAATTGGTTTCCCTACAACCGCAAATTTGTCCCACGGCTCGTATCTATAAAAAATTCCTCACAAATCGCCGTGGATCAGGAAAAAACAATACATAGGTCGAAGCAAAGTATAAGTCTCAGAAGGGAAGGTTTTGGGAAAAAGTAGCGACTTATAGTCCGCGAAATATGGTATTTGTGTTTTACCAATTCATGATTTATACATAATATTTTTAGGATAATGAAATACTGAAGCGGCAACAACAATCAGTTCACAACAAAAGGTAGAATCATCACAATTATATGCATGTTTAAAAGGGAAGTCTATCTGCATATTTTATCTTTACCCATTCATGACCAAATATGGTGGTTCCTTGGTCCCAAATTGTCCATTACTGTGCCTGTGTATTTTCAAAATTCTAGAAAATTTTATCTTGCTCTCTCAACTTCTCTTTATCTAAACAATCATGGGTCACATGAAGAAGCCGAAGACCAACAACGAAACTAAACAAATATCAATATATCAAATCCTATTGATGATGCTAAACTGAATTTTTTTTAATATTTTCCTTGTTCCTTGAGCATGAGCTGCATATACAATGAACTGGTAGATATTTTGCAATGGGTTTTTGTCATGAGTTATAATCATTCAATTTTTTTTGATGCCGCAATTCAGTGAAAGACCAATTTCAAAAATTCTAAATATTATGTATATTTTTGTAGATGCCCATTAATGAACCGAAGATACAAGTAATCTTTTGGGAAAGGAGCAGGAAAATATTTTACGATTTTAAATTCTGATGCATTATTTTGTGAGGAAATTTTAGAAAAATTAGTTCACGGAATTGAAAATTCCAAAGCCTGAAGAAATTTCAACAAATCACATAATTTTCAGCGTTAAGATCTTGTTCTAAAATAGTCATAGAAACTTTATTGTAAATATTATCAAATTTAAAATTGGAATAAATATGCAACAAAAAAAGTGTTTCATGTAAAAATATTTTATGTACTTAAAAGGTAGCATAACGATTTGATAGTATCGAGCGCCTTTAACATATTTGAAAAAAAAAACAATTTTTGGTAAAAGTCTCATACAGTTTTCTTTTCAGATTAGAATTTGTATTTCCTATTTATTGATTATTGGAAAAGCTCAATTATCCACAAAGGGTTCATTTTGGGATTCAAGAAATATTTTCAACAAGTTAATCTATACTGAAATGATTATTCCTCCTTTATAATATTTTGTTAATCCTGCCACTTACAGACATTTTGATTTGTTCCGATAACATTTACAATGTCGTCTACACAGTAATTAGTAGCAGGTTTTTGTTTTATGTATTCTTCGCTATATGAGTGATTGGTATTCGCTTGTCTCTCCCCATCTTTGTAAGATGATTTAGATGTCTTGCACTCTAATTATTTTTTCAATTTTTCTTGTGATTTTTTTTACCTTCTACCAGTCTCCTTTCTCTCACACATACACTGGAAAAGGCCGAATTTTCATTTTTAAGTAAAGTAAATTATTTAAGCAGAAAGGTGCATCTGAATAATGTTCTGAAGTTGGTACAATCTGATGCTTTGGATTAAGTATTATATATGGCCAATGCCAGGTAAAGCAAGAATAAGGTGAATGAAATAGGTTTCACTTGGGTTTATCAAGAAATTTTAAAGTTTGTAAAAAAAAAAGTTTCGTATGTCTTTTATAATATGGATTATGGTAGTTTTATTAACTATATGCTAAATATTTGTGTTTATGAAATTCCAAAAATTATTGATACATTTTCTAGATTACTTGTGTAGTCTTCGATTTTTATTGTATTTGAGTCATTTATTCAGGAAAATGACTCTTTACAAAATAAATTTTACATTTTTTGATTAAAAACAACTGAAAAATAATATCAGATTCAAAATCGGAAGAAATATGTGACAACTAAGTTTTGAATGTTTTGTTTATTTTTCTTTAGATATAGACAAAAAGTGGTTTCAGGGCCTGAAATGGTCTAAATAAGCATTATAACTGTGCTTACAGAGCGCACAAGAAACTTCAAGCTATCCTATGTTTCACAGCTCTAAGAAGGTCATTTCTGAACCATTATTCTGACCATTCAATCTTCTCGTTCATCATAAGTATTTATTTTATTCTGTGTTAATTTTTGCAACGAACCTATTCAGGAGTAGTTCATATTTTTATGATGAGAAAAAATTGAAAAAAAAAATTGAAATTGAGACCCCTGCAATTTCAATTGTCATATGAAATTTAATTTTGCTTGTTCATATTGTCTTTTTTTGAAAAAGCACAGGTCACTTCTTGGCCTATCTCGTTGCATCCAGCAATTGAAATTGCGAAGTGTTTGAATATTTTTGTCGAATTTTCTTCCAGTTTAGAACTACGTCATGCAAGTTCGAGTTTATTTTTTACATCTCGTTTCACTTAATTAGTAATATCTGGCATTTGAGAATTAGATATATATATATATATATATTTTGACATCAGTATAATCGTGTTATTAATATGTAAATTTACTATCCTTTTAGATCCTTTTCCGGTCTGAAACGCGTCTGGAATGGTATGAAAATATCATTAACACTTCTCAAAAACATGCTGGGGGTTGTAACATCTTGTACTACATAATTTATCACGTCTTGCAGGTAAGAATTTTTCTATTTAGCTAAATTACAATGTTGATAAAATTTTTACTGTCCTATATATAAATTTACTATCCTTTTTGGATCATTTTCCGGTTTCGAAACGAGTCAGGAATGGTATGAGGATATAAACTTAACACTTCTCAAAAACATGCTGGGGGTTGTAACATCTTTTACTACATAATATATTACTTCTTACCGGTAAGAATTTTTCTAGTTTGCTGAATTACCATGTTGACAAAATTTTAAGAATCGTTGACAAACTAGACCAACAATACTTTTTGTATTTTCTACCGCAAATTTGAGAATTATCATGGAAACCGTTATTCTATTCTATTTTTAGGGAAAAATTTTGGTTTGAATCCATTGACTGATTTTTTGGAAGTTTCTTCAGTAGAGTACCATGACTGCATCCTCAATGTGAAAAATTTTTTGGGATTTTATTCAAAAGCCGAATGAAATACCGTTGCTTTTTGTTAATTTGTCAGCTTTTCTTACATTTACAACAGTTTGTTGTTTGTATTTAAAACTTGTTCGCAAAATTGTTGCCACCTAAGTATGGGATATGAATAGATTTACCCAAAAAGAAGCATTTGCTATCAATTTTAGATATCAAAATGAAAAAATCTTTGAATGATTGTAAGTGTTGTTCCTTATGGGTTTACGATCTGCATATTAAAACCCTTTTTAATTGTTGCATGTTTTGCAGAATTCCAGCAGAGGGTAAATTAAGAATAATATTTCATACTGAAGCGGCAACAACAACCAGTTTACAACAAAAGGTAGAAACATCACAGATATATACATGCTAAAAAGGGAAGTCTATCTGCATATTTTATCTTTACCCATTCGTGACAAAAAACCGGTGGTTGCTTGGTCCCAATTTGTCCATTACTGTGATTGTGTATTTTTAAAATTCTAGAAAATTTTATTTTGCTCGGTCAACTTTTCTTTACCTAAACAATCATGGGTCACATGAAGAAGAGGAATACCAACAACGAAACTAAACGAATACCAATATATCAAATCCTAACAGAAAATATTGATGTATCGAGCATCTTTACCCTTGTGAAACAAATGGGTTTTCGGTAAAAGTCTCGTTCAGTTTTCTTTCCAGATTAGAATTCGTTTTTCCTATTTATTGATTATTGGAAAAGCTCAATTATCCACAAAGGGTTCATTTTGGGATTCAAGAAATATTTTCAACCAGTCAATCTGTACTGAAATGATGATTCTTCCTTTTGTAATATTTTGTTAATCCTGCCGCTTACAGGCATTTTGATTTGTTCCGATAACATTTAAGATGTCTTCTACACAGTAAGTAGTAGCAGGTTTTTGTTTTATGTATTCATCACTATAGGAATGCCAGTCTCCTTTCTCTTACAGATACACTGGAAAAGGCCGAATTTGAATTTTTAAGTAAATTAAATTATTTAAGCAGAAAGGTGCATCTGAATAATGTTGTGAAGTTGGTACAATCTAATGCTTTGATATTATGAGTAAGTATTATATATGGTAAATGCCAGGTAAAGCAAGAATAAGGTGAATGAAATAGGTTTCACTTGGGTTTATCAAGAAATTGTCAAATTTGTAAAAAAAAAAGTTTCGTATGTCTTTTATAATATGGATTATGGTAGTTTTATTAACTATATGCTAAATATTTGTGTTTATGAAATTCCAAAAATTATTGATACATTTTCTAGATTACTTGTGTTGTCTTCGATTTTTATTGTATTTGAGTCATTTATTCAGGAAAATGACTCTTCACAAAATAAATTTTACATTTTTTGATTATCAACAACTGAAAATACTATCAGATTCAAAATCGGAAGAAATATGTGACAACTAAGTTTTGAATGTTTTGTTTATTTTTCTTTAGATATAGACAAAAAGTGGTTTCAGGGCCTAAAATGGTCTAAATAAGCATTATAACTGTGCTTACAGAGCGCACAAGAAACTTCAAGCTATCCTATGTTTCACAGCTCTAAGATAGTCATTTCTGAAACATTATTCTGACCATTCAATCTTCTCGTTCATCATGAGTATTTATTTTATTCTGTGTTAATTTTTACAACGAACCTATTCGAGAGTAGTTCATATTTTTATGATGAGAAAAAATTGAAAAAAAAAATTGAAATTGAGACACCTGCAATTCCAATTGTCATATGAAATTTAATTTTGCTTGTTCATATTGTCTTTTTTTGAAAAAGCTCAGGTCACTTTTTGGCCTATCTCGTTGCATCCAGCAATTGAAATTGCGAAGTGTTTAAATATTTTTGTCGAATTTTCTTCCAGTTTAGAACTACGTCATGCAAGTTCGAGTTTATTTTTTACATCTCGTTTCACTTAATTAGTAATATCTGGCATTTGAGAATTAGATATATATATATATATATATATATATATATATATTTTGACATCAGTATAATCGTGTTATTAATATATAAATTTACTATCCTTTAAGATCCTTTTCCGGTTTCGAAACGTGTCAGGAATGGTATGAAGATATCATTAGCACTTCTCAAAAACATGCTGGGGGTTGTAACATCTTGTACTACATAATTTATCACGTCTTGCAGGTAAGAATTTTTCTATTTAGCTGAATTACAATGTTGATAAAATTTTTACTATCCTATATATAAATTTACTATCCTTTTTGGATCATTTTCCGGTTTCGGAACGAGTCAGGAATGGTATGAGGATATAAACTTAACACTTCTCAAAAACATGCTGGGGGTTGTAACATCTTTTACTACATAATATATCACGTCTTACCGGTAAGAATTTTTCTAGTTTGCTGAATTACCATGTTGACAAAATTTTAAGAATCGTTGACAAACTAGACCAACAATACTTTTTGTATTTTCTACCGCAAGTTTGTGAATTATCATGGAAACCGTTATTCTATTCTATTTTTAGGGAAAAATTTTGGTTTGAATCCATTGACTGATTTTTTGGAAGTTCAGTAGAGTACCATGACTGCATCCTCAATGTGAAAATTTTTTTGAGATTTTATTCAAGAGCCGAACGAAATACTGGTGCTTTTTGTTAATTTGTCAGCTTTTCTTACATTTACAACAGTTTGTTGTTTGTATTTAAAACTTGTTCGCAAAATTGTCGCCACCTAAGTATGGGATATGAATAGATTTACCCAAAAAGAAGCATTTGCTATCAATTTTAGATATCAGAATGAAAAAATCTTTGAATGATTATAAGTGTTGTTCCTTATGGGTTTATGACCTGCATATTAAAACCCTTTTTTAATTGTTGCATGTTTTGCAGAATTCCAGCAGAGGGTAAATTAAGAATAATATTTCATACTGAAGCGGCAACAACAACCAGTTTACAACAAAAGGTAGAAACATCACAGATATATACATGCTAAAAAGGGAAGTCTATCTGCATATTTTATCTTTACCCATTCGTGACCAAAAACCGGTGGTTGCTTGGTCCCGATTTGTCCATTACTGTGATTGTGTATTTTTAAAATTCTAGAAAATTTTATTTTGCTCGCTCAACTTTTCTTTACCTAAACAATCATGGGACACATGAAGAAGAGGAATACCAACAACGAAACTAAACGAATATCAATATATCAAATCCTAACAGAAAATATTGATGTATCGAGCATCTTTACCCATTTGAAACAAATGAGTTTTCGATAAAAGTCTCATACAGTTTTCTTTTCAGATTAGAATTCGTATTTCCTATTTATTGATTATTGGAAAAGCTCAATTATCCACAAAGGGTTCATTTTGGAATTCAAGAAATATTTTCAACCAGTCAATCTGTACTGAAATGATGATTCTTCCTTTTGTAATATTTTGTTAATCCTGCCGCTTACAGGCATTTTGATTTGTTCCGATAACATTTAAGATGTCTTCTACACAGTAAGTAGTAGCAGGTTTTTGTTTTATGTATTCATCACTACAGGAATGCCAGTCTCCTTTCTCTTACAGATACACTGGAAAAGGCCGAATTTGAATCTTTAAGTAAAGTAAATTATTTAAGCAGAAAGGTGCATCTGAATAATGTTCTGAAGTTGGTACAATCTAATGCTTTGATATTATGAGTAAGTATTATATATGGTAAATGCCAGGTAAAGCAAGAATAAGGTGAACGAAATAGGTTTCAATTGGGTTTATCAAGAAATTGTCAAGTTTGTAAAAAAAAAAGTTTCGTATGTCTTTTATAATATGGATTATGGTAGTTTTATTAACTATATGCTAAATATTTGTGTTTATGAAATTCCAAAAATTATTGATGCATTTTCTAGATTACTTGTGTAGTCTTCGATTTTTATTGTGTTTGAATCATTTATTCAGGAAAATGGCTCTTTACAAAATAAATTTTACATTTTTTGATTAATAACAACAGAAAATACTATCAGATTCCAAATCTGAAGAAATATGTGACAACTAAGTTTTGAATGTTTTGTTTATTTTTCTTCTTTAGATCTAGACAAAAAGTGGTTTCAGGGCCTGAAATGGTCTAAATAAGCATTATAACTGTGCTTACAGAGCGCACAAGAAACTTTGATCTATCCTATGTTTCAGAGCTCTAAGAAAGTCATTTCTCAATCAATATTCTGACCATTCTATCTTCTCCTTCATCATAACTATTTATTTTATTCTGTGTTAATTTTTACACCAAACCTATTCTGGAGTAGTTCATATTTTTATGATAAGAACAAATTGAAAAAAAATATGAAATTGAGACAACTGTTATTCCAATTGTCATATGAAATTTAATTTTGCTTGTTCAAATTGTCTTTTCTTGAAAAAGCACAGGTCACTTCTTGGGTTGCATTCAGAATTTAATTTGCGAAGTGTTTAATATTTTTGTCGAATTTTCTTCCAGTTAAGAACTACATCATGCAAGTTCAAGTTCTTTGTTACATCTCGTTTCACCTAATTAGTAAAATCTGACACTTGGGAATGATATATATATTTTGACATCAGTACAATCATGTAATTAATATATAAATTTACTATCCTTTTAAATAATTTTCCGGTTTCGGATAGATAGATAGATAGATTTTTACAACCTCTTCGCTGTGAAGATTATATTAAAAATATGTATCATATTGAGATGCACTTGAGAAAGATCTGGCGAATGCACAAAACCTCGAATAAATTTTAGAAATACATAATAAGTATGTGAGTCAGTTAGACCTAAAATTAATTTTCCTACATAAATTAAAATACATGTAATAATTTGCAAAAATTGCATGCACAAGCAACCAAGGGACGGGTGACAGTGGCCTGTGTCCTTTGTTTTGGGGTCCCAAAATAATTATTTTCTAACAATACTATTTGTATTTTATACAGCAAATTTGAGAATTAACATGGAAACCATTACGGTACTCTATTCTATTTGTGAGGAATAATTTCGGTTTGAATCCCCTAACTGAATTTTTGGAAGTTTTTTCAGCAGAGTACCATGACTGCATCCTCGATGTTAAAAATTTTTTGGATATTATTCAACAGCCGAACGGAATACTGGTGCTTTTTGTGGATTTGTCAAATTTCTTATATTTACAACAGTTAATGTTGATTGTTAGTGTTGCTCTTTATGGCTTTTATGACCTGCTTATTTAAACCATTTTTCAATTTTTGTTGCATGGTTTGCAGAATTCCTGCAGAGAGTAAGTTCAGGGTAATAATTCAATCGTTTGTGTTTTACCCATTCATGATTTATACATAATATTTTTAAAATAATGAAAAATAATGAAGCAGCAACAGCTAAATTACCATGTTGACAAAATTTTCGTTGAAAAATTAGACCATTATTGGTAAATAGATAGATAGATTTTTACAACCTTTTCGTTGTGAAGATGACATTAAAAATATGTTATCATATTTTCATTTTAGATTTACACGGCTGCATCCTCAATGTAAAAAATTTTTCTGGATTTCATTCAAAAGCCGAACAATATACTGGTGCTTTTTATGGATTTGTCAGCTTTTCTTATATTTTCAACAGTTTGTTTGTATTTAGAACTTGTTCGCAAAATTTTCACCACCCAAGTATGGGTTATGAAAACATTTACCCAAAAATAAGCATTTGCGATCAATTTTAGATATTAAAATGAAAACATTTTTGAATGATTCTATCTATTGCTCTTTATGATTTTAGGACCTGCATATTTAAACCATTTTTTTAATGTTTGTTGCTTGTTTTGGAGAATTCCTGCAGAGAGTAAATGTAGGTTAATATTTTAATTATTTGTGTTTTACCCATTCATGATTTATACATAATATTTTAAGAATAATGAAATACTGAAGCGGCAACAACAATCAGTTCACAACAAAAGGGAGAAACATCAAAATTATATGCATGTTAGAAAGGGAAATCTATCTGCATATTATTTGAATATTTGAAAAGCTCAATTATCCACAAAGGGTTCATTTTGAGATTCAAGAAATATTTTCAATCAGTCAATCTATACTGAAATGATTATTCTTCTTTTATAATATTTTGGTAATCCTGCCGCTTACAGGCATTTTGATTTGTTCCGATAACATTTACGATGTCTTCTACACAGTAAGCAGGTTTTTGTTTCATATATTTATTGCTATAGGAGTGGTCGAAATTCGCTTTTCTCTCATCTTTATCAGGGATGATTTCGATGTCTTGCACATTAATAATTTTTTCAATTTTGCTTGTAATTTGTTTATCTTCTGTGGAACTAACAGTCTCCTTTCTCTTACAGATACACTGGAAAAGGCCGAATTTCAATTTTTAAGTGAAGTAAATTATTTAAGCAGAAAGATGCATCTGAATAATGTTCTGAAGTTGGTACAATCTGGTGCTTTGATATTATGAGTAATTATTATATATGGCCAATGCCAGGTAAAGCAAGAATAAGGTGAATGAAATAGGTTTGACTTGGGTTTATCAAGAAATTGTCAAGTTTGTAAAAAAAATATTTCGTATGTCTTTTATATTATGAATTATGGTAGTTTTTTGCTTTTATGAAATTCCAAATTTTTTTATATATTTTCTAGATTTCTTGTGTAGTCTTCAATTTTAATTGTATTTTAGTCATTTATTCAGGAAAATGATTCTTTACAAAATAAATTAAGCCCATTTAACCACTCAATTATCCACAAAGGGTTCATATCAAATCCTAACAGATAATATTGATGATAAACTCAATTTTTTAATATTTTCCTTGTTCCTTGAGCATGAGCTGCATATACAATGGACTGGTAGATATTTTGCAATGGGTTTTTGTCATGAGTTATAATCATTCAATTCCTTTTCATGGCGCAATTGAGTGAAAAAAAAAATTCCAAAAATTCTAAATATTATATATATTTTTGTAAATGCCCATTGATGAACCGATGATACAAGTAATCTTTTGGAAAGGAGCATGAAAATATTTCGAGATTCTATATTCTGATGCATTATTTTGTAAGGAAATTGTAGAAAAATTAGTTTACTGAATTGAAAATTCCAAAACCTAAAGAAAGTTCTTTAATTTAACAATCGAAATTGTAGAAAAATTAGTTCACTGAATTGAAAATTCCAAAGCCTAAAGAAATTTCTTTGATTTAACAATCAACAAAACACATAATTTTCAGCGTTAAAATTTTGTTCTAAAATAGTCATAGATATAGGAGTGATTGGTATTCGCTTGTCACTCATCTTTGTCTGGGATGAGTTCTAAGTCTTTCACCTTATTATTCTTTTCAATTTCGCTTGTGATTTTTTTTCTTGGCCTATATATAAATTTACTATCCAATTGATTCCTTTACCGGTTTTGAAACGTGTCAGGTATGGTATGAAGATAATATAAGATAAACATGCTGGGGATGGTAACTTCTTGTACTACATAATTTATCACGTCCTGCAGGTAAGAATTTTTCAATTTAGCTAAATTACCATGTTGAAAAATCTTTAAGAATCGTTGAAAAATTAGACCATTATTGGCAAATAGATAGTTAGATTTATTACAACCTTTTTGTTGTGAAAATGGTATTAAAAATAAATATCATATTTACATTTTAGAGTAACATGTTAGAAAGATCAGGCGAGTGCCCAAAACCTCGAATAAAATTTAGAAATACATAATAAGTATGCGCGCCAGTTGGCCCTAAAGTAATAATTATTATAATAATACAAAAGTATTATTCTATTTGTGAGAATAATTTTAGTTTGAATCCATTAACTGATTTTTAGGAAGTTTTTTCAGTAGAGTACCGTGACTGCATCCTGAATGTTAAAAATTTTTTGGATTTTATTCAAAAGCCGAACGGGATACTGGTGCTTTTTGTGGATTTGTCAGCATTTCTTATATTTAGAACAGTTTGTTGTTTGTATTTAATTTTGTTCACACATTTCTCACCACCCAAGTATGGAATATGAATAGATTTACCCAAAAATAAGCATTTGCGATCAATTTTAGATCTTAAAATGAATGTAAACATTTTTGAATGATTTTAAGTGTTATGGCTTTAAGACCTACATATTTAAACCATTTTTTAAATTTATTTGCATGTTTGCAGAATTCCTGCAGTCAATTTAGGATAATTTTTCAATTATTTGTGTTTTACCCATTCATGATATAAACATAATATTTTTAGAATGATGAAATACTGAAGCGGCAACAACAACCAGTTCACAACATCACAATTATATGCAAGTTTAAAAGGGAAGTCTATCTGCATATTTTTTCTTTACCCATTCATGACCAAATACAGTGGTTTCTCTGTCCCTATTTGTTCTTTGTCCCTACTGTATCTGTCTTTTTTCAAAATTCTAGACAATTTCGTTTTGCTCGTAACTTTTCTTTATCTAAAAGATCATGGGTCACATGAAGAAGCAGAAAATCAACAACGAAACTAAACAAATATCACTATACCAAATATTAACAGAAAATATTGATGATGCTAAACTCAATTTTTTAATGTTTTCCTTGTTCCTTAAGCATGAACTGCATATACAATGGACTAGTAGACATTTTCCAATGGGTTTTGGTCATGAGTTATAATTATTCAATTTCTTTTGATGCCGATTCTAGCTTGCTAAAAAAGAAATTGAGGGAAAAACAAATTCCAAAACTTCTAAATATTATGTATATTTTTGAAGAAATATTTACAACCAGTCAATCTATACTGAAATGATTATTTATCTTTTACGATATTTTATTCATCCTGCCGCTTTCCGATAACATTTACAATGTCTTCTACACATTAAGTAGTAGCAGATTTTTGTTTTATGTATTCTTTTCTATAGGAGTGGTTGGTATTCGCTTGTCACCAAGGGTGGCAGTACGGTACGGTACGAAATTTTTATCGTACTTCGAACCAGCAAAAAAATTTCGTACCGAACTTCGTACCGTACCTTTCGAAAATTTTCCGTACCGTACGATATTATTTTTTTCGTACATCGTACCGAACTTCGTACCAGTACGAAATTAAGTTCGATTATTATTTTTCATTTATCATACTAAATTTCATACTAGTACGAAAACAGGTGCGATTCGCTATACAGCTATTTCGTACCGTACCAACTACCAAAGTCCAAATCAGCTTTATTTGTAAGATCTGGCCACCGCAAGAAACGTCACCAACATCTTACATCAAAGTGATGCAGTTTTATGCTATTAATGCTGGTTTAAAATCCAGCATAGTAAAACATGGGCGTAACTAAGCATGTGTCACCCCAATATCATTGTTCACATTGGCATAATATGAGAATGGTATACCGGTGGTGATAAATGGTTGCAGAATGAGCACAGTTTTCGCGAAAAATCTGACATGGAGCAATATTTAGCATATTGGCAGCATTGTGTCGCCACAAGAAATTGTCTCTCGACAAAAGAATGTCCGTTGTGCACCACGCATGGGTTTCGTGTGGTCTCATTTGAAGGCATGGTTATAAGAACATAATCATTGTACATTTTTGCATCTGGTATTTCTGGTGCAATTTACGTTCTCTTCACATTAGAAAAATTAGGCCATTATTGGTAAATAGATAGTTAGATTTACTACAACATTTTTCTTGTGAAAATAGTATTAAAAGCAAATATCATATTTACATTTTAGAGTTACACTCAAGAAAGATCAGGCGAATGCACGAAACCTCGAATAAAGTTTAGAAATACATAATAAGTATGGAATCAGTTAGCCCTAGAATTAATTTACCTACATAAAATAGAATACAAGTAATAATTTGCAAAAATTACATGCACAAAAGAATAAGGGACAGAAAACAATGACCTATGTCCATTGTTTGGAGTCCCAAAATTATTATTTTCTAACAATACTTTTTATATTTTCTACAGCAAATTTGAGAATTAGCTTGGAAACCATTATTCTATTCTATTTGTGGGGAATAATTTTGGTTTGAATCCATTAACTGATTTTTTGGAAGTTTTTTTCAGTAGAGTACCCTGACTGCATCCTCAATGTTAAAAAAAAATTTTTGGATTTTATTCAAAAGCCGAACGGAATACTGGTGCTTTTTGTGGATTTGTCAGCTTTTCTTATATTTACAACAGTCAATTTTGTTTGCACAATTCTCACCACCCAAGTATGAAATATGAATAGATTTACCCAAAAATAGGCATTTGCGATCAATTTTTGATATTAAAATAAAAAACATTTTTAAATGATTGTAAGTGTTGCTCTTTATGGCTTTCATGACCTGCTTATTAAAACCATTTTTCAATTTTTGTTGCATGTTTTGCAGAATTCCTGCAGAGAGTAAATTCAGGATAATAATTCAATGGTTTGTGTTTTACCCATTCATGATTTATACATAATTTTTTTAGAATAATGAAATACTGGAGGGGCAAAAATAACCAGTTCACAACAAAAGGGAGAAACATCAAAATTATATGCATGTTGAAAAGGGAAGTCTATCTGCATATTTTTTCTTTACCTATTCATGTCTAAATACGGTGGTTTCTTGGTCCCAATTTGTCCATTACTGTGTCCCGAGTATTTTCAAAATTCTAGAAAATTTTATTTTGCTAGCTCAACTTTTCTTTATCTGAACGATCATGGGTCACATGAAGAAGCTGAAAATCAACAGCGAAACTAAACAAATATCAATATATAAAGTCTTAACAGAAAATATTCATATACAATGGACTAGTAGACATTTTGCAATGGGTTTTTGTCACGAGTTTTAAATATTCAATTCCTTTTGATGCCGCTTCTAGCTTGCTAAAAAAGAAATTGTGTGAAAAACAAATTCAAAAAATTCTAAATATTATGTGTATTTTTGTAGATGCCCATTGATGAACTCATGATACAAGTAATCTTTTTGGTGAGGGGCGGGAAAATATTTCGAGATTCTAAATTCTGATGCAATATTTTGTAAGGAAATTGGGCTAGTTGTAGAAAAATTAGTTCACTGAATTGAAAATTCCAAAACCTAAAGAAATTTCTTTAATTTAACAATCAACAGATCACAAAATTTTCATTTTTAAAATCTTATTTTAAAATAGTCATAGAAACTTTATTGTAAATATTATCAGATTTAAAATTGCAATAAATATGCTAATAAAATTTTTTCATGGAAAAATATTTTGTGAATGTAAAAAAAGCATAACGATTTCATAGTATCGAGCATCTTTACCCATTTGAAACAAACGAGTTTTTGGTAAAAGTGTCGTACAGTTTTCTTTTCAGATTGGAATTCGTATTTCCTATTTATTGATTATTGGAAAAGCTCAAATATCCACAAAGGGTTCATTTTGGGATTCAAGAAATATTTTGAAGAAGTCAATCTATACTGAAATGATTATTCCTCCTTCATAATATTTTGTTAACCCTGCTGCTTACAGGCATTTTCGTTTGTTCCGATAACATTTACAATGTCCTCTACACAGTAAGTAGTGGCAGGTTTTTGTTTTATGTATTCATCGCTATAGGAGTGGTTGGTATTCGCTAGTCACTCATCTTCGTCAGATGATTTAGATGTCTTGCACTCTAATTATTTTTTCAATTTTGCTTGTGATTTGTTTACCTTCTGTGGAACTAACAGTCTCCTTTCTCTTACAGATACACTGGAAAGGGCCGAATTTGAATTTTTGAGTAAAATAAATTATTTAAGCAGAAACGTGCATCTGGAGAATGTTCTCGAGAGGGTACAATATGATACTTTGATATTTTGAGCAAGTATTATATTGTCATGCACTATAATTTCGTGTATTGGTATGTTTTTAGTTTTCGTACTTGCTCGTTCTTAAATTATGCGGTTTTAGGCTATCCGTCGTTGATATTGTTGCATCGTACTTGCTCGTTCTTTAGTTTTGCGGTCTTAGGCTATCCATCGTTGATATTGTTGCATCGTACTTACTCATTCTTAAGTTATGCGGTTTTAGGCTATCCATCATTGATATCGTTGCATCGTACTTACTCGTTCTTATGCGGTTTTAGGCTATCCGTCCTTGATATTGTGGCATCGTACTCGCTCGTTCTTAAGTTTTGCGGTTTTATGCTATCAGTCGTTGATATCGTGGCATCGTTCTCTCTCGTTCTTAAGTTTTGCGGTTTAAGGCTATCAGTCGTTGATATCGTTGCATCGTACTTATTCGTTCTTAAGTTATGCGGTTTAAGGCTATCAGTCGTTGATATCGTGGCATCGTACTCTCTCTCGTTCTTATGTTTTGCGGTTTTAGGCTATCCGTCGTTGATATCATTGCGTTATACTTCTTCGTTCTTAAGTTATGCGGTTTTAGGCTATCCGTCGTTGATATCATTGCGTTATACTTATTCGTTCTTAATTTATTCGGTTTTAGGCTATCCGTCGTTGATATCATTGCATCGTACTCTTTCGTTCTTAAGTTTTGCGGTTTAAGGCTATCAGTCGTTGATATCGTGGCATCGTACTCTCTCGTTCTTATGTTTTGCGGTTTTAGGCTATTCGTCGTTGATATCATTGCATCGTACTTCTTCGTTCTTAAGTTATGCGGTTTTAGGCTATCCGTCGTTGATATCATTGCATCATACTTATTCGTTCTTAATTTATTCGGTTTTAGGCTATCCGTCGTTGATATCATTGCATCGTGCTTGCTCATTCTTAAGTTATGCGGTTCTAGGCTATCCGTCTTTGATATTGTTGCATCGTACTTGATCCTCTTTTTGGTGTCAATTGTTCTTCCGCCTCGAATGCTATTATTGTCTCTGATAATATGACAAGTGTTCTCCAGAGTTCTTGATTATTGCCCCCATCATTATATTATTATATCATTATAAAACAACTGAAAATACTAGCAGATTCAACATCGGAAGAAATATGTGACAACTAAGTTTTGAATGTTTTATTTATTTTTGTGCTTTAGATATAGACAAAGTGATTTCAGGGCCTGAAATGGTCTAAATAAGCATTATAACTGTGCTTACAGAGCGCACAAAAAAACTTTAAGCTATTCTATGTTTCACAGCTCTAAGAAGGTCATTTCTGAACCATTATTCTGACCATTCAATCTTCTCGTTCATCATAAGTATTTATTTTATTCTGTGTTAATTTTACACCAAACCTATTCGGGAGTAGTTCATATTTTTATGATAATAAAGAAAATTATAAAAAAAACTTGAAATTGAGACACCTGCAATTTCAATTGTCATATGAAATTTAATTTTGCGTGTTCAAATTGTCTTTTTTGAAAAAGCACTATCTGGTTGCATCCAGTAATTGAAATTGCGAAGTGTTTCATATTTTTGTTGAATTTTCTTCCAGTTAAGAAGTGCGTCATGCAAGTTCAAGTTTCTTTATTACATCTCGTTTCACCTAATTCGTAATATCTGGTACTTGAGAATTATATATATATATATATTTTGACATCAGTACAATCATGTAATTAATATATGAAATTACTATCCTTTTATATCATTTTTCCGGTTTCGAAACGCGTCTGGAATGGTATGAAGATATGATATTAACACTTCTCAAAAACATGCTGGGGGTTGTAACATCTTGTACTGCATAATTTGTCACGTCTTGCAGGTAAGAATTTTTCTATTTAGCTAAATTACCATGTTTAGACCATTATTGGTAAATAGATAGATAGATTATTACAACCTTTTCGTTGTGAAGATGATATTAAAATATGTATCAAATTTTCATTTTAGAGTTACACGTAAGAAAGATCAGGCGAATGCACAAAACCTCGAATGAATTTGAGAAATACATAATAAGTTTGGAATCAGTTAGCCCTAAAATTAATTTACCTACATAAACTAAAATACAAGTAATAATTTGCAAAAATTGCATGCACAAACGAACAAGGGACGGATAACAATGGCCAGTCTCCATTGTCTGGAGTCCCAAAATAATTATTTTCTAACAATACTATTTGTATTTTCTACGGCAAATTTGAGAATTGTCATGGAAACCATTATTCTATTCTATTTGTGGGGAATAATTTTGGTTTGAATCCATTAACTGATTTGTTGGAAGTTTTTTCAGTAGAGTACCATGATTGCATACTCAATGTTAAAAATTTTTTGGATTTTATTCAAAAGCTGAACGGAATACTGGTGCTTTTTGTGGATTTGTCAGCTTTTCTTATATTTACAACAGTTAATTTTGTTCGCACAATTCTCACCACCCATGTATGGAATATGAATAGATTTACCCAAAAATATGCATTTGCGATCGATTTTAGATATTAAAATGAAAACATTTTTGAATGAATGTAAGTGTTGCTTTTTATGGCTTTTAGGACCTGCTTATTAAAACCATTTTTCAATTTTTGTTGCATGTTTTGCAGAATTCCTGCAGAGAGTAAATTTAGGATAATATTTCAATTATTTGTGTTTTACCCATTCATGATTTATAAATGAAATACTGAAGCGGCAACAACAACAACCAGTTCTCAACAAAAGGTAGAAACATCGCAAATATATGCATGTTAAAAAGGGAGGTCTGTCTGCATATTTTATCTTTACCCATTCGTGACCAAATACAGTAGTTTCTCTGTCCCTAAAATTAATTTACCTACATAAACTAAAATACAGTTAATAATTTGCAAAAATTGCATGTACAAACGAACAAGGGATGGATAACAATGGCTAGTCTTCATTGTCTGGAGTCCCAAAATAATTATTTTCTAACAATACTATTTGTATTTTCTACAGTAAAATTTGAGAATTGTCATGGAAACCATTCTATTCTATTTGTGGGAATAATTTTGGTTTGAATCCATTAACTGATTTTTTGGAAGTTTTTTCAGTAGAGTACCATGATTGCATACTAAATGTTAAAAATTTTTTGAATTTTATTCAAAAGCCGAACGGAATGCTGGTGCTTTCTGTGGATTTGTCAGCTTTTCTTATATTTACAACAGTTAATTTTGTTCGCACAATTCTCTCCACCCATGTATGGAATATGAATAGATTTACCCAAAAATAAGCATTTGCAATCAATTTTAGATATTAAAATGAAAACATTTTTGAATGAATGTAAGTGTTGCTCTTTATGGCTTTATGACCTGCTTATTAAAACCATTTTTTAATTTATGTTGCATGTTTCGCAGAGAGTAAATTTAGGATAATAATTCAATCGTTTTTGTTTTACCCATTCATGATTTATACATGATATGTTTAGAATAATGAAACAGTGAAGGGGCAACAATAACCAGTTCACAACAATAGGTAGAAACATCACAATTATATGTATGTTAAAAAGGGAAATCTGCATATTTTTTCTTTATCCATTCATGACCAAATACGGTGGTTTCTTGGTCCCAATTTGTCCATTACTGTGTCTTTGTGTGTTTTCAAAAATTCTAGTAAATATGTTTTTTTTTGTTTCGCTCAACTTTTCTTTATCTAAACCATCATGGGTCACATGAAGAAGCCGAAAATCAACAGCGAAACTAAACAAATATCAATATATCAAATCTTAACAGAAAATATTAATGATGCTAAACTCAATTTTTTTTTATATTGTTCTTGCTCCTTAAGCATGAGCTGCATATACAATGGACTAGTAGCTGTTTTGCAATGGGTTTTTGTCATGAGGTATAATTATTCAATTGCTTTCGATGCCGCTTCTAGCTTGCTAAAAAAGAAATTGAGTAAAAAACAAATTCCAAAAATTCCTAAAATTATGTATATTTCGGTAGATGCCCATTTATGAACCGTTGATACAAGTAATCTCTTTGGAAAGGAGCAGGAAAATATTTCGCGATTTTGAATTCTAATGCAATATTTTGTAAGGAAATTGGGCTAATTGTAGAAAAATTAGTTCACTGAATTGAAAATTCAAAAGCCTAAAAAATTAATCTAATTTAACAATCAACAAAGCACATAATTTTCAGCGTTAAAATGTCGTTCTATAAAAGTCATGGAAACTTTATTGTAAAAATTATCAGATTTAAAATTGGAAAAATATCTGCAACAAATAAATGTTTCATGTCAAAAAGTTTTTGTGTACGAATACGTGCCATAACAATTTTCAAGTATCGAGCATCTTTAACCATGTGAAACAAACAAGTTTTTGGTAAAATTCTCATACAATTTCCTTCAGATTTGAATTCGTATTTCGTATTTATTGATTATTGGAAAAGCTCAATTATCCACTAAAGGGTTCCTTCTGACATTTGAGAAGTTTTCACCCAGTCAATCTATACTGAAATGATTATTCTTCCTTTATAATATTTTGGTAATCCTGCCGCTTACAGGCATTTTGATTTGTTCCGATAACATTTACAATGTCTTCTACACAATAAGGGGTAGCAGGTTTTTTGTTTTATGTATTCTTCGCTATAGGAGTGATTGGTATTCGCTTGTCACTCATCTTTGTCTGGGATGAGTTAGATGTCTCTCACTTTAATATTTTTTTCAATTTTTCTTATGATTTGTTTTCTTGGTCTATCTGTTACATCTCATTTCACCTAATTAGTAATATCTAGCACTTGAGAGTTTCATATATATATATATTTTATATATATATATATATATATATATATATATTTTAACATCAGTACAATCATGTAATTAATATATAAATTTACTATCTTTTTAGAACCTTTACCGGTTTCAAAATGTGTCAGGAATGGTAGGGGGTTGTAACATCTTGTACTACATAATTTATCACGTCCTGCAGGTAAGAATTTTTCAATTTATCTAAATTACCATGTTGACAAAATTTTAAGAATCATTGAACAATTAGACCATTATTGGTAAATAGATAGATAGATTTATTACAACCTTCTTGTTGTGAAAAAAGTATTAAAAATAAATTTCATATTTACATCATAGAGTTACAAGTAAGAAAGATCAGGCGAATGCACAAAACGTCGAATAATGAGTTAGCCCTCAAATAATACTTTGCAAAAATAGCATGCACAAACGAACAAGTGACAGATAACAATGACCCATGTCCATTGTTCGGAGTCCCAAAACAATTATTTTCTAACAATACTTTTTGTATTTTCTACGGCAAATTTGAGAATTATCATGGAAACATTATTCTATTCTATTTGTGGGGAATAATTTTGGTTTGAATCCATTAAAATGATTTTTTGGAAGCTTTTTCAGTAGAGTACAATGACTGCATCCGCCAAGGAAAAAATTTTTTGGATTTTATTCAGAAGTCAAACTGAATACTGATGTTTTTTGTGGATTTTCAACTTTTCTTAGGTTTACAACAGTTTGTTGTTTGTCTTTAATTTTGTTTGCACAATTCCCACCACCCAGGTATGGAATATGAATAGATTTACTCAAAAATAAGCATTTGCAATCAATTTTAGATGTTAAAATGAAAATATTTTTAAATGATTGTAAGTGTTGCTCTTTATGACTTTGTGACCTACATATTTAAACCATTTTTTAATTTTTGTTGCATATTTTGGAGGATTCCTGCAGAGAGTAAATTTGGGATAACATTTCAATTATTTGTGTTTTTCCCATTCATGATTCATACATAATATTTTTAGGATAATTACAAGAGTTACACTTAGAAAAAAATCAGGCGGATGCACAAAACCTCTAATGAGGTTTAGAAATACATAAAATGTATGCGCGCCAGTTGGCCCTAAATTTAGTTTACCTGCATAAAATAAAAGTAATAATTTGCAAAAATTCCATGCACAAATGAACTAGGGACGGATAACAATGTTCAGTGTCCATTGTTTAGAGTCCCAAAATAATTATTTTTAATAGAGATGGGCCGATACCAAAAATTTCGTCGATACCGATACAAGTACTGATACCACCTTCATAATTTATATTCTGATACCGCCGATACAGATTACTTTGTTAAATATGTTAAAGGCCCTTTTGTATTCACATACTTATCCTCTTTTTATAGTTCCGCCCACGTATGTGTGCGCCTACGTACGTTTGCACCCTTCTCTTGCCTCTATGTGAGTGGAAACTTTTATGGATGATAGTATACTGAATTTTTGCTGCGTTTCAGCTAGAGATGGGCCGGTGTATCGGTATCAGAATCTGTATCGGCAACTATCGGTGATTTTTGTAGTATCGGTACCGGTACTGGTATCGGAAAATTTTCATCCCCGATACCGCCGATACCAAATCCGATACCGGATACATCTTTGCAACGGAGCGTACAAATACGCTTTATTTACGGATAATAAATGAAAAGACCTCGCATTCCATTGCTCTGAAAAATAATTAAAATAGGGCATGTCTCGTGTGAACAATTTTATTTACAATTTGGGTTCTATTAAATAAAACCCATCAATCCACTCACTATATGCTCTCTTTGATGCAGAAAAAGGTGTTAATTAAATAAAACCCATCAATCTACTCACTATAGGCTCTCTTTGATGCAGAAATAGGTGTTAAGGTCGCACTACACGTTTGCGTAGGTTGCGTTTTTTCCTGGTTTTGTTTACGCAAGCGCAAATCTCTGCACGCATCTCCTTACGTTTTCTAATGAAACAGAACTGCTTGCAATGAAATGTACCGCAGAGTGCTTGTTTCTTTTTTTGCGTTTGTGCTTTGTATGCAAGTGAACACGATTAAGGAAAAGAAATGCAGGCGTGTATTGCCGTTTTTATTTTATTGCCTGAACGTAATGCAACGCATCGGTAAGACAACTTGTGGGGCATTGCGGCCTTGGCCTCAATGGGATGTCATGTTAGTGTGTATCCACGATCTTTGGACCCATGTATGCTTGAATGCAGCAACAATTCAGTACATTTTCATCCATAAAAGTTTGCACTCAAATGGATGCGGGAATTCAAGGGTACAAACGTGCGTAGGTGCACACATACGCAAGTGCAACTATAACAAGGGCATAAGTATGTGGATAGAAAAAGATCTTTAACATATTTAACAAAGTACTCTGTATCAGCGGCATCGGTATCGGAATATAAATTACGAAGGTGGTATCGATACTTGTATCGGTATCGGCGAAAATTTTGGTATCGGCCCATCTCTAGTTTCAGCATACATGGGTCCAAAGATTGAGTGCAAATGTTCGTGGTTACACAACTATCGTGACACAACTATCGGTGATGAAAAATTTCCGATACCAGTACCGATACCGATACTTCAAAAATCAACGATACTTGCCGATACCGATACCTCGGCTCATCTCTAATTTCTAACAATGCTTTTTGTATTTTCTACAGCAAATTTGAGAATTATCATGGAAACAATTATTCTATTTGTGGGAATAATTTTGGTTTGAATTCATTAACTGATTTTTTTGAAGTTTTTTTCAGTAGAGTGTACCATGACTGCATCTCCAATGTTAAAAAATTTTCTGGATTTTATTCAAAAGCCGAACGAAATGCTGGCACCCAAGTATGGGATATGAATAGATTAAACCAAAGATAAGCATTTGCGTTCAATTTTAGATATTAAAATGAAAAATTTTTGAATATTTGATTATGGTAGCTTTTATGTTAGTTTTATTAACTGTATACTAAAATTTTTGCTTCTATGAAATTCCAAAAATTTTTGATACATTTTCTAGATTACTTGTGTAGTCTTCGATTTTTATAGTATTTGAGTCATTTATTCAGGAAAATGACTCTTTACAAAATAAATTAAGCCCATTTTACATTTTTTTTTGATTAAAAAAATACTGAAAATACTATCAGATTTAAAATCTGAAAAAATATGTGACAACGAAGTTTTTGAATGTTTTGTTGATTTTTTGTGCTTTAAATATAGACAAAAAGTGGTTTCAGGGCCTGAAATGGTCGAAATAAGCATTATAGCTGTGCTTGAGAGTGCACAAGCTATCCTATGTTTCACAGATCTAAGAAGGTCATTTCTGAACCAATATTCTGACCATTTTTTAATCTTCTAGTTCATAGTACCGGTAAGTATTTATTTTTGTCTGTGTTAATTTTTACACCAAACCTTTTCGGGAGTAGTTCATATTTTTATGATAAGAAGAAAGAATTTACGATCATTTTCGGGTTTTGAAACGCATCAGGAATAGTAAAAAGATATAAACTTAGCACTTCTCAAAAACATGCTGGGGGTTGTAACATCTTGTACTGCATAATTTATCACATGTTGCAATTAAAAATTTTTCTATTTAGCTAAATTGCCATGTTGACAAAATTTTAAGAATCTCTAAAAATTAGACCATTATTGGTGAATAGATAGTTCGATTTATTACAACCTTTTCGTTGTGAAAATAGTGCAAATGCACAAAACCGCTAATGAGGTTCAGAAATACATGATAAGTATGCGCGTCAGTTGGGCCTGAAATTAATTTCCCTACATAAAATAAAATACAAGTAATAATTTGCAAAAATTGCATGCACAAACGAACAAGGGATGGATAACAATGGCCCATGTCCATTGTTTGTAGCCCCAAAACAATTATTTTCTAACAATATTTTTTGTATTTTCTTCAGCAAATTTGAGAATTATCATGGAAATCAATATTCTATTTGGGGGAAATAATTTTTGTTTGAAACCATTAACTGATTTTTCGGAAGTTTTTTCTGTAGAGTGAAACCATGAATGCATCCTCAATTTCAAAAATTTTTCTTGATTTAATTCAAATGCCGAACGAAATATTGGTGCTTTTTGTAGATTTGTCAGCTTTTCCTATATTTACAACAATTTGTTGTATTTAAAAGTTGTTCATAGAATTCTCACTGTGGGATATGAATATATTTTCTCAAAGATAAGCATTTGCGATCAATTTTAGATACTAAAATGAAAGCATTTTTAAATGATTGTAAGTGTTGCTGTTTATGGCTTTTATGACCTGCTTATTAAAACCATTTTTTAATTTTTGTTGCATGTTTAACAGAATTCCTGCAGAGAGTAAATTTAGGTAATAATTCAATCGTTTGTGTTTTACCCATTCATGATTTATACATAATATTTTTAGAATAATGAAATAATAGGGGCAACAACAGTCAGTTTACAACAAAAAGTAGAAACATCACAATTATATGCATGTTAAAAAGGGAAGTCTATCTGAATATTTTTTCTTTACCCATTCATGACCAAATACGGTGGTTTCTTGGTCCCAATTTGTCCATTACTGTGTCTGTGTATTTTCAAAATTCTAGAAAATTTCATTTTGCTAGCTCAACTTTTCTTTATCTAAACGATCATGGGTCACATGAAAAAGCCGAAAATCATCAACAAAACTAAACAAATATCAATATAACAAATCTTAACTGAAAATATTGATGATGCTAAACTCAATTTTTTTTTTTAATATTTTTCTTGCTCCTTGAGCATGAGCTGCCTATACAATGGACTAGTAGACATTTTGCAATGGGTTTTTGTCATGAGTTTTAATTATTCAATTCCTTTTGATGCCGCTTCGAGCTTGCTAAAAAAGAAATTGAGTGAAAAACAAATTACAAAAATTCCTAAAATTATCTATATTTTTGTAGATGCCCATTGATGAACCGATGACACAAGTAATCTTTTTGGAAAGGAGGAGGAAAATATTTCGAGATTTTAAATTCTGATGCAATATTTTGTAAGGAAATTGGGCTAATTGTAGAAAAATTAGTTCACAGAATTGAAAATTCGAAAGCCTAAAAAATTTCTTTAATTTAACAATCAACAAAGCACATAATTTTCAGTGTTAAAATCTCGTTCTAAAAAAGTCATACAAACTTTATTGTAAAAATTGGGCTAATGGTAGAAAAATTAGTTCACAGAATTGAAAATTCGAAAGCCTAAAAAATTTCTTTAATTTAACAATCAACAAAGCACATAATAATTTTCAGTGTTAAAATCTCGTTCTAAAAAAAGTCATACAAACTTTGTTGTAAAAAATTATCAGATTTATTGTAAAAAATATGCAACAAACAAGTATTTCATGTGGAAAAAATTTTTTGTGTATGAATACGTGGCTTAACAATTAGCAAGTATCGAGCATCTTAACCCATTTGAAACAAACAAGTTTTTGGTAAAAGTCTCATGCAATTTTCTTCAGATTAGAATTTTTATTTCCTATTTATTGAATATGGGAAAATCTCAATTATCCACAAAAGGGTTTATTTTGACATTCGAAAAATTTTTTTAGCAAGTCAATCTATACTGAAGTGATAATTCTTCCTTTTATAATATTTTCTTAATCCTGCCGCTTATGGATATTTTTGATTTGTTCCGATAACATTTACAATGTCTTCTACACAGTAAGTGGTAGCAGGTTTTTTTGTTTTTTATCTATTCTTCGCTATAGGAGTGGTTGGTATTCGCATGTCACTCATCTTGGTCTGGGACGAGTTAGATGTCTTGCACTTTAAGATTTTTTTTTCAGTATCGCTCGTGATTTGTTTTCTTGGCTTATCTGTTACATCTCGTTTAACTACCTAATTAGTAATATCTGGCACTTGTATAGTATATATATATATATAAAAATATATAATTGAAATTGCGAAGTGTTTAATATTTTTGTCGAATTTTCTTCCACTTAAGAACTACGTCATGCAAGTTCAAGTTTCTTTGTTACATCTAATTTCACCTAATTAGTAATATCTGGCACTTGAGAATTTATATATATATATATATATTCTAACATCAGTACAATCATGTAATTAATATATAAATTTACTATCCTTTTAGATCATTTACCGGTTTCGAAACGCGTCAGGAATGGTATGAAAATAAAATCTTAACACTTATCCTGGGGGTTGGAACATCTTGTACTACATAATTTATCACGTCTTGCAGGTAAGAATTTTTCTATTTAGCTAAATTACCATGTTGACAAAATTTTTAGAATCGTTGGAAAATTAGACCATTATTGGTAAATAGATAGATAGATTTTTACAACCTTTTCATTGTGAAGATGATATTAAAAATATGTATCATGTTTTCATTTTAGAGTTACATGTGAGGAAGATCAGGCGAATGCACAAAACCTCTCAAAAAGCACATAATTTTCAGAGTTAAAATCTTGTTCTAAAATAGTCATAGAAACTTTTTTTAAATATTATCAGATTAAAATTGGAATAACTACGCAACAAATAAAAGTTTTTCATGTAATAATATTTTATGTACGTATAAGTAGCATCGAGCATCTTTACCCATTTGAAACAAGTGAGTTTTTGGTAAAAGTCTTGTACAGTTTTCTTTTCAGATTAGAACTTGTATTTCCAATTTATTGATTATTGTCAAAGCTCAATTATCCACAAAGGGTTCATTTTGGGATTCAAGAAATATTTTCAACCAGTCAATCTGTACTGAAATGATGATTCTTCCTTTGTAATATTTTGTTAATCCTGCCTCTTACAGGCATTTTGATTTGTTCCGATAACATTTACAATGTCTTCTACACAGTAAGTAGTAGCAGGTTTTTGTTTTATGTATTCATCACTACAGGAATGCCAGTCTCCTTTCTCTTACAGATAGACTGGAAAAGGCCGAATTTGAATTTTTAAGTAAAGTAAATTATTTAAGCAGAAAGGTGCATCTGAATAATGTTCTGAAGTTGGTACAATCTAATGCTTTGATATTATGATTAAGTATTATATATGACCAATGCCAGGTAAAGCAAGAATAAGGTGAATGAAATAGGTTTCACTTGGATTTATCAAGAAATTGTCAAGTTTGTAAAAAAAAGATTCGTATGTCTTTTATAATATGAATTACGGTAGTTTTATTAATTGTATGCTAAAATTTTTGCTTTCTTGAAATTCCAAAAATTTTTGATACATTTTCTAGATTACTTGTGTAGTCTTCGATTTTTATTGTATTTGAGTCATTTATTCAGAAAAATGACTCTTTACAAAATAAATCTTACATTTCTTGATTAAAAAAACAACTGAAAATAATATCAGATTCAAAATCGGATGGAATATGTGACAACTGTGACAACTAAGTTTTGAATGTTTTGTTTATTTTTCTTCTTTAGATATAGACAAAAAGTGGTTTCAGGGCCTGAAATAGTCTAAATAAGCATTATAACTGTGCTTACAGAGCGCGCAAGAAACTTTAAGCTATCCTATGTTTCACAACTCTAAGAAGGTCATTTCTGAACCATTATTCTGACCGTTTGATCTTCTCGTTCATCATTAGTATATTCATCATAGTACCGAACGTATTCGGGAGTAGTAGTTTATGATAAGAAGAAAAAATTGAAATTGAGACACCTGCAATTCCAATTGTCATATGAAATTTAATTTTGCTTGTTCAATTTGTCTTTTTTTTGAAAAAGCACAGGTCACTTCTTGGCCTATCTGGTTGCATCCAGCAATTGAAATTGCGAAGTGTTTAATATTTTTGTCGAATTTTCTTCCAGTTAAGAACTACGTCATGCAAGTTCACGTTTCTTTGTTACATCTCGTTTCACCTAATTAGTAATATCTGACACTTGAGAATTATATATATATATATTTTGACATCAGTACAATCATGTAATTAATATATGAATTTACTATCCTTCTACATCATTTTCCTGTTTCGAAACCCGTCAGGAATTGTATGATGATATAATCCTAACACTTATGCTGGGGGTTGTATCATCTCTTAATACATAATTTATCACGTCTTACAAGGTAAGAATTTTTCTATTTAGCTAAATTACCATGTTGACAAAATTTTCGCTGGAAAATTAGACCATTATTGGTAAATAGATTTTTACAACCTTTTCGTTGTGAAGATGATAATAAAAATATGTATCATATTTTCATTTTAGAGTTACACTTGAGAAAGATCAGGCGAATGCACAAAACCTCGAATAAATTTTAGAAATACATAATAAGTATGCGAGTCAGTTAGCCCTAAAGTAATAATTTGCAAAAATTGCATGCACAAACGAACAAGGGACAGATAACAATGACCCCTGTCCATTGTTTGGAGTCCCAAAATAATTATTTTCTGACAATACTTTTTGTATTTTCTAAAGCAAATTTGAGAATTATCATGGAAACCATTATTCTTATTCAATTTGTGGGTAATAATTTTGGTTTGAATCCATAAAAATGATTTTTTGGAAGTTTTTTCAGTAGGGTACCATGACTGCATCCTCAATGTTGAAAATGTTTTGGATTTTATTCAAAAGTTGAACGGAATACTGGTGCTTCTTGTGGATTTGTCAGCTTTTCTTGTATTTAGAACAGTTTGTTTTTGTATTTAATTTTGTTCGCTCAATTCTCACCACCCAAGTATGGAATGTGAATAGATTTACCCAAAATTTTTGAATTTGAATTTTTAAGTAAAGTAAATTATTTAAGCAGAAAGGTGCATCTGAATAATGTTCTGAAGTTGGTACAATCTAATGCTTTGATATTATGATTAAGTATTATATATGACCAATGCCAGGTAAAGCAAGAATAAGGTGAATGAAATAGGTTTCACTTGGATTTATCAAGAAATTGTCAAGTTTGTAAAAAAAAGATTCGTATGTCTTTTATAATATGAATTACGGTAGTTTTATTAATTGTATGCTAAAATTTTTGCTTTCTTGAAATTCCAAAAATTTTTGATACATTTTCTAGATTACTTGTGTAGTCTTCGATTTTTATTGTATTTGAGTCATTTATTCAGAAAAATGACTCTTTACAAAATAAATCTTACATTTCTTGATTAAAAACAACTGAAAATAATATCAGATTCAAAATCGGATGGAATATGTGACAACTGTGACAACTAAGTTTTGAATGTTTTGTTTATTTTTCTTCTTTAGATATAGACAAAAAGTGGTTTCAGGGCCTGAAATAGTCTAAATAAGCATTATAACTGTGCTTACAGAGCGCGCAAGAAACTTTAAGCTATCCTATGTTTCACAACTCTAAGAAGGTCATTTCTGAACCATTATTCTGACCGTTCGATCTTCTCGTTCATCATTAGTATATTCATCATAGTACCGAACGTATTCGGGAGTAGTTCATATTTTTATGATAAGAAGAAAAAATTGAAATTGAGACACCTGCAATTCCAATTGTCATATGAAATTTAATTTTGCTTGTTCAATTTGTCTTTTTTTTGAAAAAGCACAGGTCACTTCTTGGCCTATCTGGTTGCATCCAGCAATTGAAATTGCGAAGTGTTTAATATTTTTGTCGAATTTTCTTCCAGTTAAGAACTACGTCATGCAAGTTCACGTTTCTTTGTTACATCTCGTTTCACCTAATTAGTAATATCTGACACTTGAGAATTATATATATATATATATTTTGACATCAGTACAATCATGTAATTAATATATGAATTTACTATCCTTCTACATCATTTTCCTGTTTCGAAACCCGTCAGGAATTGTATGATGATATAATCCTAACACTTATGCTGGGGGTTGTATCATCTCTTAATACATAATTTATCACGTCTTACAAGGTAAGAATTTTTCTATTTAGCTAAATTACCATGTTGACAAAATTTTCGCTGGAAAATTAGACCATTATTGGTAAATAGATTTTTACAACCTTTTCGTTGTGAAGATGATAATAAAAATATGTATCATATTTTCATTTTAGAGTTACACTTGAGAAAGATCAGGCGAATGCACAAAACCTCGAATAAATTTTAGAAATACATAATAAGTATGCGAGTCAGTTAGCCCTAAAGTAATAATTTGCAAAAATTGCATGCACAAACGAACAAGGGACAGATAACAATGACCCCTGTCCATTGTTTGGAGTCCCAAAATAATTATTTTCTGACAATACTTTTTGTATTTTCTAAAGCAAATTTGAGAAATTATCATGGAAACCATTATTCTTATTCAATTTGTGGGTAATAATTTTGGTTTGAATCCATAAAAATGATTTTTTGGAAGTTTTTTTCAGTAGGGTACCATGACTGCATCCTCAATGTTGAAAATGTTTTGGATTTTATTCAAAAGTTGAACGGAAATACTGGTGCTTCTTGTGGATTTGTCAGCTTTTCTTGTATTTAGAACAGTTTGTTTTTGTATTTAATTTTGTTCGCTCATTCAATTCTCACCACCCAAGTATGGAATGTGAATAGATTTACCCAAAAAGAAGCATTTGCGATCAATTTTAGATATTAAAATGAAAACATTTTTGAATGATTGTAAGTGTTGCTCTTTATGACTTTTTGACCTACATATTTTAAACCATTTTTTAATTTTTGTTGCATGGTTTGGAGAATTCCTGCAGGGAGTAAATTTAGGATAATATTTCAATTATTTGTGTTTTTACCCATTCATGATTTATACATAATATTTTTAGGATAATGAAATACTGAAGCGGCAACAGCGATCAGTTGACAACAAAAGGTAAAAACATCACAATTATATGGATGTTAAAAAGGGAAATCTGCATATTTTATCTTTACCCGTTCTTGACCAAATACGGTGGTTCCTTGGTCCCAATTTCTCTATTACTGTGTCTGTGTATTTTCAAAATTCTAGAAAATTTTATTTTTCTCGCTCAACTTTTCTTTATCTAAAAAATCATGGGTCACATGAAGAAGTCGAAAAACCAACAACGAAACGAAGCAAATATCAATATGTCAAATCCTAACAGAAAATATTGATGATGCTAAACCCAATTTTTTTAAATATTTTTCTGGTTCCTTGAGCATGAGCTGCATATACAATGGGCTGGTGGACATTTTGCAATGGGCTTTTGTCAGGAGTTGTAATCATTCAATTTTTTTTGATGCCGCAATTGAGTGAAAAACAAATTCCAAAAATTCTAAATATTATGTATATTTTTGTAGATGCCCATTGATGAACCGATGATACAAGTAATCTTGTTGGAAAGGAGCAAGAAAATATTTCGAGATCAAAATTCTGATGCATTCTTTTGTAGGGAAGTTTTAGAAAAATTAGCTCACCAAATTGAAAATTCCAAGGCCTAAAAAATTTCAACAAATCACATAATTTTCTGTGTTAAAATCTGGTTCTGAAATAGTCATAGAAACTTTATTGTAAATATTATCAGATTTAAAATAAGAATAAATATGCAACAAATAAAAGTTTTTCATGTAAAAATATTTTATGTACGTATACCTAGCATAATGATTTGATAGTTTCGAACATCTTTACCCATTTTAAACAAATGAGTTTTTGGTAAAAGTCTCGTACAGTTTTCTTTTCAGATTAGAATTCGTATTTCCTGTTTATTGATAATTGGAAAAGCTCAATTATCCACAAAGGGTTCATTTTGGGATTCAAGAAATATTTTCAACAAGTCAAATCTATACTGAACGATTCTTCCTTTATAATATTTTGTTAATCCTGCCGCTTACAGGCCTTTTGATTTTTTCCGATAACATTTCCAATGTCTTCTTCACAGTAAGTAGTAGCAGGTTTTTGTTTTATGTAATCTTCGCTATAGGAGTGGTTGTTATTCGCTTATCACTCATCTTTGTCAGATGATTTAGATGTATTACACTCTAATTATTTTTTCAATTTTGCCTGTGATTTGTTTACCTCCTGTGGAACTAACAGTCTCCTTTCTCTTACAGATGCACTGGAAAAGGCCGAATTTGAATTTTTAAGTAAGTAAATTATTTAAGCAGAAAGGTGCATCTGGATAATGTTCTGAAGTTGGTACGATCTAATGCTTTGATATTATGAGTAAGTATTATATATGGCCAATGCCAGGTAAAGCAAGAATATGGTGAATGAAATAGGTTTCACTTGGGTTTATCAAGAGATTGTCAAGATTGTAAAAAAAAGTTTCGTATGTCTTTTATAATATGTATTATGGTAGTTTTATTAACTGTATGCTACATAGTTGCGTTTATGAAATTCCAAAAGTTATCGATACATTTTCTAGATTACTTGTGTAGTCTCGATTTTTATTTTTTTGTGTAATTTATTCAGGAAAATGACTCTTTCCGAATAAAGTTTTACATTTTTTGATTAAAAAAAAACTGAAAATACAATCATATTCAAAATCAGAAGAAACATGTGACAACTGTGACAACTAAGTTTTGAATGTTTTGTTTATTTTTCTTCTTTAGTTATAGACAAAAAGTAGTTTCAGGGCCCTAAATTGTTTTAATAAGCATTATAACTGTGCTTACAGAGTGCACAACAAACTTCAAGCTATCTTATGTTTAACAGCTCTAAGAAGGTTATTTGTAGTTCATATTTTTATGATAAGAAGAAAAAATTGAAAAAAAAATGGAATTGAGACACCTGCAATCCCAATTGTCATATGAAATTTAATTTTGCTTGTTCAAATTGTCTTTTTTTTGAAAAAGCACAGCTTTACTTCCCTGCCTATCCGCTTGCATCCAGCAATTGGAATTGCGAAGTGTTTAATATTTTTGTCGAATTTTCTTCCAGTTAAGAACTACGTCATGCAAGTTAGAGTTTCTTTGTCACACCTCGTTTTACTTAATTAGTAATATCTGGCACTTTTGAATTATATATATATATATACATCTTTTTTTTTACATCAGTATAATCTTGTTATTACTACATTTTCCGGGTTTTGAAACGCGTCAGGAATGGTATGAAGATATTTAAACACTTCTCAAAAACATGCTGGGGGTTGTAACATCTTTTACTACATAATTTATCATGTCTTGCAGGTAAGAATTTTTCTATTTAGCTAAATTACCTTGTCGACAACATTTTTAGAATCGTTGGAAAATTAGACCATTATTGGTAAATAGATAGAGATTCTTTACAATCTTTTCGTTGTGAAGATGATATTAAAATTATGTATCATATTTTCATTTTAGAGTTACACGTCAAAAAGTTCAGGCGAATGCACAAAACCTTGAATAAATTTTAGATATACATAATAAGTATGCGCGTCAGTTAGACCTGAAATTAATTTACCTACATAAACTAAAATACAGGTAATAATTTGCAAAAATTGCATTCACAAGCGAACAAGAGACGGGTAACAATGGCCAGTGTCCATTGTTTGGTGTCCCAAAATAATTATTTTCTAACAATTGTTATCTTTGCAACAGTTTGTTGTTTGTATTCAATTTTGTTCGCACAATTCTCACCACCCAAGTATGGAATATGAATAGATTTACCATTGTTTGATTTGTCCTTTGTTTGGAACCCCTAAATGATTATTTTCTAACAATACCCCCTGTATTTTCTACAGCAAATTTAAGAATCATGATGGAAACCATTATTCTATTTGTGGGAAATAATTTTGGTTTGAATCCATTAACTGATTTTTTGGAAGACTTTAAAGTAGAGTACCATGACTGCATCCTCGATGTAAAAAATTTTTTTGGATTTTATTCAAAAGCCGAACAGAATACTGGTGCTTTTTGTGGATTTGTCAGCTTTTCTTATATTTACAACAGTTAATTTTGTTCCATTATTCTCACCACCCAAGTATGGAATATGAATAGATTTACTCAAAAATAAGCATTTGCAATCTATTTTAGATATTAAAATGAAAACATTTTTGAATGATTGTAAGTGTTGCTCTTTATGGCTTTCATGACCTGCTTATTAAAACCATTTTTAAATTTTTGTTGCATGTTTTGCAGAAATCCTGCAGAGTAAATTTAGGATAATAATTCAATCGTTTCTGTTTTACCCATTCATGATTTATACATAATATTTTTAGAATAATGAAACACTGAAGGGGCAACAATAACCAGTTCACAACAAAAGGTAGAAACATCACAATTATATGCATGTTAAAAAGGGAAGTCTATCTGCATATTTTTCCTTTACCCATTCATGACCAAAAAAGGTGGTTGCTTGGTCTCAATTTGTCCATTACTGTGTCTGTGTATTTACAAAATTCTAGAAAATTTTATTTTGCTCGCTCAACTTTTCTTTATCTGAACGATCATGGGTCACATGATGAAGTTGAAAATCAACAGCGAAACTAAACAAATATCAATATATCAAATCTTAACAGAAAATATTAATGATGCTAAACTCAATTTTTTTTTATATTTTTCTTGATCCTTGAGCATAAGCTGCATATACAATGGACTAGTAGATATTTTGCAATGGGTTTTTGTCATGAGTTATTATTCAGTTCCTTTTGATGCCGCTTCTAGCTTGCTGAAAAAGAAATTGAGTGAAAAACAAATTCCAAAAATTCCTCAAATTATGTATATTTTGGTAGATGCCCATTTATGAACCGATGATACGAGTAATCTTTTTGGAAAGGAGCAGGAAAATATTTCGAGATTCTATATTCTGATACATTATTTTGTAAGGAAATTGGGCTAATTGTAGAAAAATTCGTCCACTCAATTGAAAATTCAAAAGCCTAAAAAATTTCTCTAATTTAACAATCACCAAAGCAGATAATTTTCAGTGTTAAAATCTCGTTCTAAAAAAGTCATACAAACTTTATTGTAAAAATTATCAGATTTAAAATTGGAAAAAATATGCAACAAATAAGTGATTCATGTCAAAAAGTTTTTGTGTACGAATACGTGGCATAACAATTTGCAAGAAGTTTTTGGTAAAAGTCTCATACAATTTTCTTCAGATTTGAATTCTTATTTCCTATTTATTGAATATTGCAAAACTCAATTATCTACAAAAGGGTTCATTTTCACATTCTACAAATATTTTCAACCAGTCCATTTATACTTAATTGATTGTTCTTCATCTATGATATTTTGTTAATCTTTCCTCTTACAGACAATTTGATTTGTTCTGATAACATTTACAATGTCTTCTACACAGTAAGTGGTAGCAGGTTTTTTGTTTTACGTATTCTTCGCTATGGGAGTGGATGGTATTCGCTTGTCACTCATCTTTATCTGGGCTGAGTTGGATGTCTCTCACTTTAATATCTTTTTCAATTTCACTTCTGATTTGTTTTCTTGGCTTATATAAAATTACTATTCGTTTAGATCCTTTTTTCGAAATTTGTGAGGAATGGTATGAAGATAATATAAGATAAACATGCTGGGGGTTGTAACATCTTGTGCTACATAATTTATCACGTCCTGCAGGTAAGAATTTTTCAATTTAGCTAAATTACCATGTTGACAAAATTTTAAGAATCTTTGAAAAATTAGACCATTATTGCTAAATAGATAGTTAGATTTATTACGACCTTTTTGTTGTGAAAATAGTATTTAAAATAAATGTCATATTTACATTTTCGAGTTAAACGTAAGAAAGATCAGGGGAATACACAAAACCTCTAGTAAATTTTAGAAATTCATAATAAGTTTGCGCGCCAGTTAACCCTAAAGTAATAATTTGCGAAAATTGCATATACAAATGAACAAGTGACAGTTAATAATGACCCATGTCCATTGTTTGGAGTTTCAAAATAATTATTTTCTAACAATACTTTTTGTATTTTCTGCAGCAAATTTGAGAATTATCGTGGAAATCATTGTTCTATTCCATTTGTGGGGAGTAATTTTGGTTTGAAACTGATTTTTTTGAAGTTTTTTCAGTAGAGTTCCATGACTGCATCCTCAATGTTAAATTTTTTTTTGGATTTTATTCGAAAGCCCAACGGAATACTGGTGTTTTTTTGTGGATTTGTCAGCTTTCCTCCTATATTTACAACAGTTTGTTGTTTGTGTTTAATTTTGTTCGCACATTTCTCACCACCCAAGTATGGAATATGAATAGATTTACACAAAAATAAGCATTTGCGATCAATTTTAGATATTAGAATGAAAAAATTTTTGAATGATTGTAAGTGTTGCTCTTTATGACCATGTGACCTACATATTTAAACCATTTTTTAATTTTTTTGCATGTTTTAGAGAATTCCTGCAAAGAGTAAATTTAGGTTAATATTTCAATTACCGTATTTTGCGGACTAAAAGCACCTCCGTACTCATGGTCGCAAAGGGTCATTTTCCCCAATTTTTACTATTTTTTACACAGATATGACGCAACAAAGTAATAGTCGCAAACATAACTGAATTTATCAGCACGAAAGTTCGTCCGAGTCAGTGAACGACTACTCAAAAACGGAAATGCACGCCGCACGGCGCTGACGGTACCGTAATTTATTGACTCAAGCACATGGTCTACAATTTCGTTGCGATCGTGACTAAAAAAAATCGTTTATCTCCAGGTATGATACCAATCGCTTTCGTGTGATCCATTTTCCACAGACACCGAGGACGAAGACTTTGGACGGTTCTGGTTTAATTTCGCCATTTCATGTTGTCATTATTACTTGGTCGAGGTATATATCATGCATTTAATACATTGCCTACAAATAAACTTTAAATCAACAATTATTCGTTGCCCAGTTAGCGCGATTGGCAAACCGCTCGTTTATTCTTGAACGAAGATTACCACACATGACGTCATGTCGTGAACATAAACAGAACCTACACGGCGAAAGTGGTTTTTGCAATAGTACAAAACAATATCACAGTGTGAAAATGTGCAATTGTGAAATGTAAAATTTACTTAGTCGATTATTAAAGGAACGATATGGATTGGATTTGAGAAATTTCTAAGTAATTTGTGTCCAACTTGTTAAGTTTTGATTCCTTAAAAATATATTTCAAACAATATATCTGTGATGAATTAATTCATTTTTATTTGAAAATCTGGCTGATAAATACCGAAACATAATCTTCGATTTCACAATTGCGGGATTTTGAATTTGGGCGTCTTTCCTAAATTCCGAGGTAATTTGCGCAAGTGGAACTGATCATGATACTAATATTTTAAATATGATCAAACATGGGTACATAATTGATGAACAGGACAATACCAGGGTGATTTTTATGATGTATTTAGCACGAATTCATTGAGCGAATAGAATATGAACATGTAAAATCTGCGGAACATATATTCAGTACAAAATTGGTTTCCCTACAACCGCAAATTTGTCCCACGGCTCGTATCTATAAAAAATTCCTCACAAAATTGCCGTGGATCAGGAAAAAAAAACAATACATGGGTCGAAGCAAAGTATAAGTCTCAGAAGGGAAAGTTTTGGGAAAAAGTAGCGACTTATAGTCCGCGAAATACGGTATTTTGTTTGTTTTACCAATTCATGATTTATACATAATATTTTTAGGATAATGAAATACTGAAGCGGCAACAACAATCAGTTCACAACAAAAGGTAAAATCATCACAATTATATGCATGTTTAAAAGGGAAGTCTATCTGCATATTTTATCTTTACCCATTCATGACCAAATATGGTGGTTCCTTGGTCCCAATTTGTCCATTACTGTGTCTGTGTATTTTCAAAATTCTAGAAAATTTTATCTTGCTCTCTCAACTTCTCTTTATCTAAACAATCATGGGTCACATGAAGAAGCCGAAGACCAACAACGAAAACTAAACAAATATCAATATATCAAATCCTATTGATGATGCTAAACTGAATTTTTTTTAATATTTTCCTTGTTCCTTGAGCATGAGCTGCATATACAATGAACTGGTAGATATTTTGCAATGGGTTTTTGTCATGAGTTATAATCATTCAATTCCTTTTGATGCCGCAATTCAGTGAAAGACAAATTTCAAAAATTCTAAATATTATGTATATTTTTGTAGATGCCCATTAATGAACCGATGATACAAGTAATCTTTTGGGAAAGGAGCAGGAAAATATTTCACGATTCTAAATTCTGATGCATTATTTTGTGAGGAAATTTTAGAAAAATTAGTTCACTGAATTGAAAATTCCAAAGCCTAAAGAAATTTCAACAAATCACATAATTTTCAGCGTTAAGATCTTGTTCTAAAATAGTCATAGAAACTTTATTGTAAATATTATCAGATTTTAAAATTGGAAAAAAATATGCAACAAAAAAAGTTTTTCATGTAAAAATATTTTATGTACTTAAACAGTAGCAAAACGATTTGATATTATCGAGCGCCTTTAACCTATTTGAAAAAAAAAAAAAAAATTTTTGGTAAAAGTCTCATACAGTTTTCTTTTCAGATTAGAATTTGTATTTCCTGTTTATTGATTATTGGAAAAGCTCAATTATCCACGAAGGGTTCATTTTGGGATTCAAGAAATATTTTCAACAAGTCAATCTATACTGAAATGATTATTCCTCCTTTATAATATTTTGTTAATCCCGCCGCTTACAGACATTTTGATTTGTTCCGATAACATTTACAATGTCTTCTACACAGTAATTAGTAGCAGGTTTGGTTTTATGTATTCTTCGCTATATGAGTGATTGGTATTCGCTTGTCACTCCCCATCTTTGTAAGATGATTTAGATGTCTTGCACTCTAATTATTTTTTCAATTTTTCTTGTGATTTTTTTTACCTTCTACCAGTCTCCTTTCTCTCACATATACACTGGAAAAGGCCGAATTTTAATTTTTAAGTAAAGTAAATTATTTAAGCAGAAAGGTGCATCTGGATAATGTTCTGAAGTTGGTACGATCTGATGCTTTGATATTATGAGTAAGTATTATATATGGTAAATGCCAGGTAAAGCAAGAATAAGGTGAATGAAATAGGTTTCTCTTGGATTTATCAAGAAATTGTCAAGTTTGTAAAAAAAAGTTTCGTATGTCTTTTGTAATATGAATTATGGTAGTTTCATTAGGTAACTGTATGCTAAAATTTTTGCTTTTATGAAATTCCAAAAATTTTTGATACATTTTCTAGATTACTTGTGTAGTCTTAGATTTTTATTGTATTTGAGTCATTTATTCAGGAAAATGACTCTTTACAAAATAAATTTTACATTTTTCGATTAAAAACAACTGAAAACACTATCAGATTCAAAATCGGAAGAAATATGCGACAGCTAAGTTTTGAATGTTTTGCTTATTTTTGGGCTTGAGATATAGACAAAAAGTGATTTCAGGGCCTGAAATGGTCTAAATAAGCATTATAACTGAGCTTACAGAGCGCACAAGAAAGCTATTCTATGTTTCACAGCTCTAAGAAGGTCATTTCTTAACCGATATTCTGACCATTCAATCTTCTCGTTCATCATATGTATTTATTTTATTCTGTGTTAATTTTTACACCAAACCTATTCGGAGGTAGTTCATGTTTTTATGAAAAAAAAGAAAAAAATTTAAAAAAAAAAAAATTGAAATTGAAACACCTGAAATTCCAATTGTCATATGAAAATTTAATTTTTTGCTTGTTGAAATTGTATTTTTCTGAAAAAGCCCAGGTCACTTCTGGCCTATCTGGTTGCATCCAGCAATTGAAATTGCAAAGTGTTTAATATTTTTTGTCGAATTTTCTTCCAGTTAAGAACTACGTCATGCAAGTTCAAGTTTCTTTGTTACATCTAATTTCACCTAATTAGTAATATCTGGCACTTGAGAATTATATATATATATATATATATATACTTTGACATCAGTACAATCATGTAATTAATATATAAATTTACTATCCTTTTAGATCATTTTCCGGTTTCAAAACGCGTCAGAAATGGTATGAAGATAAAATCTTAACACTTATCCTGGGGGTTGGAACATCTTGTACTACATAATTTATCACGTCTTGCAGGTAAGAATTTTTCTATTTAGCTAAATTACCATGTTGACAAAATTTTTTAGAATCGTTGGAAAATTAAACTATTATTCGTAGTAAATAGATTGATAGATTTTTACAACCTTTTTGTTGTGAAGATGATATTAAAAATATGCATCATATTTTCATTTTAGGGTTACACATGAGAAAGTTCAGGCGAATGCACAAAACCTCAAATAAATTTTAGAAATGCATAATAAGTATAGAGTCAGTTAGCCCTAAAATTAATTTACCTACGTAAACTAAAATACAGGTAATTATTTGCAAAAATTGCATGCACAAAGAACAAGGAACGGGTAACAATGGCCAGTGTCCATTGTTTGGTGTCCCAAAATAATTATTTTCTATTTTCTAACAATTATTATCTTTACAACAGTTTGTTGTTTGTATTTAATTTTGTTCGTACAATTCTCACTACCCAAGTATGGAATATGAATAGATTTACCCAAAAATAAGCATTTGCGATCAATTTTAGATAGTAAAATGAAAACATTTTTGAAAGATTGTAAGTTTTGCTCTTTATGACTTTGTGACCTACATATTTAAACCATTTTTTAATTTTTGATACATGTCTTTGAGAATTCCTGCAGAGAGTAAATTTATGATTTGTGTTATTCCCATTCATGATTTATACATAATATTTTTAGGATAATGAAATACTTAAGCGGCAACGACAATCAGTTCATAACAAAAGGTCAAAATTCTAGAAAATTTTATTTTGCTCGCTCAACTTTTCTTTATGTAAACGATCATGGGTCACATGAAGAAGCCGAAAACCAACAACGAAACTAAACAGATATCAATATATCAAATCGTAACGGAAAATATTGATGATGCTAAACTCAATTTTTTTAATATTTCTTTTTTTCCTTGAGCATGAGCTGCATATACGATGGACTGGTAGATATTTTGCAATGGGTTTTTGTCGTGAGTTATAACCATTCAATTTCTTTTGATGCCGCAATTGAGTGAAAATCAAATTCCAAAAATTCTAAATATTATGTATATTTTTGTAGATGCCCATTGATGAACCGATGATTCAAGTAATCTTTTTGCGAAGGAGCAGGAAAATATTTCGAGATTCTAAATTCTGATGCAATATTTTGTAAGGAAATTGTAGAAAAATTAGTTCACTGAATAGAAAATTCCAAAGCCTGAAGAAATTTCTTTTTAACAATCAAAAAGCACATAATTTTCAGCGTTGAAATCTTGTTCTAAAATAGTCATAGAAAGTTTTTGTAAATATTATCAGATTTAAAATTGAAATAACTACGCAACAAATAAAAGTTTTTCATGTAATAATATTTTATGTACGTATACGTAGCATAACGATTTGATAGTATCGAGCATCTTTACCCATTTGAAACAATTGAGTTTTTGGTAAAAGTCTTGTACAGTTTTCTTTTCAGATTAGATCTTGTATTTCCTATTTATTGATTATTGTCAAAGCTCAATTATCCACAAAGGGTTCATTTTGGGATTCAAGAAATATTTTCAACCAGTCAATCTGTACTGAAATGATGATTCTTCCTTTTGTAATATTTTGTTAATCCTGCCGCTTACAGGCATTTTGATTTGTTCCGATAACATTTGCAATGTCTTCTACACAGTAAGTAGTAGCAGGTTTTTGTTTTATGTATTCATCACTATAGGAATGCCAGTCTCCTTTCTCTTACAGATACACTGGAAAATGCCGAATTTGAATTTTTAAGTAAAGTAAATTATTTAAGCAGAAAGGTGCATCTGAATAATGTTCTGAAGTTGGTACAATCTAAAGCTTTGATATTATGAGTAAGTATTATATATGGTAAATGTCAGGTAAAGCAAGAATAAGGTGAATGAAAATAGGTTTTCACTTGGGTTTATCAAGAAATTGTCAAGTTTGTAAAAAAAAAAAGTTTTGTATGTCTTTTATAATATGGATTATGGTAGTTTTTATTAACTATATGCTAAATATTTGTGTTTATGAAATTCCAAAAATTTTTGATACATTTTCTAGATTACTTGTGTAGTCTTCGATTTTTATTGTATTTGAGTCATTTATTCAGGAAAATGACTCTTTACAAAATAAATTTTACATTTTTTGATTAAAAACAACTGAAAATACTATCAGATTCAAAATCGGAAGAAATATGTGACAACTAAGTTTTGAATGTTTTGTTTATTTTTCTTTAGATATAGACAAAAAGTGGTTTCAGGGCCTGAAATGGTCTAAATAAGCATTATAACTGTGCTTACAGAGCGCACAAGAAACTTCAAGCTATCCTATGTTTCACAGCTCTAAGAAGGTCATTTCTGAACCATTATTCTGACCATTCAATCTTCTCGTTCATCATAAGTATTTATTTTATTCTGTGTTAATTTTTACAACGAACCTATTCGAGAGTAGTTCATATTTTTACGATGAGAAAAAATTGAAAAAAAAAAATTGAAATTGAGACCCCTGCAATTCCAATTGTCGTATGAAATTTAATTTTGCTTGTTCATATTGTCTTTTTTTGAAAAAGCACAGGTCACTTCTTGGCCTATCTCGTTGCATCCAGCAATTGAAATTGCGAAGTGTTTAAATATTTTTGTCGAATTTTCTTCCAGTTTAGAACTACGTCATGCAAAGTTCGAGTTTTATTTTTTACATCTCGTTTCACTTAATTAGTAATATCTGGCATTTGAGAATTAGATATATATATATATATTTTGACATCAGTATAATCGTGTTATTAATATATAAATTTACTATCCTTTTAGATCCTTTTCCGGTTTCGAAACGCGTCAGGAATGGTATGAAGATATCATTAACACTTCTCAAAAACATGCTGGGGGTTGTAACATCTTGTACTACATAATTTATCACGTCTTGCAGGTAAGAATTTTTCTATTTAGCTAAATTACAATGTTGATAAAATTTTTACTATCCCATATATAAATTTACTATCCTTTTTGGATCATTTTCCGGTTTCGAAACGAGTCACGAATGGTATGAGGATATAAACTTAACACTTCTCAAAAACATGCTGGGGGTTGTAACATCTTTTACTACATAATATATCAGGTCTTACCGGTAAGAATTTTTCTAGTTTGCTGAATTACCATGTTGACAAAATTTTAAGAATCGTTAACAAACTAGACCAACAATACTTTTCGTATTTTCTACCGCAAATTTGAGAATTATCCTGGAAACCGTTATTCTATTCTATTTTTAGGGAAAAATTTTGGTTTGAATCCATTGACTGATTTTTTGGAAGTTTCTTCAGTAGAGTACCATGACTGCATCCTCAATGTGAAAAATTTTTTGGGATTTTATTCAAAAGCCGAACGAAATACTGGTGCTTTTTGTTAATTTGTCAGCTTTTCTTACATTTACAACAGTTTGTTGTTTGTATTTAAAACTTGTTCGCAAAATTGTCGCCACCTAAATATGGGATATGAATAGATTTACCCAAAAAGAAGCATTTGCTATCAATTTTAGATATCAAAATGAAAAAATTTTTGAATGATTGTAAGTGTTGTTCCTTATGGGTTTATGACCTGCATATTAAAACCCTTTTTCAATTGTTGCATGTTTTGCAGAATTCCAGCAGAGGGTAAATTAAGGATAATATTTCATACTGAAGCGACAACAACAACCAGTTTACAACAAAAGGTAGAAACATCACAGATATATACATGCTAAAAAGGGAAGTCTATCTGCATATTTTATCTTTACCCATTCGTGACCAAAAACCGGTGGTTGCTTGGTCCCAATTTGTCCATTACTGATTGTGTATTTTTAAAATTCTAGAAAATTTTATTTTGCTCGCTCAACTTTTCTTTACCTAAACAATCCTGGGTCACATGAAGAAGAGGAATACCAACAACGAAACTAAACGAATATCAATATATCAAATCCTAACAGAAAATATTGATGTATCGAGCATCTTTACCCATTTGAAACAAATGAGTTTTCGGTAAAAGTCTCGTACAGTTTTCTTTTCAGATTAGAATTCGTATTTCCTATTTATTGATTATTGGAAAAGCTCAATTATCCACAAAGGGTTCATTTTGGGATTCAAGAAATATTTTGAACAAGTCAATCTATACTGAAATGATTATTCTTTCTTTATAATATTTTGTTAATCCTGCAGTTTACAGGCATTTTGATTTGTTCCGATAACATTAGCAATGTCTTCTACACAGTAAGTAGTAGCAGGTTTTTGTTTTATGTATTCATCGTTATAGGATTGGTTGGTATTTGCTTGTCACTCATCTTTGTCCGATGATTTAAATGTCATGCACTCTAATTATTTTCTCAATTTTGCTTGTGATTTGTTTACCTTCTGTGGAACTACCAGCCTTCTTTCTCTTACAGATGCACTGGAAAAGGTCGAATTCGAATTTTTAAGTCAAGTAAATTATTTAAGCAGAAAGGTGCATCGGGATAATGTTCTGAAGTTGGTACAATCATATGCTTTGATGTTATGAGTAAGTATGTGGCTAATGCCAGGTAAAGCAAGAACAAGGTGACTGAAATAGGTTTCACTTGGGTTTATCAAGAAATTGTCAAGTTTGTAAAAAATAAGTTTCGTATTTCTTATATTTAGGAATTATGATAGTTTTATTAACTGCATGCTAAATATTTTCTTTTATAAAATTCCAAAAATTTTTGATGCATTTTCTAGATTACTTGTGTAGTCTTCGATTTTTATTGTGTTTGAATCATTTATTCAGGAAAATGGCTCTTTACAAAATAAATTTTACATTTTTTGATTAATAACAACTGAAAATACTATCAGATTCCAAATCGGAAGAAATATGTGACAACTAAGTTTTGAATGTTTTGTTTATTTTTCTTCTTTAGATCTAGACAAAAAGTGGTTTCAGGGCCTGAAATGGTCTAAATAAGCATTATAACTGTGCTTACAGAGCGCACAAGAAACTTTGATCTATCCTATGTTTCAGAGCTCTAAGAAAGTCATTTCTCAATCAATATTCTGACCATTCTATCTTCTCGTTCATCATAACTATTTATTTTATTCTGTGTTAATTTTTACACCAAACCTATTCTGGAGTAGTTCATATTTTTATGATGAGAAAAAATTGAAAAAAAATATGAAATTGAGACAACTGTTATTCCAATTGTCATATGAAATTTTATTTTGCTGTTTCAAATTGTCTTTTCTTGAAAAAGCACAGGGGACTACTTGGGTTGCATTCAGAATTTAATTTGCGAAGTGTTTAATATTTTTGTCGAATTTTCTTCCAGTTAAGAACTACATCATGCAAGTTCAAGTTTCTTTGTTACATCTCGTTTCACCTAATTAGTAATATCTGACACTTGGGAATGATATATATATTTTGACATCAGTACAATCATGTAATTAATATATAAATTTACTATCCTTTTAAATAATTTTCCGGTTTTGAAATGCGTCAGGAATGGTATGAAGATATAATTAACATTTCTCAAAAACATGCTGGGGGTTGTAACATCTTTTACTACATAATTTATCACGTCTTGCAGGTAAGAATTTTTCTATTCAGCTAAATTACCATGTTGACAAAATTTTCGTTGGAAAATTATACCATTATTGATGAATAAATAGATAGATTTTTACAACCTCTTCGCTGTGAAGATTATATTAAAAATGTATCATATTGAGATGCACTTGAGAAAGATCTGGCGAATGCACACAACCTCGAATAAATTTTAGAAATACATAATAAGTATGCGAGTCAGTTAGACCTAAAATTAATTTTCCTACATAAATTTAAATACAGGTAATAATTTGCAAAAATTGCATGCACAAGCAACCAAGGGACGGGTGACAGTGGCCTGTGTCCTTTGTTTTGGGGTCCCAAAATAATTATTTTCTAACAATACTATTTGTATTTTATACAGAAAATTTGAGAATTAACATGGAAACCATTACGGTACTCTATTCTATTTGTGAGGAATAATTTTGGTTTGAATCCCCTAACTGAATTTTTGGAAGTTTTTTCAGCAGAGTACCATGACTGCATCCTCGATGTTAAAAATTTTTTGGATATTATTGAAAAGCCGAACGGAATACTGGTGCTTTTTGTGGATTTGTCAAATTTCTTATATTTACAAAAGTTAATTTTGTTCGCACAATTCTCACCATCCCAGTATGGAATATAAATAGATTTACCCAAAAAATAAGCATTTGCGATCAATTTTAGATATTAAAAGGAAAACATTTTTGAATGATTGTTAGTGTTGCTCATTATGGCTTTTATGACCTTCTTATTAAAACCATTTTTAAATTTTTGTTGCATGTTTTGCAGAATTCCTGCAGAGAGTAAGTTCAGGGTAATAATTCAATCGTTTGTGTTTTACCCATTCACGATTTATACATAATATTTTTAAAATAATGAAAAATAATGAAGCAGCAACAACAATCAGTTAACAACAAAAGGTAGAAACATCACAATTATATGCATGTTAAAAAGGGAAGTCTATCTGCATATTTTATCTTTACCCATTCATGAAGAAATACGGTGGATCCTTGGTCCCAATTTGTCTATTACTGTGTCTTTGTATTTTCAAAATTCTAGAAAATTTTATTTTGCTCGCTCAACTTCTCTTTATCTAAACAATCATGGGTCACATGAAGAAGCCGAAAACCAACAACGAAACTAAACCAATATGAAATCCTAACAGCAAATATTGATGATGCATCAATATATCAAATCCTAACAGAAAATATTGATGATGCGAAACTCAATTTTTTTAATAATTTTTATGTTCCTTGAGCACGAGCTGCATATACAATGGACTGGTAGACATTTTGCAATGGGGTTTTTGTCATGAGTTATAATCATTCAATTCCTTTTGATGCCGCAATTGAGTGAAAAACAAATTCCAAAAAATTCTAAATATTCAAGTCCTATTTAGTAATATCTGACACTTGAGAATTATATTTATATATTTTGACATCAGTACAATCATATAATTAATATATAAATTTACTATCCTTTTAAATCATTTTCCGATTTTGAAACTCCTCAGGAATGGTATGAAGATATAATCTTAACACTTCTCAAAAACATGCTGGGGGTTGTAACATCTTGTACTACATAATTTATCAAGTCTTGCAGGTAAGAATTTTTCTATTTAGCTAAATTACCATGTTGACAAAATTTTCGCTGAAAAATTAGACCATTATTGGTAAATAGATAGATAGATTTTTACAACCTTTTCGTTGTGAAGATGACATTAAAAATATGTTATCATATTTTCATTTTAGATTTACACGTGAGAAAGATCAGGCGAATGCGCAAAACCTCGAATAAATCTGAGAAATATATAATAAGTATGGAATCAGTTAGCCCTAAAATTAATTTACCTACATAAAATAAATACAAGTAATAATTTGCAGAAATTGCATGCACAAGCAAACAAGGGACGGGTAACAATGGCCTGTGTCCATTGTCTTGGAGTCCCCAAATAATTATTTTCTAACAATACTATTTGTATTTTCTACAGCAGATTTGAGAATTAACATGGAAACCATTATTCTATTCTATTTGTGGGGAATAATATTGGTTTGAATCCATTAACTGATTTTTTGTAAGTTTTTTCAGTAGAGTACCATGATTGCATCCTCAATGTTAAAAACTTTTTGGATTTTATTCATAAGCCTAACGGAATACTGGTGCTTTTTGTGGATTTGTAAGTATAAAATATGAATAGATTTACCCAAAAATAAGCATTTCATTTGCGATCAATTTTAGATATTAAAATGAAAACATTTTTGAATGATTGTAAGTGTTGCTCTTTATGGCTTTTTATGACCTTCTTATTAAAAACCATTTTTCAATTTTTTGTTGCATGTTTTACAGAATTCCTGCAGAGAGTAAGTTTTAGGATAATAAATTCAACCGTTTGTGTTTTACCCATTCATGATTTATACATAATATTTTTAGAATAATGAAATACTGAAGCAGCAACAACAATCGGTTCACAACAAAAGGTAGAAACGTCACAATTATATGCATGTTAAAAAGGGAAGTCTATCTGCATATTTTATCTTTACCCATTCATGACCAAATACGGTGGTTCCTTGGTCCCAATTTTTCTATTACTGTGTAATAGTTAATAATTATAATAATTATAATTAATAATCATTATAATTATAATAATTAATAATTATTCAATTCCTTTTGATGTCGCTTCTAACTTGCTAAATTAGAATTAGAGTGAAAAATAAATTTCAAAAATTCTGAAAATATTATGTATATTTTTGTAGATGTACAGTGGTGAACCGATGACAAAGTAATCTTTTTGAAAAGAGGTAGAAATATATTTCGAGATTTCTAAATTTTGAAGCAATCATTTGTTAGAAAATCGAGCAAATTGTAGAAAAATTAGTTCACTGATTTGAAAATTAAAAAGCTTAAAAAAATTTCTCTCATTTAACAATCAATAAAGCACAAACTTTCAGCGTTAAATAATCTCGTTCTATAAAAGTCATAACTTTATTGTGAATGTTAATAGATTTAAAATTGGAAAAAAAATATGCAACAAATAAAAGTTTTTCATGTAAAAATATTTTATGTACATAAACGTAGCATAACGATTTGATATTATCGAGCATTTGTACCCATTTGAAACAAACGAGTTTTTGGTAAAAGTCTCGTACAGTTTTCTTTTCAGATTAGAATTCGTATTTCCTATTTATTGATTATTGGAAAAGCTCAATTATCCACAAAGGGTTCATTTTGGGATTCAAGAAATATTTTCAACCAGTCAATCTATACTGAAATGATTATTCTTCCTTTATAATTGCATGCACAAACAAACAAGGGACGGATATAGAGCTGGGCGGCATCAGGTATATTTTGTTCGATATTTTAGAAAACTCAATACCGGTATTACCGTCCTACCATTATGTCGCCCAACTCTATACGGATACCAATGGCCAGTGTCCATTTTTTGAGTCCCAAAATAATTATATCTAACAATACCTTTTGTATTTTCTGCAGCAAATTTGAGAAATATTATGGAAACGATTATTCTATTCTATTTGTGGGTAATAATTTTGGTTTGAATCCATTAACTGATTTTTTGGAAGTTTTTTCACTTGGGTACCATGACTGCATCAATGTTAAAAATTTTTCTGGATTTCATTCAAAAGCCGAACAATATACTGGTGCTTTTTATGGATTTGTCAGCTTTTCTTATATTTTCAACAGTTTGTTTGTATTTAGAACTTGTTCGCAGAATTCTCACCACCCAAGTATGGGTTATGAAAACATTTACCCAAAGATGAGCATTTGCGATCAATTTTAGATATTAAAATGAAAACATTTTTGAATGATTCTATGTATTGCTCTTTATGATTTTAGGACCTGCATATTTAAACCATTTTTTTAATGTTTGTTGCATGTTTTGGAGAATTCCTGCAGAGAGTAAATTTAGGTTAATATTTTAATTATTTGTGTTTTACCCATTCATGATTTATACATAATATTTTAAGAATAATGAAATACTGAAGCGGCAACAACAATCAGTTCACAACAAAAGGGAGAAACATCAAAATTATATGCATGTTTGAAAGGGAAGTCTATCTGCATATTATTTGATTATTTGAAAAGCTCAATTATCCACAAAGGGTTCATTTTGAGATTCAAGAAATATTTTCAGTCAGTCAATCTATACTGAAATGATTATTCTTCCTTTATAATATTTTGTTAATCCTACCGCTTACAGGCATTTTGATTTGTTCCGATAACATTTACAATGTCTTCTACACAGTAAGTAGTAGCAGGTTTTCGTTTCATATATTTATTGCTATAGGAGTGGTCGAAATTCGCTTTTCTCTAATCTTTATCTGGGATGATTTCGATGTCTTGCACATTAATAATTTTTTTCAATTTTGTTTGTAATTTGTTTATCTTCTGTGGAACTAACAGTCTCCTTTCTCTTACAGATACACTGGGAAAAGGCCGAATTTCAATTTTTAAGTGAAGTAAATTATTTAAGCAGAAAGATGCATCTGAATAATGTTCTGAAGTTGGTAAAATCTGGTGCTTTGATATTATGAGTAATTATTATATATGGCCAATGCCAGGTAAAGCAAGAATAAGGTGAATGAAATAGGTTTGACTTGGGTTTATCAAGAAATTGTCAAGTTTGTAAAAAAAAAATATTTTGTGTGTCTTTTATATTATGAATTATGGTAGTTTTATTAACAGTATGCTAAAATTTTTGCTTTTATGAAATTCCAAAATTTTTCATATATTTTCTAGATTTCTTGTGTAGTCTTCAATTTTAATTGTATTTTAGTCATTTTTTCAGGAAAATGATTCTTTACAAAATAAATTAAGCCCATTTAACCACTCAATTATCCACAAAGGGTTCATATCAAATCCTAACAGATAATATTGATGATGCTAAACTCAATTTTTTTAATATTTTCCTTGTTCCTTGAGCATGAGCTGCATATACAATGGACTGGTATATATTTTGCAATGGGTTTTTGTCATGAGTTATAATCATTCAATTCCTTTTCATGGCGCAATTGAGTGAAAAAAAATTCCAAAAATTCTAAATATTATATATATTTTTGTAAATGCCCATTGATGAACCGATGATACAAGTAATCTTTTTGGAAAGGAGCATGAAAATATTTCGAGATTCTATATTCTGATGCATTATTTTGTAAGGAAATTGTAGAAAAATTAGTTTACTGAATTGAAAATTCCAAAACCTAAAGAAATTTCTTTAATTTAACAATCAACTAAGCACATAATTTTCAGCGTTAAAATCTTGTTCTAAAATAGTCTCAGAATTAATATTGGAATAAATATGCAACAAATAACAGTTTTTCATGAAAACGTGAAAATGAAAACATTTTTGAATGATTCTATGTATTGCTCTTTATGATTTTAGGACCTGCATATTTAAACCCTTTTTCTTAATGTTTGTTGCATGTTTTGGAGAATTCCTGCAGAGAGTAAATTTAGGTTAATATTTTTAATTATTTGTGTTTTACCCATTCATGGTTTTATACATAATATTTTAAGAATAATGAAATACTGAAGCGGCAACAACAATCAGTTCACAACAAAAGGGAGAAACATCAAAATTATATGCATGTTAGAAAGGGAAATCTATCTGCATATTATTTGAATATTTGAAAAGCTCAATTATCCACAAAGGGTTCATTTTGAGATTCAAGAAATATTTTCAATCAGTCAATCTATACTGAAATGATTATTCTTCCTTTATAATATTTTGTTAATCCTACCGCTTACAGGCATTTTGATTTGTTCCGATAACATTTACAATGTCTTCCACACAGTAAGTAGTAGCAGGTTTTTGTTCCATATATTTATTGCTATAGGAGTGGTCGAAATTCGCTTTTCTCTCATCTTTATCAGGGATGATTTAGATGTCTTGCACTCTAATAATTTTTTCAACTTTGCTTGTAATTTGTTTATCTTCTTTGGAACTAACAGTCTCCTTTCTCTTACAGATACACTGGAAATGGCCGAATTAAAATTTTTAAGTGAAGTGAATTATTTAAGCAGAAAGATGCATCTGAATAATGTTCTGAAGTTGGTACAATCTGATGCTTTGATATTATGAGTAATTATTATATATGGTAAATGCCAGGTAAAGCAAGAATATGGTGAATGAAATAGGTTTGACTTGGGTTTATCAAGAAATTGTCAAGTTTGTAAAAAAAAATATTTTGTGTGTCTTTTATATTATGAATTATGGTAGTTTTATTAACAGTATGCTAAAATTTTTGCTTTTATGAAATTCCAAAATTTTTCATATATTTTCTAGATTTCTTGTGTAGTCTTCAATTTTAATTGTATTTTAGTCATTTATTCAGTAAAATGATTTACAAAATAAATTAAGCCCATTTAACCACTCAATTATCCACAAAGGGTTCATTTTGGGATTCAAGAAATATTTTCAACGAGTCAATCTATACTGAAATGATTAATTTTTCCTTTATAATATTTTGTTAATCCTGCCGCTTACAGGCCTTTTGATTTGTTCGGATAACATTTACAATATCTTCTACACAGTAAGTAGTAGCAGGTTTTCGTTTTATGTATTCTTCGCTATAGGAGTGGTTGGTATTCGCTTGTCACTCATCTTTGTCAGATGATTTAGATGTCTCGCAGTCTCCTTTTTCTTACAGATACACGGGAAAGGCCGAATTTGAATTTTTAAGTGAATTAAATTATTTAAACATAGATTTTGGTGGAATATTGGAATACTGGTGCTTTTTTTGGATTTGTCAGCTTTTCTTATATTTACAACAGTTAATTTTGTTGCTATTATTCTCACCACCCAAGTATGGAATATGAATAAGATTCACCCAAAAATAAGCATTTGCGATCAATTTTAGATATTAAAATGAAAACATTTTTGAATGATTTTTTAATTGATCATTTTTTAATTTTTGTTGCATGTTTTGGAGAATTCCTGCAGAGAGTAAATTTAGGATAATATTTCAATTATTTGTGTTTTACCCATTCATGATTTATACATAATATTTTTAGAACAATGAAATACTTAAGTGGCAACAACAACCAGTTCACAACAAAAGGTAGTAACATCGCAATTATACGCAAGTTTAAAAGGGAAGTAAGTCTATCTGAATATTTTTATTTTTTACCCATTCATGACCAAATACGGTGGTTCCTTAGTCCCAATTTGTCCATTACTGTGTCTGTGTATTTTCAAAATTCTGGAAAATTTTACTTTGCTCGCTCAACTTTTCTTTAGCTAAACCAGAGGTCGACAAACTTTTTGAGTCGCGGGCCATTTTGATAAAATAAAATATACTGGCGGCCGTCACTGTCGGGACAGGTTTTCCGAAACGCGAATATCGTACTCTTTAATTACATGCCGTTTTGCATTCCTATTCATGCTTATATAATATGTTCATATATAAGACAAAAGGAATTTATATCTTTGAACCCGATTATTAAAACAACAAATGTGTGTAACAATTTAATGTGAATGTTGATGTTGTTTGCATTTTTTTGCCAAATTGTCAAAGTCATTTCTGATACAGGAGCAAGAAATTTGTAAAACATCATTAACATGTTCATCAGATAAACGTGATCAAAATTTATTTTTTGCAAAGTTCATCTTGGAAAATAATTGTTCGCCAATATATGTGTTCCCAAACATGGATGCAATTTTTTTCGCTTTTTCTCGTGATTTCGGAAATAGAGTTGCAGATACATGTTCTATGATAAACACTTCCGGAGAATTAACGCGAAACTTCGACTTTAACGTTGTATTATTCTGAAGTTCAATCAGTTCCATCCGCAAGTCATTGTCCGCATCGTTGGGATCAACATCAAAAGGTGTTGCCAGTACCGTGAATTTGTGTTTGTGCCTTCGCATGTCCTCGTTACTTACGTTAACTTACAAGGGTAAAAAAAGTTTTCTTCCGTTGCAATTATTACGTCACAAAAACGAAACGTGTGCAACGAAGCAAATAATTTGTAGCACGAGGTAGTATCCATGGTTTTGTTGAACTATGATATTAGCATTCGGAAACAACTTGGTTCTGTCGTGGGCCGGATTGCGTGCGTTTCCTTGGAACTGTTTGCGGGCCGGAATAAAGCGCCTGGTGGGCCGGACCTGGCCCGAGGGCCGTAGTTTGCCGATCCCTGATCTAAACAATCATGGGTCACATGAAGAAGCCGAAAACCAGCAACGAAACTAAACAATTATCAATATATCAAATTTTAACAGAATTTTTTAATATTTTCCTTGTTCCTTGAGCATGAGTTGCATATACAATGGACTGGTAGATATTTTGCAATGGGTTTTTGTCATGAGTTATAATCATTCAATTCCTTTTCATGGCGCAATTGAAGGAAAAAAAAATTCCAAAAATTCTAACTATTATGTATATTTTGTGTATGCCCATTGATGAACCGATGATACAATTAATCTTTTTGGAAAGGAGCAGGAAAATATTTTGATATTCTCTATTCTGATGCATTATTTTGTAAGGAAATTGTAGAAAAATTATTTCACTGAATTGAAAATTCCAAAACCCAAAGAAATTTCTTTAATATAACATTCAACAAAGCACATAATTTTCAGCGTTAAAATCTTGTTCTAAAATAGTCTCAGAATTAATATTGGAATAAATATGCAACAAATAACAGTTTTTCATGTAAAAATATTTTATGTACGTATACGTAGCATAACATAGCATAGATTTGATAGTTTCGAACATCTTTACCCATTTGAAACAAATGAGTTTTTGGTAAAAGTCTCGTACAGTTTTCTTTTCAGATTAGAATTCGTATTTCCTATTTATTGATTATCGGAAGAGCTCAATTATCCACAAAGGGTTCATTTTGGGATTCAAGAAATGTTTTCAACCAGTCAAATCTATGCTGAAATGATGATTCTTCCTTTATAATATTTTGTTAATTCTGCCGCTTACAGGCTTTTGGATTTGTTCCGATAACGTTTACAATGTCTTCTACACAGTAAGTAGTGGCAGGTTTTTTGTTTTATGTGTTCATCGCTATAGGAGTGGTTGGTATTCGCTTGTCACTCATCTTTGTCAGATGATTTAGATGTCTTGCACTCTAATTATTTTCTCAATTTTGCTTGTGATTTGTTTACCTTCTGTGGAACTAACAGTCTCCTTTTTCTTACAGATACACTGGAAAAGGCCGAATTTCGACCGACAACTAAGTTTTGAATGTTTTGTTTATTTTTGTGCTTTAGATATAGACAAAATGAAATGGTCGAAATAAGCTTTATAACTGTGTTTACAGAGCGCACAAGAAAGCTATTCTAAGTTTCACAGCTCTAAGAGGGTCATTTCTGAATCAGTATTCTGACCATTCAATCTTCTCGTTCATCATAACTATTTATTTTGTTTTGTATTAATTTTTACAATTTTTACACCCGAACCTATTCGGGTGTAGTTTCATATTTTTACGATGAGAAGTAAAATTGAAATTGAGACACCTGCAATTCTAATTATCATATGAAATTTAATTTTGCTTGTTCAAATTGTCTTCTTTTTTTTTGAAAAAGCACAGGTCACTTTGCCTATCTGGTTGCATCCAGCAATTGAAATTACGAAGTGTTTAATATTTTTGTCTAATTTTCTTCTAGTTAAGAACTATGTCATACAAGTTCAAGTTTCTTTTTTACATCTCGTTTTGCTTAATTAGTAATATCTCGCACTTGAGAATTATATATATATATATATATGTTTTGACATCGGTACAATCATGTAATTAATATATAAATTTACTATCCTTTTAGATCATTTTCCGGTTTTGAAACGAGTCAGGAATGGTATGAAGATATAATTAACACTTCTCAAAAACATGTTGGGGGTTGTAACATCTTGTACTACATAATTTATCACGTCTTGGAGGTAAGAATTTTTCTCTTTTGCTAAATTACCATGTTGATAGAATTCTAAGAATCGTTGGAAAATTAGACCAATATTGGTAAATAATACTGGTTGATTTTGGTGGAATATTGGAATACTGGTGCTTTTTGTGGATTTTTCAGCATGTCTTATATTTACAACAGTTAATTTTGTTCGCAAAATTCTCACCACCCAAGTATGGAATATGAATAGATTTACCCAAAAGTAAGCATTTGCGATCAATTTTAGATATTAAAAACGAAAACATTTTTAAATGATTGTAAGTGTTGCTCTTTATGACTTTGTGACCTTCATATTTAAACCAATTTTTATTTTTTGTTGCACGTTTTATAGAATTCCCGCAGAGAGTAAATTTAGGATAATATAATAGGATAATAAGCCTAAAGAAATTTGAACAAATCACAATTTTCAGCGTAAAAATCTTGTTCTAAAATAGTCATAGAAACTTTATTGTAAATATTATCGTATTTAAAATTGGAAGAAATATGTACCAAAAAAAAGTTTTTCATGTAAAAATATTTTATGTTCGTAAAGATAGCATAACGATTTGATAGTATCAAGCATCTTTAACCTATTTGAAACAAACAAGTTTTTGGTAAAAGTCTCATACAGTTTTCTTTACAGATTAAAATTTGTATTTACTATTTATTGATTATTGGAAAACCTCAATTATCCGCAAAGGGTTCATTTTGGGATTCAAGGAATATTTTCAACCAGTCAATCTATACTGAAATGATTATTCTTCCTTTATAATATTTCGTTAATCCTGCCGCTTACAGACATTTTGATTTGTTCCGATAACATTTACAATGTCTTCTACACAGTAAGTAGTAGCGGGTTTCTGTTTTATGTATTCTTCGCTATAGGAGTGGTTGGTATTCGCTTGTCACTCATCTTTGTCAGATGATTTGGATGTTTTGCACTCTAATTATTTTCTCAATTTCGCTTGTGATTTGTTTACCTTTTGTGGAACTACCAGTCTCCTTTCTCTTATAGATACACTGGAAAAGGCCGAATTTGAATTTTTAAGTAAAGTGAATTATTTAAGCAGAAAGGTGCATCTGGATAATGTTCTGAAGTTGGTACAATCTGATACTTTGATATTATGATTAAGTATTATATATGGCCAATGCCAGGTAAAGCAAGAATAAGGTGAATGAATTAGGTTTCACCTGGGTTTATCAAGAAATTGTCAAGTTTGTAAAAAAAAGTTTCATAAGTCTTTTATAATATGAATTATGGTAGTTTTATTAACTGTATGCTTAAATTTTTGCTTTTATAAAATTCCAAAAATTTTTGATATATTTTCAAGACTTCTTGTGTAGTCTTCAATTTTAATTGTATTCTAGTCATTTATTCAGGAAAATGATTCTTTACAAAATAAATTAAGCCCATTTAACCACTCAATTATCCACAAAGGGTTCATTTTGGGATTCAAGAAATATTTTCAACGAGTCAATCTATACTGAAACGATTAATTCTTTCTTCATAATATTTTGTTAATCCTGCCGCTTACAGGCATTTTGATTAGTTCCGATAACATTTACAATGTCTTCTACACGGTAAGTAGTAGCAGGTTTTTGTTTTATGTATTCTTCGCTCTAGGAGTGGTTGGTATTCGCTTGTCACTCATCTTTGTCAGATGATTTGGATGTCTCGCAGTCTCCTTTTTCTTACAGATACACCGGAAAGGCCGAATTTGAATTTTTAAGTGAAGTAAATTATTTAAGCATAGATTTTGGTGGAATATTGGAATACTGGTGCTTTTTTTGGATTTGTCAGCTTTTCTCATATTTAAAACAGTTAATTTTGTTGGTATTATTCTCACCACCCAAGTATGGAATATGAATAGATTCACCCAAAAATAAGCATTTGCGATCAATTTTAGATATTAAAATGAAAACATTTTTGAATGATTTTTTAATCGATCATTTTTTAATTTTTGTTGCATGTTTTGGAGAATTCCTGCAGAGAGTATATTTAGGATAATATTTCAATTATTTGTGTTTTACCCATTCATGATTTATACATAATATTTTTAGAACAATGAAATACTTAAGCGGCAACAACAACCAGTTCACAACAAAAGGTAGTACCATCACAATTATACGCAAGTTTAAAAGGGAAGTCCATCTGAATATTTTATTTTTACCCATTCATGACCAAAATACGGTGGTTCCTTAGTCCCAATTTGTCCATTACTGTGTCTGTGTATTTTCAAAATTCTGGAAAATTTTATTTTGCTCGCTCAACTTTTCTTTATCTAAACCAGAGGTCGACAAACTTTTTGAGTCGCGGGCCATTTTGATAAAATAAAATATACTGGCGGGCCGTCACTGTCGGGACAGATTTTCCGAAACGCGAATATCGTACTCTTTAATTACACGCCGTTTTACATTCCTATTCATGCTTATATAATATGTTCATTGATAAAATAAAAGGAATTTATAACTTTGAAACCGATTATTAAAACAAAAAATGTGTGTAACAATTTAATGTGAATGTTGATGTTGTTTGCATTTTTTTGCCAAATTGTCAAAGTCATTTCTGATATTGGAGCAAGAAATTTGTAAAACATCATTAACACGTTCATCAGATAAACGTGATCGAAGTTTATTTTTTGCAAAGTTCATCTTGGAAAATAATTGTTCGCCAATATATGTGTTCCCAAACATGGATGCAATTTTTTTCGCTTTTTCTCGTGATTTCGGAAATAGAGTTGCAGATATATGTTCTATTAAAAACACTTCCGGAGAAGTAACGCGAAACTTCGACTTTAACGTTGTATTATTCTGAAGTTCAATCAGTTCCATCCACGAGCCATTGTCCGCATCGTCGGGATCAACATCAAAAGAAACGCGTTTTCTTTTCAGATTAGAATTCGTATTTCCTTTTTATTGATTATCGGAAGAGCTCAATTATCCACAAAGGGTTCATTTTGAGATTCAAGGAATGTTTTCAACCAGTCAAATCTATGCTGAAATGATGATTCTTCCTTTATAATATTTTGTTGATTCTGTCGCTTACAGGCATTTGGATTTGTTCCGATAACGTTTACAATGTCTTCTACACAGTAAGTAGTGGCAGGTTTTTTGTTTTATGTGTTCATCGCTATAGGAGTGGTTGGTATTCGCTTGTCACTCATCTTTGTCAGATGATTTAGATGTCTTGCACTCTAATTATTTTCTCAATTTTGCCTGTGATTTGTTTAACTTCTGTGGAACTAACAGTCTCCTTTCTCTTACAGAAACACTGGAAAAGGCCGAATTTCGACCGACAACTAAGTTTTGAATGTTTTGTTTATTTTTGTGCCTTAGATATAGACAAAACGTGATTTCAGGGCCTGAAATGGCCGAAATAAGCTTTATAACTGTGTTTACAGAGCGCACAAGAAAGCTATTCTAAGTTTCACAGCTCTTAGAGGGTCATTTCTGAATAAATATGTAGTTTCATATTTTTACGATGAGAAGTAAATTTGAAATTGAGACACCTGCAATTCTGATTATCATATGAAATTTAATTTTGCTTGTTCAAATTGTCTTTTTTTTTTGAAAAAGCATAGGTCACTTTGCCTATCTGGTTGCATCCAGCAATTGAAATTACGAAAAGTGTTTAATATTTTTGTCGAATTTTCTTCCAGTTAAGAACTATGTCATACAAGTTCAAGTTTTTTTGTTACATCTCGTTTTGCTTACTAATTAGTAATATCTCGCACTTGAGAATTATATATATATATTTTGACATCGGTACAATCATGTAATTAATATATAAATTTATTATCCTTTTAGATCATTTTCCGGTTTTGAAACGAGTCAGGAATGGTATGAAGATATAATTAACACTTCTCAAAAACATGTTGGGGGTTGTAACATCTTGTACTACATAATTTATCACGTCTTGGAGGTAAGAATTTTTCTATTTTGCTAAATTACCATGTTGACAAAATTTTAAGAATCGTTGGAAAATTAGACCAATATTGGTAAATAATACTGGTGGATTTTGGTGGAATATTGGAATACTGGTGCTTTTTGTGGATTTTTCAGCATTTCTTATATTTACAACAGTTAATTTTGTTGGCAAAATTCTCACCACCCAAGTATGGAATATGAATAGATTTACCCAAAAATAAGCATTTGCGATCAATTTTAGATATTAAAAACGAAAACATTTTTGAATGATTGTAAGTGTTGCTCTTTATGACTTTGTGACCTTCATATTTAAACCAATTTTTATTTTTTGTTGCATGTTTCATAGAATTCCCGCAGAGAGTAAATTTATGATAATATTTCAATTATTTGTGTTTTACCCATTCATGATTTATACATAATACTTTTAGAATAATGAAATACTGAAGCGGCAACAACAATCGTTCACAACAAAAGGTAGAGGCATCACAATTATATGCATGTTAAAAAGGGGAGTCTATCTGCATATTTTATCTTTACCCATTCATGACCAAATACGGTGGTCCTTGGTCCCAATTTGTCCTTTACTGTGTCTTTGTATTTTCAAAATTCTAGAAAATTTTATTTTGCTTGCTCAACTTTTCTTTATCTAAACGATCATGGGTCACATGAAGAAGCAGAAAAACAACATTGGAACTAAACTAATATCAATATATTAAATCCTACCAGAAAATATTGATGATGCTAAACTCATTTTTTTTTTATTTTTTTTTTGTTCGTGGAGCATGAGCTGCATATACAATGGACTGGTAGACATTTTGCAATGGGTTTTTGCCATGAGTTATAATCATTCGATTCCTTCTGATGCCGCAATTGAGTGAAAAACAAATTCCAAAAATTCTAACTATTATGTATATTTTGTAGATGCCCATTGATGAACCTTTTTGGAAAGGAGCAGGAAACTATTTCGATATTATCTATTCTGATGCATTATTTTGTAAGGAAATTGTAGAAAAATTATTTCACTGAATTGAAAATTCCGAAGCCTAAAGAAATTTCAACAAATCACAATTTTCATCGTTAAAATCTTGTTCTAAAATAGTCATAGAAACTTTATTGTAAATATTATCGTATTTAAAATTGGAAGAAATATGTAACAAAAAAAAGTTTTTCATGTAAAAATATTTTATGTTCGTAAAGATAGCATAACGATTTGATAGTATCAAGCATCTTTAACCTATTTGAAACAAACAAGTTTTTGGTAAAAGTCTCATACAGTTTTCTTTACAGATTAAAATTTGTATTTACTATTTATTGATTATTGGAAAACCTCAATTATCCGCAAAGGTTTCATTTTAGGATTCAAGAAATATTTTCAACCAGTCAATCTATACTGAAATGATTATTCTTCATCTACGATATTTTGTTAATCCTGCCGCTTACAGACATTTTGATTTGTTCCGATAACATTTACAATGTCTTCTACACAGTAGCAGGTTTTTTGTTTTATATATATATATTTTTTTTTTTTTTTTTTTTTTTTTTATTGCCACTTAGAGTGGATCACCCTGTCCAAGGCCCTGTAACAACGGCCACTTATAGACGGACAAGGTTACAATTCTTCGCTATATGAGTGGTTGGTATTCGCTTGTCACCCATCTTTGTCTGAGATGAGTTAAATGTCTTGCACTTTAATATTTTTTTCAATTTCGCTATTGACTTGTTATTTTGGCCTATCTGTTACATCTCGTTTCACCTAATTAGTAATATCTGGCACTTGAGAATTTTATATATATATATATTCTAACATTAATACAATCATGTAATTAATATATAAATTTACAATCCTTTTAGATCATTTACCGGTTTCTTAACGTGTCGGGAATGGTATGAAGATAATATAAGATAAACATGCTGGAGGTTGTAACGTCTTGTACTACATAAATTATCACGTCCTGCAGGTAAGAATTTTTCAATTTAGCTAAATTACCATGTTGACAAAACTTTAAGAATCGTTGAAAAATTAGGCCATTATTGGTAAATAGATAGTTAGATTTACTACAACATTTTTGTTGTGAAAATAGTATTAAAAACAAATATCATATTTACATTTTAGAGTTACACTTAAGAAAGATTAGGCGAATGCACGAAACCTCGAATAAAGTTTATAAATACATAATAAGTATGCTAGTCAGTTAGCCCTAGAATTAATTTACCCACATAAAATAGAATACAAGTAATAATTTGCTAAAATTACATGCACAAAAGAACAAGGGACAGATAACAATGACCTATGTCCATTGTTTGGAGTCCCAAAATTATTATTTTCTAACAATACTTTTTATATTTTCTACTGCAAATTTGAGAATTATCTTGGAAACCATTATTCTATTCTATTTGTGGGAATAATTTTGGTTTGAATCCATTAACTGATTTTTTGGAAGTTTTTTTCAGTAGAGTACCCTGACTGCATCCTCAATGTTAAAAAAAAAATTTTGGATTTTATTCAAAAGCCGAACGGAATACTGGTGCTTTTTGTGGATTTGTCAGCTTTTCTTATATTTACAACAGTTAATTTTGTTCGCACAATTCTCACCACCCATGTATGGAATATGAATAGATTTACCCAAAAATATGCATTTGCGATCGATTTTAGATATTAAAATGAAAATATTTTTGAATGAATGTAAGTGTTGCTCTTTATGGCTTTTAGGACCTGCTTATTAAAACCATTTTCCAATTTTTGTTGCATGTTTTGCAGAATTCCTGCAGAGAGTAAATTTAGGATAATATTTCAATTATTTGTGTTTTACCCATTCATGATTTATACATAATATTTTTAGAATAATGAAATACTGAAGCGGCAACAACAACAACCAGTTCTCAACAAAAGGTAGAAACATCACAATTATATGCATGTTAAAAAGGGAGGTCTGTCTGCATATTTTATCTTTACCCATTCATGACCAAATACAGTAGTTTCTCTGTCCCAATTTGTCCATTACTGTGTTTGTCTATTTTCAAATTTCTAGCAAATTTTATTTTGCTTGCTCAACTTCTCTTTATCTAAACAATCATGGGTCACATGAAGAAGCCGAAAATCAACAACGAAACTAAACAAATATCAATATATCAAATCTTAACAAAAAATATTTATGATGCTAAAGTAAATTTTTTTAATATTCTACTTGTTCCTTACAAGGGACTGGTAGACATTTTGCAATGGGTTTTTTTCATGAGTTATGATTATTCAATTCCTTTTGATGCCGCTTCTAGCTTGCTAAAAAGGAAATTGAGTGAAAAATAAATTCCAAAAATTCTAAATATGTTTATTATTGTAGAAATATTTTCAACCAGTCAACCTATACTGAAATGATTATTCATCCTTTGCGATATTTTGTTAATTCTGCCGCTTACAGACAATTTTGATTTCTTCTGATAACATTTACAATCTCTTCTGCACAGCAAGTAGTAGCAGGTTTTTGTTTTATGTATTCTTTGCTATAGGAGTGGTTTGTATTCGCTTGTCACTCATCTTTGTCAGGGATGAGTTAGATGTCTTGCACTCCAATATATTTTTTAATTTTGCTTGTGATTTGTTTAGGGTCACTTCTTGGCCTATTTGGTTGCATCTAGCAATTGAAATTGAAAAGTGTTTAATATTTTTGTGGAATTTTCTTCCAGTTAAGAACTACGTCATGCAAAATCAAGTTTCTTTGTTACATCTCGTTTCACCTAATTAGTAATATCTGGCACTTGAGAATTATATATATATATTTTGACATCAGTGCAATCGCGTAATTAATATATAAATTCACTATCCTTTTAGATCATTTTCTAGTTTCTAAACGCATCAGGAATGGTATGAAGATATAATCTTAACACTTCTCAAAATCATGCTTGGGGTTGTAACATCTTATACTTCATAATTTATCACGTGTTGCATGTAAGAATTTTCCTATTCAGCTAAATTGCCATGTTGACAAAATTTTAAGAATCTTGATAAATTAGACCATTATTGGTAAATAGATAGATTTTTACAATCTTTTCGTTGTGAAAATGATATTAAAAATATGTATCCTATTTTCATTTTAGAGTTACACATGATAAAGATCAGGCGAATGCACAAAACCTCGAATAAATTTTAGAAATACATAATAAGTATGCGCATCAGTTAGACCTAAAATTAAATTACCTAGGTACATAAACTAAAATACAAGTAATAATTTGCAGAAATTGCATGCACAAGCAAACAAGAGACGGATTACAATGGCCAGTCTCCATTGTCTGGGAGTCCCAAAATAATTATTTTCTAACAATACTATTTGTATTTTCTACGGCAAATTTGAAAATTGTCATGGAAACCATTCTATTCTATTCTATTTGCGGGAATAATTTTGGTTTGAATCCATTAACTGATTTTTTGGAAGTTTTTTCAGTAGAGTACCATGATTGCATCATCAATGTTAAAAATTTTTTGGATTTTATTCAAAAGCCGAACGGAATACTGGTGCTTTTTGTGGATTTGTCAGCTTTTCTTATATTTACAACAGTAAATTTTGTGCGCCCAATTCTCACCACCCATGGATGGAAGTATGGAATAGGAATAGATTTACCCAAAAATAAGCCTTTGCGATCAATTTTAGATATTAAAATGAAAGAATTTTTGAATGATTGTAAGTGTGCTGTTTATGGCTTTTATGACCTGCTTATTCAAACAATTTTTCAATTTTTGTTGCATGTTTAACAGAATTCCTGCAGAATAAATTTAGGCAATAATTCAATCGTTTGTGTTTAACCCATTCATGATTTATACATAATATTTTTAGAATAATGAAATAATGAAGGGGCAACAACAGCCAGTTCACAACAAAAGGTAGAAACATCACAATTATATGCATGTTAAAAAGGGAAGTCTATCTGAGTATTTTTTTCTTTACCCATTCATGACCAAATACGGTGGTTTCTTGGTCCCAATTTGTCCATTACTGTGTCTGTGTATTTTCAAAATTCTAGAAAATTTCATTTTGCTAGCTCAACTTTTCTTTATCTAAACGATCATGGGTCACATGAAAAAGCCGAAAATCATCAACAAAACTAAACAAATATCAATATCAAATTTTAACAGAAAATATTAATGATGCTAAATTCAATTTTTTTTTTTTAAATTTTTTTGCTCCTTGAGCATGAGCTGCATATACAATGGACTAGTAGATATTTTGCAATGGGTTTTTGTCATGAGTTATAATTATTCAATTCCTTTTGATGCCGCTAGCTTGCTGAAAAAGAAATTGAGTGAAAAACAAATTCCAAAAATTCCTAAAATTATGTATATTTTGGTAGATGCCCATTTATGAACCGATGATACGAGTAATCTTTTTGGAAAGGAGCAGGAAAATATTTAGAGATTTTAAATTCTGATGCAATATTTTGTAAGGAATTTGGGCTAATTGTAGAAAAATTCGTCCACTGAATTGAAAATTCAAAAGCCTAAAAAATTTCTCTAATTTAACAATCAACTAAAGCACATAATTTTCAGTGTTGAAGTCTCGTTCTAAAAAAGTCGTACAAACTTTGTTGTAAAAAAATTATCCCGTTTGTGAACCGATGATACAAGTAATCTTTTTGGAAAGGAGCAGGAAAATATTTAGAGATTTTTAAATTCTGATGCAATATTTTGTAAGGAATTTGGGCTAATTGTAGAAAAATTCGTCCACTGAATTGAAAATTCAAAAGCCTAAAAAATTTCTCTAATTTAACAATCAACAAGGCAGATAATTTTCAGTGTTGAAATCTCGTTCTAAAAAAGTCATACAAACTTTATTGTAAAATATTCTTCAGATTTGAATACCAATCTAGATACCTTTTGTATTTTCTGCAGCAAATTTGAGAAATATTATGGAAACGATTATTCTATTCTATTTGTGGGGAATAATTTTGGTTTGAATCCATTAACTGATTTTTTGGAAGTTTTTTCAGTAGAGTACCATGACTGCATCAATGTTAAAAATTTTTCTGGATTTCATTCAAAAGCCGAACGATATACTGGTGCTTTTTATGGATTTGCCAGCTTTTCTTATATTTTCAACAGTTTGTTTGTATATAGAACTAGTTCGCAGAATTCTCACCAACCAAGTATGTGTTATGAAAACATTTACCCAAAAGATAAGCATTTGCGATCAATTTTAGATGTTAAAATGAAAACATTTTTGAATGATTCTATGTATTGCTCTTTATGATTTTAGGACCTGCATATTTAAACCATTTTTTTAATGTTTGTTGCATGTTTTGGAGAATTCCTGCAGAGAGTAAATTTAGGTTAATATTTTAATTATTTGTGTTTTACCCATTCATGATTTATACATAATATTTTAAGAATAATGAAATACTGAAGCGGCAACAACAATCAGTTCACAACAAAAGGGAGAAACATCAAAATTATATGCATGTTAGAATGGGAAATCTATCTGCATATTATTTGAATATTTGAAAAGCTCAATTATCCACAAAGGGTTCATTTTGAGATTCAAGAAATATTTTCAATCAGTCAATCTATACTGAAATGATTATTCTTCCTTTATAATATTTTGTTAATCCTACCGCTTACAGGCATTTTGATTTGTTCCGATAACATTTACAATGTCTTCCACACAGTAAGTAGTAGCAGGTTTTTGTTCCATATATTTATTGCTATAGGAGTGGTCGAAATTCGCTTTTCTCTCATCCTTATCAGGGATGATTTAGATTTTTTGCACTCTAATAATTTTTTCAATTTTGCTTGTAATTTGTTTATCTTCTGTGGAACTAACAGTCTCCTTTCTTCTTACAGATACACTGGAAAAGGCCGAATTTGAATTTTTAAGTGAAGTAAATTATTTAAGCAGAAAGATGCATCTGAATAATGTTCTGAAGTTGGTACAATCTGATGCTTTGATATTATGAGTAATTATTATATATGGCCAATGCCAGGTAAAGCAAGAATAAGGGGAATGAAATAGGTTTGACTTGGGTTTATCAAGAAATTTTTAAGTTTGTAAAAAAAAATATTTTGTATGTCTTTTGTATTATGAATTATGGCAGTTTTTTTTGCATTCATGAAATTCCAAAATTTTTTATATTTTTTCTAGATTTCTTGTGTAGTCTTCAATTTTAATTGTAATTTTAGTGATTTATTCAGGAAAATGATTCTTTACAAAATAAATTAAGCCCATTTAACCACTCAATTATCCACAAAGGGTTCATATCAAATCCTAACAGATAATATTGATGATGCTAAACTCAATTTTTTAATATTTTCCTTGTTCCTTGAGCATGAGCTGCATATACAATGGACTGGTAGATATTTTGCGATGGGTTTTTGTCATGAGTTATAATCATTCAATTCCTTTTCATGGCGCAATTGAATGAAAAAAAAATTCCAAAAATTCTAAATATTATGTATATTTTTGTAGATGCCCAGTGATGAACCGATGATACAAGTAATCTTTTTGGAAAGGAGCAGGAAAATATTTCGAGATTCTATATTCTGATGCATTATTTTGTAAGGAAATTGTAGAAAAATTAGTTCACTGAATTGAAAATTCCAAAACCTGAAGAAACTTCTTTAATTTAACAATCAACAAAGCACATAATTTTCAGTTTTAAAATCTTGTTCTAAAATAGTCTCAGAATTAAAATTGGAATAAATATGCAACAAATAACAGTTTTTCATGAAAACATGAAAATGAAAACATTTTTGAATGATTCTATGTTTTGCTCTTTATGATTTTAGGACCTGCATATTTAAACCCATTTTTTTTAATGTTTGTTGCATGTTTTGGAGAATTCCTGCAGAGAGTAAATTTAGGTTAATATTTTAATTATTTGTGTTTTACCCATTCATGATATATACATAATATTTTAAGAATAATGAAATACTGAAGCGGCAACAACAATTAGTTCACAACAAAAGGGAGAAACATCAAAATTATATGCATGTTAGAAAGGGAAGTCTATCTGCATATTATTTGAATATTTGAAAAGCTCAATTATCCACAAAGGGTTCATTTTGAGATTCAAGAAATATTTTCAATCAGTCAATCTATACTGAAATGATTATTCTTCCTTTATAATATTTTGTTAATTCTACCGCTTACAGGCATTTTGATTTGTTCCGATGACATTTACAATGTCTTCTACACAGTTAGCAGGTTTTTGTTTCATAAATTTATTCCTATAGGAGTGGTCGAAATTCGCTTTTCTCTCATCTTTATCTGGGATGATTTAGATGTCTTGCGCTCTAATAATTTTTTCAATTTTGCTTGTAATTTGTTTATCTTCTGTGGAACTAACAGTCTCCTTTCTTCTTACAGATACACTGGAAAAGGCCGAATTTGAATTTTTAAGTGAAGTAAATTATTTAAGCAGAAAGATGCATCTGAATAATGTTCTGAAGTTGGTACAATCTGATGCTTTGATATTATGAGTAATTATTATATATGGCCAATGCCAGGTAAAGCAAGAATAAGGGGAATGAAATAGGTTTGACTTGGGTTTATCAAGAAATTTTTAAGTTTGTAAAAAAAAATATTTTGTATGTCTTTTGTATTATGAATTATGGCAGTTTTTTTTGCATTCATGAAATTCCAAAATTTTTTATATTTTTTCTAGATTTCTTGTGTAGTCTTCAATTTTAATTGTATTTTAGTCATTTATTCAGGAAAATGATTCTTTACAAAATAAATTAAGCCCATTTAACCACTCAATTATCCACAAAGGGTTCATTTTGGGATTCAAGAAATATTTTCAACGAGTCAATATATACTGAAATGATTAATTCTTCCTTTATAATATTTTGTTAATCCTGCCGCTTACAGGCGTTTTGATTTGTTCCGATAACATTTACAATGTCTTCTACACAGTAAGTAGTAGCACGTTTTTGTTTTATGTATTCTTCGCTATAGGAGTGGTTGGTATTCGCTTGTCACTCATCTTTGTCAGATGATTTAGATGTTTTGCACTCTAATTATTTTCTCAATTTCGCTTGTGATTTGATTACCTTTTGTGGAACTACCACTCTCATTCCTCTTATAGATACACTGGAAAAGGCCGAATTTGAATTTTTAAGTAAAGTGAATTATTTAAGCAGAAAGGTGCATCTGGATAATGTTCTGAATTTGGTACAATCTGATACTTTGATATTATGATTAAGTATTATATATGGCCAATGCCAGGTAAAGCAAGAATAAGGTGAATGAATTTATGAATTTAGGCTTTTATGAAATTCCAAAAATTTTTGATGCATTTTCTAGATTTCTTGTGTAGTCTTCGATTTTTATTGTATTTGAGACATTTATTCAGGAAAATGACTCTTTGTAAAACAAAATTTTACATTTTTTGATTAATAACAACTGAAAATACTATCAGATTCAAATTTGGAAGAAATATGTGACAACTAAGTTTTGAATGCTTTATGATTTTTGTTCTTTAGATGTAGACAAAAAGTGATTTCAGGGCCTGAAATGGTCTAAATAAGCATTATAAATGAGCTTACAGAGCGCACAAGAAACTTTAAGCTATTCTTCGTTTCACTGCTCTAAGAAGGTCATTTCTGAACCAATATTCTGACCATTCAATCTTCTCATTCATCATAACTATTTATTTTTTTCTGTGTTAATTTTTACACCAAACCTATTCGGGAGTAGTTCATATTTTATTATTATGAAGAAAAAATTAAAAAAAAATTGAAATTGAGACGCCTGAAATTCCAATTGTCATATGAAATTTAATTTTGCTTGTTCAAATTGTCTTTTTTTGAAAAAGCACAGGTCACTTCTGGCCTATCTAGTTGCATCCAGCAATTGAAATTGCGAAGTGTTTAATATTTTTGTCGAATTTTCTTCCAGTTAAGAACTACGTCATGCAAGTTCACGTTTCTTTGTTACATCTCGTTTCACCTAATTAGTAATACCTGGCACTTGAGAATTATATATATATATTTTGACACCAGTACAATCATGTAATTAATATATAAATTTAATATCCTTTTAGATCATTTTCCGGTTTCGAAACACGTCAGGAATGGTATGAAGATATAATCTTAACACTTATTCTAGGGGTTGTAACATCTTGTGCTACATAATTTATCACGTCTTGCAGGTAAGAATTTTTTTATTTAGATACCATTATTGGTATCATTATCGTATTTACATTTTAGAGTTACAAGTAAGAAAGATCAGGCGAATGCACAAAACCTCGAATAAAGTTCAGAAATACATGATAAGTATGCGCGACAGATAGCCCCAAAATTAATTCACCTACATAAAATATAATTCAAGTACTATTTTGCAAAAATTGCATGCACAAAGGAACAAGGGACGTATAACAATGACCCATGTCCATTGTTTGGAGTCCCAAAACAATTATTTTCTAAAAATACTTTTTGTATTTTCTACAGCCAATTTGAGAATTTTCATGGAAACCATTATTCTATTCTATTTGTGCGGAATAATTTTGTTTTGAATCCATTAACGGAATTTTTGAAAGTTTTTTCAGAAGAGTGGACCATGACAGCATCCTCAATGTTAAAAATGTTTTAGATTTTATTCAAAAGCTGAAAGGAATACTGGTGCTTTTTGTGGATTTGTCAGCTTTTCTTATATTTACAACAGTTAATTTTGTTCGCACAATTCTCACCACCCAAGTATGGAATATGAATAGATTTACCCAAAAATAAGCATTTGCGATCAATTTTAGATATTAAAATGAAAACATTTTTGAATGATTTTAAGTGTTATGGCTTTAAGTCCTACATATTTAAACCTTGGCACTTGAGAATTGTAATTATTATATAAATTTACAGATTTTTGGAAGTATTTTCCGAAGAGTGTACCGGGACTTCATTCTCGATGTTAAAAAATTTCCTGGATTTTATCAAAAAGCCGAATGAAAAACTTGTGATTTTTGTGGATTTGTCAGTTTTTCTTATATTTACCACAGTTTGTTGTTTGTATTTATAACTTATTCGCAGAATTCTCATCGCACAAGTATGGGATACGAATAGATTTACCCAAAAATGAGTATTTGCAATCAATTTTAGATATTAAAATGAAATCATTTTTTAATGATTGTAAGTGTTGCTCTGACTTAATGACCTACATATTTAAACCATTTTTTATTTTTGTTGCATGTTTTGCAGAATTCCTGCAGAGAGTAAATTTAGAATAATATTTTAATTGTTTGTGTTTTACCCATTTATGATTTATACATATTATTTTTAGAATAATGAAATACTGAAGCGGCAACAACAACCAGTTCACAACAAATGGTAGTAACATCACGATTATATGCAAGTTTAAAAAGGGAAGTCTATCTGCATATTTTTTCTTTACCCATTCATTACCAAATACAGTGGTTTCTCTGTCCCTATTTGTTCTTTGTCCCTACTGTATCTGTCTCTTTTCAAAATTCTAGACAATTTCATTTTGCTCGTAACTTTTCTTTATCTAAACGATCATGGGTCACATGAAGAAGCAGAAAATCAACAACGAAACTAAACAAATATCAATATACCAAATCTTAACAGAAAATATTAATGATGCTAAACTCAATTTTTTTTATATTTTTTTTGATCCTTGAGCATGAGCTGCATATACAATGGACTAGTAGATATTTTGCAATGGGTTTTTGTCATGAGTTATAATTATTCAATTCCTTTTGATGCCGCTTCTAGCTTGCTAAAAAAGAAATTGAGTGAAAAACAAATTCCAAAAATTCTAAATATTATGTATATTTTTGAACAAATATTTACAACCAGTCAATCTATACTGAAATGATTATTCGTCTTTTACGATATTTTGTTCATCCTGCCGCTTTCCGATAACATTTACAATGTCTTCTACACATTAAGTAGTAGCAGGTTTTTGTTTTATGTATTCTTTGGTATTCTTTGCTATAGGAGTGGTTGGTATTCGCTTGTCACCAAGGGTGGCAGTACGGTACGGTACGAAATTTTTATCGTACCTCGAACCAGCAAAAAAATTTCGTACCGAACTTCGTACCGTACCTTTCGAAAATTTTCCGTACCGTACGTTTCGATATTATTTTTTTCGTACATCGTACCGAACTTCGTACCAGTACAATATTAAGTCCGATTATTATTTTTCATTTATCGTACTAAATTTTGTACTAGTACGAAAACAGGTACGATTCGCTATACAGCTATTTCGTACCGTACCAACTATCAGTCCAAATCAGCTTTATTTGTAAGATCTGGCCACCGCAAGAAACGTCACCAACCAACATCTTACATCAAAGTGATGCACTTTTATGCTATTAATGCTGGTTTATAATCCAGCACAGTAAAACATGGGCGTAACTAAGCATGTGTCATCCCAATATCATTGTTCACATTGGCATAATATGAGAATGGTATACCGGTGGTGATAAATGGTGGTAGGATGAGCACAGTTTTTGCGAAAAATCTGACATGGAGCAATATTTAGCATATTGGCAGCATTGTGTCGCCACAAGAAATTCTCTCTCGACAAAAGAATGTCCGTTGTGCACCACGCATGGGTTTCGTGTGGTCTCATTTGAAGGCATGGTTATAAGAACATAATCTTTGTACATTTTTGCATCTGGTATTTCTGGTGCAATTTACGTTCTCTTCACATTACCGAATACTGCTATTCATTTTTTAACACCAGACAGACGTATTCCCGACATGCCTCATTGTCTATATCGTGATTTGGCTGTTTTTACAAGATTTATCTTCTAATTAAGATGAGCATCATCTAACGCTCAACTCAAAACAGCCTAAATATATCTTTATATTCTGATGTTACTGCTCTGATAATATACTTGTGCGTGTCAGAGTACAAAAAAAAAACGTAATAGCGGTGATTACTGTTTAACTTAGTTGCATAGTTAGTCAGGGGGAGAGAGTTTTTAATTTAATTTGCATCTAATTTTCGCGCGTTTGCATTGAGCAATATTTTTCCCTGATTAATTTTTTTTATATTTCGTACCATTTAGCTTTTTAAAGTGAGAATTTTTATTCAATTTTTACAAAAATTTCAGTGGGCTGCCGGCGCTCAGGTACATTTTCCTCTCTGGTAATGTTTATTTCACTCTTAAAACATGTATTTTTGTTTCGTTCTCAATAAAATTTTGCGCGCCTCTGGCACCCTAATCTTTTTTGTAAATTTGAAAGCCTATGTTTGCATGTTGGAAAAAATGTGCCCCCCTAAATTTTTTTCTGGTTCCGCCACTGTAGTTGGTATATTCGGGCAGTGCTTACTACGCCATTGCGAACCTTACATAAAAACTGGTCAAAGTACATCGGCGATGCTGACGATATATTCAGAAACTACCCCATGATTTTTATTATTATGAATGGCGCTTATCTTGTCGATTTTAATTGGGCTATCACAACTTTCGTTATTACAGAAAAATGCATTCAGATTAGGACGTCATAAATTAGCGGCGTATATGTATTTCCACGCAATCACAAAGTTTTACGCCACTGCAGTAAAACCGATATACGACATAGCTCATCTAATCAGCTCAAGTGAATCAGTTGCATTTTTATTACCATATCTGCGCCGCTTTTAATCTTTTTAAAATTGCCCTTTAGTTAAAAATTCTTTCATAGACGCAATTTATATTATCAGCTCCCCGTTATGAAACTGCATAGATGTTAATGAAATTATTTTTTTGAATTAATTTGAGAAGAATAAAGTGTAATGCGAAGGTACGAAAAATAATACGGTACGGTACGAAATAAATACCGAACTTCGTACCGTACCAAGTACGAAAATTGAAAAATGAATCGTACCGTACTATCGTACCGGAAAATTCAATTGTACCGTACCGTACTACCAGCCTTGCTTGTCACTCATCTTTGTCAGGGATGAGTTAGATATCTTGCTCTCTAAAAGTTTTAGGGTCACTTCTTGGCCTATTTGGTTGCATTTAGCAATTGAAATTGCAAAGTGTTTTATTATTTTTGTCGAATTTTCTTCCAGTTAAGAACTACGTCATGCAATTCCAAGTTTCTTCAATTCCTTAAATTATGTATATTTTGGTAGATGCCCATTTATGAACCGATGATACAAGTAATCTTTTTTGAAAGGAGCAGGAAAATCTTTCGAGATTTTAAATTCTGATGCAATATTTTGTAAGGAAATTGGGCTAATTGTAGAAAAATTATTTCACTGAATTGAAAATTTAAAAGCCTGAAAAATTTCTCTAATTTAGCAATCAACAAATCACATAATTTTCAATGTTAAAATCTCGTTCTACAAAAGTCGTACAAATTTTATTGTACAAATTATCAGATTTAAAATTGGAAAAAGTAGGCAACAAATAAGTGCTTCATGTCAAAAAGATTTTTGTGTACGAATACGTGGCATAACAATTTGCAAGTGTCGAGCATCTTTACCTATTTGAAACAAACTAGTTTTTGGTAAAAGTCTCACACAATTTTCTTCAGATTAGATTTCGTATTTCCTATTTATTGATTATTGGAAAATCTCAATTATCCACAAAGGGTTCATTTTGGGATTCAAGAAATATTTTCAACCAGTCAATCTATACTGAAATGATTATTCTTCATCTACGATATATTTTGTTAATCCTGCCGCTTACAGACATTTTGATTTGTTCCGATAACATTTACAATGTCTTCTACACAGTAGCAGGTTTTTTGTTTTATGTATTCTTCGCTATAGGAGTGGTTGGTATTCGCTTGTCACCCATCTTTGTCTGGGATGAGTTAAATGTCTTGCACTTTAATATTTTTTTCAATTTCGCTGTTGACTTGTTATTTTGGCCTATCTGTTACATCTCGTTTCACCTAATTAGTAATATCTGGCACTTGAGAATTTTATATATATATATATTCTAACATTAATACAATCATGTAATTAATATATAAATTTACAATCCTTTTAGATCATTTACCGGTTTCTTAACTTGTCGGGAATGGTATGAAGATAATATAAGATAAACATGCTGGAGGTTGTAACATCTTGTACTACATAATTTATCACGTCCTGCAGGTAAGAATTTTTCAATTTAGCTAAATTACCATGTTGACAAAACTTTAAGAATCGTAGAAAAATTAGGCCATTATTGGTAAATAGATAGTTAGATTTACTACAACATTTTTGTTGTGAAAATAGTATTAAAAACAAATATCATATTTACATTTTAGAGTTACACTTAAGAAAGATCAGGCGAATGCACGAAACCTCGAATAAAGTTAATAAAGTTAATTAAAATACATAATAAGTATGGAATCAGTTAGCCCTAGAATTAATTTACCCACATAAAATAGAATACAAGTAATAATTTGCTAAAATTACATGCACAAAAGAACAAGGGACAGATAACAATGACCTATGTCCATTGTTTGGAGTCCCAAAATTATTATTTTTCTAACAATACTTTTTATATTTTCTACGGCAAATTTGAGAATTATCTTGGAAACCATTATTCTATTCTATTCTATTTGTGGGGAATAATTTTGGTTTGAATCCATTAACTGATTTTTTGGAAGTTTTTTCAGTAGAGTACCCTGACTGCATCCTCAATGTTTAAAAAAAAAATTTTTGGATTTTATTCAAAAGCCGAACGGAATACTGGTGCTTTTTGTGGATTTGTCAGCTTTTCTTATATTTACAACAGTCAATTTTGTTTGCACAATTCTCACCACCCAAGTATGAAATATGAATAGATTTACCCAAAAATAGGCATTTGCGATCAATTTTTGATATTAAAAAATAAAAAAACATTTTTAAATGATTGTAAGTTTTGCTCTTTATGGCTTTTATGACCTGCTTATTTAAAACCATTTTTCAATTTTTGTTGCATGTTTTGCAGAATTCCTGCAGAGAGTAAATTCAGGATAATAATTCAATCGTTTGTGTTTTACCCATTCATGATTTTTATACATAATATTTTTAGAATAATGAAATACTGAAGCGGCAACAACAACAACCAGTTCTCAACAAAAGGTAGAAACATCAAAATTATATGCATGTTCAAAAGGGAAGTCTATCTGCATATTTTTTCTTTACCTATTCATGACTAAATACGGTGGTTTCTTGGTCCCAATTTGTCCATTACTGTGTCCGAGTATTTTCAAAATTCTAGAAAATTTTATTTTGCTTGCTCAACTTTTCTTTATCTGAACGATCATGGGTCACATGAAGAAGCTGAAAATCAACAGCGAAACTAAACAAATATCAATATATCAAGTCCTAACAGAAAATATTCATATACAATGGACTAGTAGACATTTTGCAATGGGTTTTTGTCATGAGTTTTAATTATTCAATTCCTTTTGATGCCGCTTCTAGCTTGCTAAAAAAGAAATTGTGTGAAAAACAAATTCAAAAAATTCTAGATATTATGTGTATTTTTGTAGATGCCCATTGATGAACTCATGATACAAGTAATCTTTTTGGAGAGGGGCGGGAAAATATTTCGAGATTCTAAATTCTGATGCAATATTTTGTAAGGAAATTGGGCTAATTGTAGAAAAATTAGTTCACTGAATTGAATATTCCAAAACCTAAAGAAATTTCTTTAATTTAACAATCAACAGATCACAAAATTTTCATTTTTAAAATCTTGTTTTAAAATAGTTATAGAAACTTTATTGTAAATATTATCAGATTTAAAATTGCAATAAATATGCAACAAATAAAATTTTTCCATGTAAAAAATATTTTATGAATGTAAAGAAAGCATAACGATTTCATAGTATCGAGCATCTTTACCCATTTGAAAACAAACGAGTTTTTGGTAAAAAGTCTCTTACAGTTTTCTTTTCAGATTGGAATTCGTATTTCCTATTTATTGATTATTGGAAAAGCTCAAATATCCACAAAGGGTTCATTTTTGGGATTCAAGAAATATTTTGAAGAAGTCAATCTATACTGAAATGATTATTCCTCCTTCATAATATTTTGTTAACCCTGCTGCTTACAGGCATTTTCGTTTGTTCCGATAACATTTACAATGTCCTCTACACAGTAAGTAGTAGCAGGTTTTTGTTTTATGTATTCATCGCTATAGGAGTGGTTGGTATTCGCTAGTCACTCATCTTCGTCAGATGATTTAGATGTCTTGCACTCTAATTATTTTTTCAATTTTGCTTGTGATTTGTTTACCTTCTGTGGAACTAACAGTCTCCTTTCTCTTACAGATACACTGGAAAGGGCCGAATTTGAATTTTTGAGTAAAAATAAATTATTTAAGCAGAAACGTGCATCTGGAGAATGTTCTCGAGAGGGTACAATATGATACTTTGATATTATGAGCAAGTATTATATTGTCGTGCACTATAATTTCGTGTATTGGTATGTTTTTAGTCTTCGTACTTGCTCGTTCTTAAATTATGCGGTTTTAGGCTATCCGTCGTTGATATCATTGCATCGTACTTGCTCGTTCTTTAGTTTTGCGGTCTTAGGCTATCCATCGTTGATATTGTTGTATCGTACTTACTCGTTCTTAAGTTATGCGGTTTTAGGCTATCCTTCGTTGATATTGTGGCATCGTACTCGCTCGTTCTTAAGTTTTGCGGTTTTATGCTATCAGTCGTTGATATCGTGGCATCGTACTCGCTCGTTCTCAAGTTTTGCGGTTTTAGGCTATCCGTCGTTGATATCGTGGCATCGTACTCTCTCGTTCTTAAGTTTTGCGGTTTAAGGCTATCAGTCGTTGATATCGTTGCATCGTACTTATTCGTTCTTAAGTTATGCGGTTTTAGGCTATCCGTCGTTGATATCATTGCATCATACTTATTCGTTCTTAAGTTATGCGGTTTTAGGCTATCCATCGTTGATATCATTGCATCGTGCTTGCTCGTTCTTAAGTTATGCGGTTTTAGGCTTATCCGTCTTTGATATTGTTGCATCGTACTTGATCCTCTTTTTGGTGTCAATCGTTCTTCCGCCTCGAATGCTATTATTGTCTCTGATAATATGACAAGTGTTCTCCAGAGTTCTTGATTATTGGCCCCGTCATTATATTATTATATCATTATAAAACAACTGAAAATACTATCAGATTCAACATCGGAAGAAATATGTGACAACTAAGTTTTGAATGTTTTATTTATTTTTGTGCTTTAGATATAGACAAAAAGTGATTTCAGGGCCTGAAATGGTCTAAATAAGCATTATAACTGTGCTTACAGAGCGCACAAAAAAACTTTAAGTTATTCTATGTTTCACAGCTCTAAGAAGGTCTTTTCTGAACCATTATTCTGACCATTCAATCTTCTCGTTCATCATAAGTATTTATTTTATTCTATGTTAATTTTACACCAAACCTATTCGGGAGTAGTTCATATTTTTATGATAAGAAAGAAAATTATAAAAAAAACTTGAAATTGAGACACCTGCAATTTCAATTGTCATATGAAATTTAATTTTGCGTGTTCAAATTGTCTTTTTTGAAAAAGCACAGGTCACTTCTTAGCCTATCTGGTTGCATCCAGCAATTGAAATTGCGAAGTGTTTCATATTTTTGTTGAATTTTCTTCCAGTTAAGAAGTACGTCATGCAAGTTCAAGTTTCTTTGTTACATCTCGTTTCACCTAATTCGTAATATCTGGTACTTGAGAATTATATATACATATTTTGACATCAGTGCAATCGTGTAATTAATATATAAATTCACTATCCTTTTAGATCATTTTCTAGTTTCTAAACGCATCAGGAATGGTATGAAGATATAATCTTAACACTTCTCAAAAACATGCTTGGGGTTGTAACATCTTATACTTCATAATTTATCACGTGTTGCATGTAAGAATTTTCCTATTCAGCTAAATTGCCATGTTGACAAAATTTTAAGAATCTTGATAAATTAGACCATTATTGGTAAATAGATAGATTTTTACAACCTTTTCGTTGTGAAAATGATATTAAAAATATGTATCCTATTTTCATTTTAGAGTTACACATGATAAAGATCAGGCGAATGCACAAAACCTCGAATAAATTTTAGAAATACATAATAAGTATGCACGTCAGTTAGACCTAAAATTAATTTACCTAGGTACATAAACTAAAATACAAGTAATAATTTGCAGAAATTGCATGCACAAGCAAACAAGAGACGGATTACAATGGCCAGTCTCCTTTGTCTGGGAGTCCCAAAATAATTATTTTCTAACAATACTATTTGTATTTTCTACGGCAAATTTGAGAATTGTCATGGAAACCATTCTATTCTATTCTATTTGTGGGAATAATTTTGGTTTGAATCCATTAACTGATTTTTTGGAAGTTTTTTCAGTAGGGTACCATGATTGCATCATCAATGTTAAAAATTTTTTGGATTTTATTCAAAAGCCGAACGGAATACTGGTGCTTTTTGTGGATTTGTCAGCTTTTCTTATATTTACAACAGTAAATTTTGTGCGCCCAATTCTCACCACCCATGGATGAAAGTATGGAATATGAATAGATTTACCCAAAAATAAGCCTTTGCGATCAATTTTAGATATTAAAATGAAATGATTTTTTGAATGATTGTAAGTGTTGCTGTTATGGCTTTTATGACCTGCTTATTCAAACAATTTTTCAATTTTTGTTGCATGTTTAACAGAATTCCTGCAGAATATATTTAGGCAATAATTCAATCGTTTGTGTTTCGCCCATTCATGATTTATACATAATATTTTTAGAATAATGAAATAATGAAGGGGCAACAACAGCCAGTTCACAACAAAAGGTAGAAACATCACAATTATATGCATGTTAAAAAGGGAAGTCTATCTGAGTATTTTTTTCTTTACCCATTCATGACCAAATACGGTGGTTTCTTGGTCCCAATTTGTCCATTACTGTGTCTGTGTATTTTCAAAATTCTAGAAAATTTCATTTTGCTAGCTCAACTTTTCTTTATCTAAACGATCATGGGTCACATGAAAAAGCCGAAAATCATCAACAAAACTAAACAAATATCAATATCAAATTTTAACAGAAAATATTAATGATGCTAAACTCAATTTTTTTTTTATATTTTTTTGCTCCTTGAGCATGAGCTGCATATACAATGGACTAGTAGATATTTTGCAATGGGTTTTTGTCATGAGTTATAATTATTCAATTCCTTTTGATGCCGCTAGCTTGCTGAAAAAGAAATTGAGTGAAAAACAAATTCCAAAAATTCCTAAAATTATGTATATTTTGGTAGATGCCCATTTATGAACCGATGATACGAGTAAATCTTTTTGGAAAGGAGCAGGAAAAAATATTTCGAGATTCTATATTCTGATACATTATTTTGTAAGGAAATTGGGCTAATTGTAGAAAAATTAGTCCACTGAATCGAAAATTCAAAAGCCTAAAAAATGTCTCTAATTTAACAATCAACTAAAGCACATAATTTTCAGTGTTGAAGTCTCGTTCTAAAAAAGTCGTACAAACTTTGTTGTAAAAAAATTATCCCGTTTGTGAACCGATGATACAAGTAATCTTTTTGGAAAGGAGCAGGAAAATATTTAGAGATTTTAAATTCTGATGCAATATTTTGTAAGGAATTTGGGCTAATTGTAGAAAAATTCGTCCACTGAATTGAAAATTCAAAAGCCTAAAAAATTTCTCTAATTTAACAATCAACAAGGCAGATAATTTTCAGTGTTGAAATCTCGTTCTAAAAAAGTCATACAAACTTTATTGTAAAATATTCTTCAGATTTGAATACCAATCTAGATACCTTTTGTATTTTCAGCAGCAAATTTGAGAAATATTATGGAAACCATTATTCTATTCTATTTGTGGGGAATAATTTTGGTTTGAATCCATTAACTGATTTTTTGGAAGTTTTTTCAGTTGGGTACCATGACTGCATCAATGTTAAATATTTTTCTGGATTTCATTCAAAAGCCGAACGATATACTGGTGCTTTTTATGGATTTGCCAGCTTTTCTTATATTTTCAACAGTTTGTTTGTATTTAGAACTTGTTCGCAGAATTCTCACCAACCAAGTATGTGTTATGAAAACATTTACCCAAAGATAAGCATTTGCGATCAATTTTAGATGTTAAAATGAAAACATTTTTGAATGATTCTATGTATTGCTCTTTATGATTTTAGGACCTGCATATTTAAACCATTTTTTTAATGTTTGTTGCATGTTTTGGAGAATTCCTGCAGAGAGTAAATTTAGGTTAATATTTTAATTATTTGTGTTTTACCCATTCATGATTTATACATAATATTTTAAGAATAATGAAATACTGAAGCGGCAACAACAATCAGTTCACAACAAAAGGGAGAAACGTCAAAATTATATGCATGTTGGAATGGGAAATCTATCTGCATATTATTTGATTATTTGAAAAGCTCAATTATCCACAAAGGGTTCATTTTGAGATTCAAGAAATATTTTCAATCAGTCAATCTATACTGAAATGATTATTCTTCCTTTATAATATTTTGTTAATCCTACCGCTTACAGGCATTTTGATTTGTTCCGATAACATTTACAATGTCTTCTACACGGTAAGTAGTAGCAGGTTTTTGTTCCATATATTTATTGCTATAGGAGTGGTCGAAATTCGCTTTTCTCTCATCTTTATCAGGGATGATTTAGATTTTTTGCACTCTAATAATTTTTTCAATTTTGCTTGTAATTTGTTTATCTTCTGTGGAACTAACAGTCTCCTTTCTCTTACAGATACACTGGAAAAGGCCGAATTTAAATTTTTAAGTAAAGTAAACTATTTAAGCAGAAAGGTGCATCTGGATAATGTTCTGAAGTTGGTACAATCTGATGCTTTGATATTATGAGTAATTATTATATACGGCCAATGCCTGGTAAAGCAAGAATAAGGTGAATGAAATAGGTTTGACTTGGGTTTATCAAGAAATTGTCAAGTTTGTAAAAAAAAAAATATTTCGTATGTCTTTTATATTATGAATTATGGTAGTTTTATTAACTGTATGCTAAAATTTTTGCTTATGAAATTCCAAAATTTTTTATATATTTTCTAGATTTCTTGTGTAGTCTTCAATTTTAATTGTAATTTTAGTCATTTATTCAGGAAAATGATTCTTTACAAAATAAATTAAGCCCATTTAACCACTCAATTATCCACAAAGGGTTCTTATCAAATCCTAACAGATAATATTGATGATGCTAAACTCAATTTTTTAATATTTTCCTTGTTCCTTGAGCATGAGCTGCATATACAATGGACTGGTAGATATTTTGCGATGGGTTTTTGTCATGAGTTATAATCATTCAATTCCTTTTCATGGCGCAATTGAATGAAAAAAAAATTCCAAAAATTCTAAATATTATGTATATTTTTGTAGATGCCCAGTGATGAACCGATGATACAAGTAATCTTTTTGGAAAGGAGCAGGAAAATATTTCGAGATTCTATATTCTGATGCATTATTTTGTAAGGAAATTGTAGAAAAATTAGTTCACTGAATTGAAAATTCCAAAACCTGAAGAAACTTCTTTAATTTAACAATCAACAAAGCACATAATTTTCAGTTTTAAAATCTTGTTCTAAAATAGTCTCAGAATTAAAATTGAAATAAATATGCAACAAATAACAGTTTTTCATGAAAACATGAAAATGAAAACATTTTTGAATGATTCTATGTATTGCTCTTTATGATTTTAGGACCTGCATATTTAAACCATTTTTTTTAATGTTTGTTGCATGTTTTGGAGAATTCCTGCAGAGAGTAAATTTAGGTTAATATTTTAATTATTTGTGTTTTACCCATTCATGATATATACATAATATTTTAAGAATAATGAAATACTGAAGCGGCAACAACAATTAGTTCACAACAAAAGGGAGAAACATCAAAATTATATGCATGTTAGAAAGGGAAGTCTATCTGCATATTATTTGAATATTTGAAAAGCTCAATTATCCACAAAGGGTTCATTTTGAGATTCAAGAAATATTTTCAATCAGTCAATCTATACTGAAATGATTATTCTTCCTTTATAATATTTTGTTAATTCTACCGCTTACAGGCATTTTGATTTGTTCCGATGACATTTACAATGTCTTCTACACAGCAGGTTTTTGTTTCATATATTTATTCCTATAGGAGTGGTCTAAATTCGCTTTTCTCTCATCTTTATCTGGGATGATTTAGATTTCTTGCACTCTAATAATTTTTTCAATTTTGCTTGTAATTTGTTTATCTTCTGTGGAACTAACAGTCTCCTTTCTTCTTACAGATACACTGGAAAAGGCCGAATTTGAATTTTTAAGTGAAGTAAATTATTTAAGCAGAAAGATGCATCTGAATAATGTTCTGAAGATGGTACAATCTGATGCTTTGATATTATGAGTAATTATTATATATGGCCAATGCCAGGTAAAGCAAGAATAAGGTGAATGAAATAGGTTTGACTTGGGTTTATCAAGAAATTGTTAAGTTTGTAAAAAAAAATATTTTGTATGTCTTTTGTATTATGAATTATGGCAGTTTTTTTTGCATTCATGAAATTCCAAAATTTTTTATATTTTTTCTAGATTTCTTGTGTTGTCTTCAATTTTAATTGTATTTTAGTAATTCATTCAGGAAAATGATTCTTTACAAAATAAATTAAGCCCATTTAACCACTCAATTATCCACAAAGGGTTCATTTTGGGATTCAAGAAATATTTTCAACGAGTCAATATATACTGAAATGATTAATTCTTCCTTTATAATATTTTGTTAATCCTGCCGCTTACAGGCGTTTTGATTTGTTCCAATAACATTTACAATGTCTTCTACACAGTAAGTAGTAGCACGTTTTTGTTTTATGTATTCTTCGCTATAGGAGTGGTTGGTATTCGCTTGTCACTCATCTTTGTCAGATGATTTAGATGTTTTGCACTCTAATTATTTTCTCAATTTCGCTTGTGATTTGTTTACCTTTTGTGGAACTACCACTCTCCTTCCTCTTATAGATACACTGGAAAAGGCCGAATTTGAATTTTTAAGTAAAGTGAATTATTTAAGCAGAAAGGTGCATCTGGATAATGTTCTGAAGTTGGTACAATCTGATACTTTGATATTATGATTAAGTATTATATATGGCCAATGCCAGGTAAAGCAAGAATAAGGTGAATGAATTTATGAATTTAGGCTTTTATGAAATTCCAAAAATTTTTGATACATTTTCTAGATTTCTTGTGTAGTCTTCGATTTTTATTGTATTTGAGACATTTATTCAGGAAAATGACTCTTTGCAAAACAAAATTTTACATTTTTTGATTAATAACAACTGAAAATACTATCAGATTCAAATTTGGAAGAAATATGTGACAACTAAGTTTTGAATGCTTTATGTTTTTTGTTCTTTAGATATAGACAAAAAGTGATTTCAGGGCCTGAAATAGTCTAAATAAGCATTATAAATGAGCTTACAGAGCGCACAAGAAACTTTAAGCTATTCTTCGTTTCACAGCTCTAAGAAGGTCATTTCTGAACCAATATTCTGACCATTCAATCTTCTCGTTCATCATAACTATTTATTTTTTTCTGTGTTAATTTTTACACCAAACCTATTCGGGAGTAGTTCATATTTTTATGATTATGAAGAAAAAATTAAAAAAAAATTGAAATTGAGACGCCTGAAATTCCAATTGTCATATGAAATTTAATTTTGCTTGTTCAAATTGTCTTTTTTTGAAAAAGCACAGGTCACTTCTGGCCTATCTAGTTGCATCCAGCAATTGAAATTGCGAAGTGTTTAATATTTTTGTCGAATTTTCTTCCAGTTAAGAACTACGTCATGCAAGTTCACGTTTCTTTGTTACATCTCGTTTCACCTAATTAGTAATACCTGGCACTTGAGAATTATATATATATATTTTGACACCAGTACAATCATGTAATTAATATATAAATTTAATATCCTTTTAGATCATTTTCCGGTTTCGAAACACGTCAGGAATGGTATGAAGATATAATCTTAACACTTATTCTAGGGGTTGTAACATCTTGTGCTACATAATTTATCACGTCTTGCAGGTAAGAATTTTTCTATTTAGATACCATTATTGGTATCATTATCGTATTTACATTTTAGAGTTACAAGTAAGAAAGATCAGGCGAATGCACAAAACCTCGAATAAAGTTCAGAAATACATGATAAGTATGCGCGACAGATAGCCCCAAAATTAATTCACCTAAGTAAAATATAATTCAAGTACTATTTTGCAAAAATTGCATGCACAAAGGAACAAGGGACGTATACCAACGGCCCATGTCCATTGTTTGGAGTCCCAAAACAATTATTTTCTAAAAATACTTTTTGTATTTTCTACAGCCAATTTGAGAATTTATCATGGAAACCATTATTCTATTCTATTTGTGCGGAATAATTTTGTTTTGAATCCATTAACGGACTTTTTGAAAGTTTTTTCAGAAGAGTGGACCATGACAGCATCCACAATGTTAAAAATGTTTTAGATTTTATTCAAAAGCTGAAAGGAATACTGGTGCTTTTTGTGGATTTGTCAGCTTTTCTTATATTTACAACAGTTAATTTTGTTCGCACAATTCTCACCACCCAAGTATGGAATATGAATAGATTTACCCAAAAATAAGCATTTGCGATCAATTTTAGATATTAAAATGAAAACATTTTTGAATGATTTTAAGTGTTATGGCTTTAAGTCCTACATATTTAAACCTTAGCACTTGAGAATTGTAATTATTATATAAATTTACAGATTTTTGGAAGTATTTTCCGAAGAGTGTACCAGGACTTCATTCTCGATGTTAAAAAATTTCCTGGATTTTATCAAAAAGCTGAATGAAAAACTTGTGATTTTTGTGGATTTGTCAGTTTTTCTTATATTTACCACAGTTTGTTGTTTGTATTTATAACTTATTCACAGAATTCTCATCGCACAAGTATGGGATACGAATAGATTTACCCAAAAATGAGTATTTGCAATCAATTTTGAATATTAAAATGAAATCATTTTTTAATGATTGTAAGTGTTGCTCTGACTTAATGACCTACATATTTAAACCATTTTTTATTTTTGTTGCATGTTTTGCAGAATTCCTGCAGAGAGTAAATTTAGAATAATATTTCAATTGTTTGTGTTTTACCCATTTATGATTTATACATATTATTTTTAGAATAATGAAATACTAAAGCGGTAACAACAACCATTTCACCACAAAAGGAAGAAAGATCACAATTATATGCATGTTATCTGCATATTTTATCCTTACCTATTCATGACCAAATATGGGGTTCATTGGTCCCAATTTGTCTATTACTGTGTCTGTGTACTTTCAAAATTCTAGAAAATTTGATTTTGCTCGCTGAACTTTTCTTAATGTAAACGATCATGGGTCACATGAAGAAGCCGAAAACCAACAACGAAACTAAACAAAATATCAATATATCAAGTCCTAACAGAAAATATTGATTATGCTAAACTCGATTTTTTTAATATTTTCCTTGTTCCTTGAGCATGAGCTGCATATACAATGGACTGGTTGATATTTTACAATGGGTTTTTGTCATGAGTTATAATCATTCAATTGAGTGAAAAACAGATTCGAAAAATTCTAAATATTATGTATATTTTTCTAGATGCCCATTCATGTACCATATGTTACAAGTAATCTTTTTGGAAAGGAGCAGGAAAATATTTCGAGATTCTATATTCTGAAGCATTATTTTGTAAGGAAATTGTAGAAAAATTAGTTCACTGAATTGAAAATTCCAAAGCCTAAAGAAACTTCTTTAATTTAACAATCGAAATTGTAGAAAAATTAGTTCACTGAATTGAAAATTCCAAAGCCTAAAGAAATATCTTTGATTTAACAATCAACAAGCACATAATTTTCAGCGTTAAAATTTTGTTTTAAAATAGTCATAGATATAGGAGTGATTGGTATTCGTTTGTCACTCATCTTTTTCTGGGATGAGTTCTACGTCTTTCACCTTATTATTCTTTTCCATTTCGCTTGTGATTTTTTTTTCTTGGCCTATATATAAATTTACTATCCATTTAGATCCTTTACCGGTTTCGAAACGTGTCAGGAATGGTATGAAGATAATATAAGATAAACATGCTGGGGGTTGTAACTTCTTGTACTACATAATTTATCACGTCCTGCAGGTAAGAATTTTTCAATTTAACTAAATTACCATGTTGACAAATCTTTAAGAATCGTTGAAAAATTAGACCATTATTGGTAAATAGATAGTTAGATTTATTACAATCTTTTTATTGTGAAAATAGTATTAAAAATAAATATCATATTTACATTTTAGAGTTACACTTAAGAAAGATCAGGCGAATGCACGAAACCTCGAATGAAATTTAGAAATACATAATAGTAAGTATGCGCGCCAGTTAGCCGTAAAGTAATAATTTGTAAAAATTGCATGCACAAACGAACAAGGGACAGATAACAATGACCCATGTCCATTGTTTGGAGTACAAAAGTAAATATTTTCTGACAATCCTTTTTGTATTTTCTACAGCAAATATGAGAATCATCATGGAAATCATTATTCTATTTTTGAGAATAATTTTGGCTTGAATCCATTAACTGATTTTTAGGAAGTTTTTTCAGTAGAGTACTGTGACTGCATCCTCAATGTTAAAAATTTTTTGGATTTTATTTAAAAGCCGAACGGAATACTGGTGCTTTTTGTGGATTTGTCAGCGTTTCTTATATTTAGAACAATTTGTTGTTTGTATTTAATTTTGTTCACACATTTCTCACCACCCAAGTATGGAATATGAATAGATTTACCCAAAAATAAGCATTTGCGATCAATTTTAGATCTTAAAATAAAAACATTTTTGAATGATTTTAAGTGTTATGGCTTTAAGACCTACATATTTTAAACCATTTTTTATTTTTTGTTGCATGTTTTGCAGAATTCCTGCAGAGAGTCAATTTAGGATAATTTTTCAATTTATGTGTGTTTTACCCATTCATGATTTATACATAATATTTTTAGAATGATGAAATACTGAAGCGGCAACAACAACCAGTTCACAACAAATGGTAGTAACATCACGATTATATGCATGTTTAAAAAGGGAAGTCTATCTGCATATTTTTTCTTTACCCATTCATTACCAAATACAGTGGTTTCTCTGTCCCTATTTGTTCTTTGTCCCTACTGTATCTGTCTCTTTTCAAAATTCTAGACAATTTCATTTTGCTCGTAACTTTTCTTTATCTAAACGATCATGGGTTACATGAAGAAGCAGAAAATCAACAACGAAACTAAACAAATATCAATATACCAAATCTTAACAGAAAATATTAATGATGCTAAACTCAATTTTTTTTTATATTTTTTTTGATCCTTGAGCATGAGCTGCATATACAATGGACTAGTAGATATTTTGCAATGGGTTTTTGTCATGAGTTATAATTATTCAATTCCTTTTGATGCCGCTTCTAGCTTGCTAAAAAAGAAATTGAGTGAAAAACAAATTCCAAAAATTCTAAATATTATGTATATTTTTGAAGAAATATTTACAACCAGTCAATCTATACTGAAATGATTATTCGTCTTTTACGATATTTTGTTCATCCTGCCGCTTTCCGATAACATTTACAATGTCTTCTACACATTAAGTAGTAGCAGGTTTTTGTTTTATGTATTCTTTGCTATAGGAGTGGTTGGTATTCGCTTGTCACCAAGGGTGGCAGTACGGTACGGTACGAAATTTTTATCGTACTTCGAACCAGCAAAAAAATTTCGTACCGAACTTCGTACCGTACCTTTCGAAAATTTTCCGTACCGTACTGTTCGATATTATTTTTTTCGTACATCGTACCGAACTTCGTACCAGTACAAAATTAAGTCCGATTATTATTTTTCATTTATCGTACTAAATTTTGTACTAGTACGAAAACAGGTACGATTCGCTATACAGCTATTTCGTACCGTACCAACTATCAGTCCAAATCAGCTTTATTTGTAAGATCTGGCCACCGCAAGAAACGTCACCAACCAACATCTTACATCAAAGTGATGCACTTTTATGCTATTAATGCTGGTTTATAATCCAGCACAGTAAAACATGGGCGTAACTAAGCATGTGTCATCCCAATATCATTGTTCACATTGGCATAATATGAGAATGGTATACCGGTGGTGATAAATGGTGGTAGGATGAGCACAGTTTTCGCGAAAAATCTGACATGGAGCAATATTTAGCATATTGGCAGCATTGTGTCGCCACAAGAAATTCTCTCTCGACAAAAGAATGTCCGTTGTGCACCACGCATGGGTTTCGTGTGGTCTCATTTGAAGGCATGGTTATAAGAACATAATCATTGTACATTTTTTTGCTTCTGGTATTTCTGGTGCAATTTACGTTCTCTTCACATTACCGAATACTGCTATTCATTTTTTTTAACACCAGACAGACGTATTCCCGACATGCCTCATTGTCTATATCGTGATTTGGCTGTTTTTACAAGATATATCTTCTAATTAAGATGAGCATCATCTAACGCTCAACTCAAAACAGCCTAAATATATCTTTATATTCTGATGTTACTGCTCTGATAATATACTTGTGCGTGTCAGAGTACAAAAAAAAAAACGTAATAGCGTTGATTACTGTTTAACTTAGTTGCATAGTTAGTCAGGGGGAGAGAGTTTTTAATTTAATTTGCATCTAATTTTCGCGCGTTTGCATTGAGCAATATTTTTCCCTGATTAATTTTTTATATATTTCGTACCATTTAGCCTTTAAAGTGAGAATTTTTATTCAATTTTTACAAAAATTTCAGTGGGCTGCTGGCGCTCAGGTACATTTTCCTCTCTGGTAATGTTTATTTCACTCTTAAAACATGTATTTTTGTTTCGTTCTCAATAAAATTTTGCGCGCCTCTGGCACCCTAATCTTTTTTGTAAATTTGAAAGCCTATGTTTGCATGTTGGAAAAAATGTGCCCCCCTAAATTTTTTTCTGGTCCCGCCACTGTAGTTGGTATATTGGGGCAGTGCTTACTACGCCATTGCGAACCTTACATAAAAACTGGTCAAAGTACATCGGCGATGCTGACGATATATTCAGAAACTACCCCATGATTTTTAGTATTATGAATGGCGCTTATCTTGTCGATTTTAATTGGGCTATCACAACTTTCGTTATTACAGAAAAATGCATTCAGATTAGGACGTCATAAATTAGCGGCGTATATGTATTTCCACGCAATCACAAAGTTTTACGCCACTGCAGTAAAACCGATATACGACATAGCTCATCTAATCAGCTCAAGTGAATCAGTTGCTTTTTTATTACCATATCTGCGCCGCTTTTAATCTTTTTAAAATTGCCCTTTAGTTAAAAATTCTTTCATAGACGCAATTTATATTATCAGCTCCCCGTTATGAAACTGCATAGATGTTAATGAAATTATTTTTTTGAATTAATTTGAGAAGAATAAAGTGTAATGCGAAGGTACGAAAAATAATACGGTACGGTACGAAATAAATACCGAACTTCGTACCGTACCAAGTACGAAAATTGAAAAATGAATCGTACCGTACTATCGTACCGGAAAATTCAATTGTACCCTACCGTACTACCAGCCTTGCTTGTCACTCATCTTTGTCAGGGATGAGTTAGATATCTTGCTCTCTAAAAGTTTTAGGGTCACTTCTTTGCCTATTTGGTTGCATCTAGCAATTGAAATTGCAAAGTGTTTAATATTTTTGTCGAATTTTCTTCCAGTTAAGAACTACGTCATGCAATTCCAAGTTTCTTCAATTCCTTAAATTATGTATATTTTGGTAGATGCCCATTTATGAACCGATGATACAAGTAATCTTTTTTGAAAGGAGCAGGAAAATCTTTCGAGATTTTAAATTCTGATGCAATATTTTGTAAGGAAATTGGGCTAATTGTAGAAAAATTATTTCACTGAATTGAAAATTTAAAAGCCTGAAAAATTTCTCTAATTTAGCAATCAACAAATCACATAATTTTCAATGTTAAAATCTCGTTCTACGAAAGTCGTACAAATTTTATTGTACAAATTATCAGATTTAAAATTGGAAAAAGTAGGCAACAAATAAGTGCTTCATGTCAAAAAGTTTTTGTGTACGAATACGTGGCATAACAATTTGCAAGTGTCGAGCATCTTTACCTATTTGAAACAAACAAGTTTTTGGTAAAAGTCTCACACAATTTTCTTCAGATTAGATTTCGTATTTCCTATTTATTGATTATTGGAAAATCTCAATTATCCACAAAGGGTTCATTTTGGGATTCAAGAAATATTTTCAACCAGTCAATCTATACTGAAATGATTATTCTTCATCTACGTTATTTTGTTAATCCTGCCGCTTACAGACATTTTGATTTGTTCCGATAACATTTACAATGTCTTCTACACAGTAGCAGGTTTTTTGTTTTATGTATTCTTCGCTATAGGAGTGGTTGGTATTCGCTTGTCACCCATCTTTGTCTGGGATGAGTTAAATGTCTTGCACTTTAATATTTTTTTCAATTTTGCTGTTGACTTGTTATTTTGGCCTATCTGTTACATCTCGTTTCACCTAATTAGTAATATCTGGCACTTGAGAATTTTATATATATATATATTCTAACATTAATACAATTATGTAATTAATATATAAATTTACAATCCTTTTAGATCATTTACCGGTTTCTTAACGTGTCGGGAATGGTATGAAGATAATATAAGATAAACATGCTGGAGGTTGTAACATCTTGTACTACATAATTTATCACGTCCTGCAGGTAAGAATTTTTCAATTTAGCTAAATTACCATGTTGACAAAACTTTAAGAATCGTTGAAAAATTAGGCCATTATTGGTAAATAGATAGTTAGATTTACTACAATATTTTTGTTGTGAAAATAGTATTAAAAACAAATATCATATTTACATTTTAGAGTTACACTTAAGAAAGATCAGGCGAATGCACGAAACCTCGAATAAAGTTAATAAAGTTAATTAAAATACATAATAAGTATGGAATCAGTTAGCCCTAGAATTAATTTACCCACATAAAATAGAATACAAGTAATAATTTGCTAAAATTACATGCACAAAAGAACAAGGGACAGATAACAATGACCTATGTCCATTGTTTGGAGTCCCAAAATTATTATTTTCTAACAATACTTTTTATATTTTCTACAGCAAATTTGAGAATTATCTTGGAAACCATTATTCTATTCTATTTGTGGGGAATAATTTTGGTTTGAATCCATTAACTGATTTTTTTGAAGTTTTTTCAGTAGAGTACCATGATTGCATCCTCAATGTTAAAAAACAATTTTTGGATTTTATTCAAAAGCCGAACGGAATACTGGTGCTTTTTGTGGATTTGTCAGCTTTTCTTATATTTACAACAGTCAATTTTGTTTGCACAATTCTCACCACCCAAGTATGAAATATGAATAGATTTACCCAAAAATAGGCATTTGCGATCAATTTTTGATATTAAAATAAAAAACATTTTTAAATGATTGTAAGTGTTGCTCTTTATGGCTTTTATGACCTGCTTATTAAAACCATTTTTCAATTTTTGTTGCATGTTTTGCAGAATTCCTGCAGAGAGTAAATTCAGGATAATAATTCAATCGTTTGTGTTTTACCCATTCATGATTTATACATAATATTTTTAGAATAATGAAATACTGAAGCGGCAACAACAACAACCAGTTCTCAACAAAAGGTAGAAACATCAAAATTATATGCATGTTCAAAAGGGAAGTCTATCTGCATATTTTTTCTTTACCTATTCATGACTAAATACGGTGGTTTCTTGGTCCCAATTTGTCCATTACTGTGTCCGAGTATTTTCAAAATTCTAGAATATTTTATTTTGCTTGCTCAACTTTTCTTTATCTGAACGATCATGGGTCACATGAAGAAGCTGAAAATCAACAGCGAAACTAAACAAATATCAATATATCAAATCTTAACAGAAAATATTCATATACAATGGACTAGTAGACATTTTGCAATGGGTTTTTGTCATGAGTTTTAATTATTCAATTCCTTTTGATGCCGCTTCTAGCTTGCTAAAAAAGAAATTGTGTGAAAAACAAATTCAAAAAATTCTAAATATTATGTGTATTTTTGTAGATGCCCATTGATGAACTCATATTCCAAAACCTAAAGAAATTTCTTTAATTTAACAATCAACAGATCACAAAATTTTCATTTTTAAAATCTTGTTTTAAAGTAGTCATAGAAACTTTATTGTAAATATTATCAGATTTAAAATTGAAATAAATATGCAACAAATAAAATTTTTCCATGTAAAAATATTTTATGAATGTAAAGAAAGCATAACGATTTCATAGTATCGAGCATCTTTACCCATTTGAAACAAACGAGTTTTTGGTAAAAGTCTCGTACAGTTTTCTTTTCAGATTGGAATTCGTATTTCCTATTTATTGATTATTGGAAAAGCTCAAATATCCACAAAGGGTTCATTTTGGGATTCAAGAAATATTTTGAACAAGTCAATCTATACTGAAATGATTATTCATCCTTAATAATAATATTTTTTTAATCCTGATGCTTACAGGCATTTTCATTTGTTCCGATAACATTTACATGTCCTCTACACAGTAAGTAGTAGCAGGTTTTTGTTTTATGTATTCATCTTTATAGGAGTGGTTGGTATTTGTTTGTCCCTCATCTTTGTCAGATGATTTAGATGTCTTGCACTCTAATTATTTTTTCAATTTTGCTTGTGATTTGTTTACCTTCTGTGGAACTAACAGTCTCCTTTCTCTTACAGATACACTGGAAAAGGCCGAATTTGAATTTTTGAGTAAAATAAATTATTTAAGCAGAAACGTGCATCTGGATAATGTTCTCGAGAGGGTACAATATGATACTTTGATATTATGAGTAAGTATTATATTGTCGTGCACTATAATTTCGTGTATTGGTATGTTTTTAGTCTTCGTACTTGCTCGTTCTTAAGTTATGCAGTTTTAGGCTATCCGTCGTTGATATCGTTGCATCGTACTTGCTCGTTCTTTAGTTTTGCGGTTTTAGGCTATCCATCGTTGATATCGTTGCATCGTACTTACTCGTTCTTAAGTTATGCGGTTTTAGGCTATCCGTCGTTGATATTGTGGCATCGTACTCGCTCGTTCTTGAGTTTTGCGGTTTTATGCTATCCGTCGTTGATATCGTGGCATCGTACTCTCTCGTTCTCAAGTTTTTGCGGTTTTAGGCTATTCGTCGTTGATATCGTGGCATCGTACTCTCTCGTTCTTAAGTTTTGCGGTTTTAGGCTATCAGTCGTTGATATCGTTGCATCGTACTTATTCGTTCTTAAGTTATGCGGTTTTAGGCTATCCGTCGTTGATATCATTGCATCATACTTATTCGTTCTTAAGTTATGCGGTTTTAGGCTATCCGTCGTTGATATCATTGCATCGTGCTTGCTCGTTCTTAAGTTATGCGGTTTTAGGCTATCCATCGTTGATATCGTTGCATCGTACTTGCTCGTTCCCAAGTTATACGGTTTTAGGCTATCCGTCTTTGATATTGTTGCATCGTACTTGATCCTCTTTTTGGTGTCAATCGTTCTTCCGCCTTGAATGCTATTATTGTCTCTGATAATATGACAAGTGTTCTCCAGAGTTCTTGATTATTCCCCCTGTCATTATATTATTATAAAACAACTGAAAATACTATCAGATTCAACATCGGAAGAAATATGTGACAACTAAGTTTTGAATGTTTTATTTATTTTTGTGCTTTAGATATAGACAAAAAGTGATTTCAGGGCCTGAAATGGTCTAAATAAGCATTATAACTGTGCTTACGGAGCGCACAAAAAAACTTTAAGCTATTCTATGTTTCACAGCTCTAAGAAGGTCATTTCTGAACCATTATTCTGACTATTCAATCTTCTCGTTCATCATAAGTATTTATTTTATTCTGTGTTAATTTTTACACCAAACCTAGTTCATATTTTTATGATAAGAAAGAAAATTATAAAAAAAACTTCAAATTGAGACACCCGCAGTTTCAATTGTCATATGAAATTTAATTTTGCGTGTTCAAATTTAGCCTATCTGGTTGCATCCAGCAATTGAAATTGCGAAGTGTTTCACATTTTTGTTGAATTTTCTTCCAGTTAAGAAGTACGTCATGCAAGTTTAAGTTTCTTTGTTACATCTCGTTTCACCTAATTCGTAATATCTGGCACTTGAGAATTATATATATATATTTTGACATCAGTACATTCATGTAGTTAATATATGAATTTACTATCCTTTTATATCGTTTTTCCGGTGCCGAAACGCGTCTGGAATGGTATGAAGATATAATCTTAACACTTCTCAAAAATATGCTGGGGGTTGTAACATCTTGTACTGCATAATTTATCACGTCTTGCAGGTAATAATTTTCTATTTAGCTAAATTACCATGTTGACAAAATTCTAAGAATTGCTGAAAAATTAGACCATTATTGGTAAATAGATAGATAGATTTTTTCAACCTTGTCGTTGTGAAGATGATATTAAAAATAAATATCATATTTTCATTTTAGAGTTACACGTGAGAAAGATCAGGCGAATGCACAAAACCTCGAATAAATTTGAGAAATACATAATAAGTTTAGAATCAGTTAACCCTAAAATTAATTTACCTACGTAAAATAAAATACAAGTAATAATTTGCAAAAATTGCATGCACAAACGAACAAGGGACGGATAACAATGGCCAGTCTCCATTGTCTGGAGTCCCAAAATAATTATTTTCTAACAATACTATTTGTATTTTCTACAGCAAATTTGAGAATTGTCATGGAAACCATTATTCTATTCTATTTGTGGGGAATAATTTTGGTTTGAATCCATTAACTGATTTTTTGGAAGTTTTTTCAGTAGAGTACCATGATTGCATACTCAATGTGAAAAAATTTTTGGATTTTATTCAAAAGCCGAACAGAATACTGGTGCTTTTTGTGTATTTGTCATCTTTTCTTATATTTACAACAGTTAATTTTATTCGCACAATTCTCACCACCCATGTATGGAATATGAATAGATTTACCCAAAAATAAGCATTTGCGATCGATTTCAGATATTAAAATGAAAACATTTTTGAATGAATGTAAGTGTTGCTCTTTATGGCTTTTGTGACCTGCTTATTAAAACCATTTTTCAATTTTTAATTTTTGTTGCATGTTTTGCAGAATTCCTGCAGAGAGTAAATTTAGGATAATATTTCAATTATTTGTGTTTTACCCATTCATGATTTATACATAATATTTTTAGAATAATGAAATACTGAAGCGGCAACAACAACAACCAGTTCTCAACAAAAGGTAGAAATATCACGATTATATGCATGTTAAAAAGGGAGGTCTGTCTGCATATTTTATCTTTACCCATTCATGACCAAATATAGTAGTTTCTCTGTCCTAATTTGTCCATTACTGTGTTTGTCTATTTTCAAAATTCTAGAAAATTTTATTTTGCTTGCTCAACTTCTCTTTATCTAAACAATCATGGGTCACATGAAGAAGCCGAAAACCAACAACGAAACTAAACAAATATCAATATATCAAATCTTAACAGAAAATATTTATGATGCTAAATTCAATTTTTTTAATATTCTACTTGTTCCTTACAAGGGACTGGTAGACATTTTGCAATGGGTTTTTTTCATGAGTTATGATTATTCAATTCCTTATGATGCCGCTTCTAACTTGCTAAAAAGGAAATTGAGTGAAAAATAAATTCCAAAAATTCTAAATATGTTTATTATTGTAGAAATATTTTCAACCAGTCAACCTATACTGAAATGATTATTCATCCTTTGCAATATTTTGTTAATTCTGCCGCTTACAGACAATTTTGATTTCTTCTGATAACATTTACAATCTCTTCTGCACAGTAAGTAGTAGCAGGTTTTTGTTTTATGTATTCTTCGCTATAGGAGTGGTTTGTATTCGCTTGTCACTCATCTTTGTCAGGGATGAGTTAGATGTCTTGCACTCCAATATATTTTTTAATTTTGCTTGTGATTTGTTTAGGGTCACTTCTTGAAATTGAAATTGAAAGGTGTTTAATATTTTTGTCGAATTTTCTTCCAGTTAAGAACTACGTCATGCAAAATCAAGTTTCTTTGTTATATCTCGTTTCACCTAATTAGTAATATCTGGCACTTGAGAATTATATATATATATTTTGACATCAGTACATTCATGTAGTTAATATATGAATTTACTATCCTTTTATATCGTTTTTCCGGTGCCGAAACGCGTCTGGAATGGTATGAAGATATAATCTTAACACTTCTCAAAAATATGCTGGGGGTTGTAACATCTTGTACTGCATAATTTATCACGTCTTGCAGGTAATAATTTTCTATTTAGCTAAATTACCATGTTGACAAAATTCTAAGAATTGCTGAAAAATTAGACCATTATTGGTAAATAGATAGATAGATTTTTTCAACCTTGTCGTTGTGAAGATGATATTAAAAATAAATATCATATTTTCATTTTAGAGTTACACGTGAGAAAGATCAGGCGAATGCACAAAACCTCGAATAAATTTGAGAAATACATAATAAGTTTAGAATCAGTTAACCCTAAAATTAATTTACCTACGTAAAATAAAATACAAGTAATAATTTGCAAAAATTGCATGCACAAACGAACAAGGGACGGATAACAATGGCCAGTCTCCATTGTCTGGAGTCCCAAAATAATTATTTTCTAACAATACTATTTGTATTTTCTACAGCAAATTTGAGAATTGTCATGGAAACCATTATTCTATTCTATTTGTGGGGAATAATTTTGGTTTGAATCCATTAACTGATTTTTTGGAAGTTTTTTCAGTAGAGTACCATGATTGCATACTCAATGTGAAAAAATTTTTGGATTTTATTCAAAAGCCGAACAGAATACTGGTGCTTTTTGTGTATTTGTCATCTTTTCTTATATTTACAACAGTTAATTTTATTCGCACAATTCTCACCACCCATGTATGGAATATGAATAGATTTACCCAAAAATAAGCATTTGCGATCGATTTCAGATATTAAAATGAAAACATTTTTGAATGAATGTAAGTGTTGCTCTTTATGGCTTTTGTGACCTGCTTATTAAAACCATTTTTCAATTTTTAATTTTTGTTGCATGTTTTGCAGAATTCCTGCAGAGAGTAAATTTAGGATAATATTTCAATTATTTGTGTTTTACCCATTCATGATTTATACATAATATTTTTAGAATAATGAAATAATGAAGGGGCAACAACAGCCAGTTCACAACAAAAGGTAGAAACATCACAATTATATGCATGTTAAAAAGGGAAGTCTATCTGAGTATTTTTTTCTTTACCCATTCATGACCAAATATGGTGGTTTCTTGGTCCCAATTTGTCCATTACTGTGTCTGTGTATTTTCAAAATTCTAGAAAATTTCATTTTGCTAGCTCAACTTTTCTTTATCTAAACGATCATGGGTCACATGAAAAAGCCGAAAATCATCAACAAAACTAAACAAATATCAATATCAAATCTTAACAGAAAATATTGATGATGCTGAACTCAATTTTTTTTTTAATGTTTTTCTTGCTCCTTGAGCATGAGCTGCATATGCAATGTACTAGTAGACATTTTGCAATGGGTTTTTGTCATGAGTTTTAATTATTCAATTCCTTTTGATGCCGCAATTCAGTGAAAGACAAATTTCAAAAATTCTAAATATTATGTATATTTTTGTAGATGCCCATTAATGAACCGATGATACAATTAATCTTTTTGGAAAGGAGCAGGAAAATATTTCACGATTCTAAATTCTGATGCATTATTTTGTGGTGAAATTTTAGAAAAATTAGTTCACTGAATTGAAAATTCCAAAGCCTAAAGAAATTTTAAGAAATCACATAATTTTCAGCGTTAAGATCTCGTTCTAAAATAGTCATAGAAACTTTATTGTAAATATTATCAGATTTAAAATTGGAAGAAATATGCAACAAAAAAAGTTTTTCATGTAAAAATATTTTATGTACTTAAAGATAACATAACGATTTGATAGTATCGAGCGCCTTTAACCTATTTGAAAAAAAAAACAATTTTTGGTAAAAGTCTCATACAGTTTACTTTTCAGATTAGAATTCGTATTTCCTATTTCTTGATTATTGGAAAAGCTCAATTATCCACAAAGGGTTCATTTTGGGATTCAAGAAATATTTTCAACCAGTCAATCTGTACTGAAATGATTATTCTTCCTTTATAATATTTTGTTAATCCTGCCGCTTACAGACATTTTTTTTTTCTTCCGATAACATTTACAATGTCTTCAACACAGTAAGTAGTAGCGGGTTTTTGTTTTATGTATTCTTTGCTATATGAGTGGTTGGTATTCGCTTGTCACTCATCTTTGTAAGATGATTTAGATGTCTTGCATTTCTTGTGATTTTTTTACCTTCTGTGGAACTACCAGTCTCCTTTCTCTCACATATACACTGGAAAAGGCCGAATTTTAATTTTTAAGTAAAGTAAATTATTTAAGCAGAAGGGTGCATCTGAATAATGTTCTGAAGTTGGTACAATCTGATGCTTTGGATTAAGTATTATATATGGCCAACGCCAGGTAAAGCAAGAATAAGGTGAATGAAATAGGTTTCTCTTGGATTTATCAAGAAATTGTCAAGTTTGTAAAAAAAAGTTTCGTATGTCTTTTGTAATATGAATTATGGTAGTTTCATTAACTGTATGCTAAAATTTTTGCTTTTATGAAATTCCAAAAATTTTTGATACATTTTCTAGATTACTGGTGTAGTCTTGATTTTTATTGTATTTGAGTCACTTATTCAGGAAAATGACTCTTTACAAAATAAATTTTACATTTTTTGATTAAAAACAACTGAAAATACTATCAGATTCAAAATCGGAAGAAATATGCGACAACTAAGTTTTGAATGTTTTGCTTATTTTTGGGCTTGAGATATAGACAAAAAGTGATTTCAGGGCCTGAAATGGTCTAAATAAGCATTATAACTGAGCTTACAGAGCGCACAAGAAAGCTATTCTATGTTTCACAGCTCTAAGAAGGTCATTTCTAAACCGATATTCTGACCATTCAATCTTCTCGTTCATCATATGTATTTATTTTATTCTGTGTTAATTTTTACACCAAACCTATTCGGAAGTAGTTCATATTTTTATGAAAAGAAGAAAAAAATTAAAAAAAAATTGAAATTGAAACACCTGAAATTCCAATTGTCATATGAAATTTAATTTTTGCTCGTTGAAATTGTCTTTTTTTGATAAAGCACAGTGACCTGTGCTTTATCTGGTTGCATCCAGCAATTGAAATTGCGAAGTGTTAAATATTTTTGTCGAATTTTCTTCCAGTTAAGAACTACGTCATGCAAGTTCAAGTTTCTTTGTTACATCTAACTTCACCTAATTAGTAATATCTGGCACTTGAGAATTATATATATACGGTATATGAGAATTATATATATATATATATATATTTTGACATCAGTACAATCATGTAATTAATATATAAATTTACTATCCTTTTAGATCATTTTCCGGTTTCGAAACGCGTCAGGAATGGTATGAAGATAAAATCTTAACGCTTATCCTGAGTACATAATTTATCACGTTCTGCAGGGAAGAATTTTTCTATTTAGCTAAATTACCATGTTGACAAAATTTTTAGAATCGTTGGCAAATTAGACTATTATTGATAAATAGATAGATAGATTTTTACAACCTTTTCGTTGTGAAGATGATATTTAAAATATGCATCATATTTTCATTTTAGAGTTACATGTGAGAGAGTTCAGGCGAATGCACAAAACCTCTAATAAATTTGAGAAATACATAATAAGTATGGAATCCGTTAGCCCTAAAATTAATTTACCTACATAAAATAAAATACAAGTAATAATTTGCAAAAATTGCATGCGCAAAGAACAAGGAAGGGTAACAATGGCCAGTGTCCATTGTTTGGTGTCCCAAAATAATTATTTTCTATTTTCTAACAATTATTATCTTTACAACAGTTTGTTGTTTGTATTTAATTTTGTTCGCACAATTCTCACCACCCAAGTATGGAATATGAATAGATTTACCCAAAAATAAGCATTTGCGATTAATTTTAGATATTAAAATGAAAACATTTTGGAATGATTGTAAGTTTTGCTCTTTATGACTTTGTGACCTACATATTTAAACCATTTTTTAATTTTTGTTACATGTGTTGGAGAATTCCTGCAGAGAGTTAATTTATGATTTGTGTTATTCCCATTCATGATTTTTACATAATATTTTTAGGATAATGAAATACTTAAGCGGCAACAACAATCAGTTCACAACAAAAGGTAGAAACATCACGATTATATGCATGTTTAAAAGGGAAGTCTATCTGCATATTTTATCTTTACCCATTCATGACCAAATACGGTGGTTCCTTGATCCCTTTTTTTCCATCACTGCGTCTGTGTATTTTCAAAATTCTAGAAAATTTTTTTTTGCTCGCTCGATTTTTCTTTATGTAAACGATCATGAGTCGCATGAAGAAGCCGAAAACCAACAACGAAACTAAACAAATATCAATATATCAAATCCTAACAGAAAATATTGATGATGCTAAACTCAATTTTTTTAATATTTCTTTTTTTCCTTGAGCATGAGCTGCATATACAATGGACTGGTAGATATTTTGCAATGGATTTTTGTCATGAGTTATAACCATTCAATTTCTTTTGATGCCACAATTGAGTGAAAATCAAATTCCAAAAATTCTAAATATTATGTATATTTTTGTAGATGCCCATTGATGAACCGATGATTCAAGTAATCTTTTTGGGAAGGAGCAGGAAAATACTTCGAGATTCTAAATTCTGATGCATTATTTTGTAAGGAAATTGTAGAAGAATTATTTCACTGAATTGAAAATTCCAAGGCGTAAAGAAATTTCAACAAATCACATAATTTTCAGTGTTAAAATCTTTTTCTAAAATAGTCATAGAAACTTTATTGTAAATATTATCAGATTTTAAATTGGAATAAATATGCAACAAATAAAATTTTTTCATGTAAAAATATTTTATGTACGTATACCTAGCATAACGATTTGATAGTTTCGAACATCTTTACCCATTTAAAACAAACGAGTTTTTTTTAAGTCTCATACAGTTTTCTTTTCAGATCAGAATTCGTATTTTCTAGTTATTGATTATTGGAAATGCTCAATTATCCACAAAGGGTACATTTTGGGATTCATGAAATATTTTCAACCAGTCAATCTGTACTGAATTGATATTCTGCCTTTATAATATTTTGTTAATCCTGCCGTTTACAGGCCTTTTGATTTGTTCCGATAACATTTCCAATGTCTTCTACACGATAAGTAGTAGCAGGTTTTTGTTTTATATAATCTTCGCTATAGGAGTGGTTGGTATTCGCTTGTCACTCATCTTTGTCAGATGATTTAGATGTATTGCACTCTAATTATTTTCTCAATTTTTCTTGTGATTTGTTTACCTTCTGTGGAACTACCAGTCTATTTTCTCTTACAGATACACAAGAAAAGCCAGAATTTGAATTTTTAAGTAAAGGTAATTATTTAAGCCGAAAGGTGCATCTGGATAATGTTCTGAAGTTGATACAATCTGATGCTTTGATATTATGAGTACGTATTATATATGGCCAATGCCAGGTAAAGCAAGAATAAGGTGAATGAAATAGGTTTCACTTGGGTTTATCAAGAAATTGTCAAGTTCGTAAAAAAAGTTTCATATGTCTTTTATAATATGAATTATGTCAGTTTTATTAACTGTATGCTAACATTTTTGCTTTTATGAAAATTTCCCAAAATTTTTGATACATTTTCTAGATTACTTGTCGATTTTAATTGTATTTCAGTCATTTATTCAGGAAAATGACTTTCCAAAATAAATTTTACAATTTTTTATTGAAAACAACTGAAAATACTATCAGATTCAAAATCGGAAGAAATATGTGACAACTGAGTTTTGAATGTTTTGTTGATTTTTGTGCTTTAGATAAAGACAAAAAGTGGTTTCAGGGCCTGAAATTGTCTAAATAAGCATAATAACTGTGCTTACAGAGCGCACAACAAACTTCAAGCTATCCTATGTTTCACAGCTCTAGGAAGGTCATTTGTTGTTCATATTTTTATGATAAGAAAAAAATTGAAAAAAAAAAAAAATTGGAATTGAGACACCTGCAATTCCAATTGTCATATGAAAATTTATTTTTACTTGTTCAAATTGTCTTTTTTTGAAAAAGCACAGGTTACTTCCCTGCCTACCCGCTTGCATCCAGCAATTGGAATTGCGAAGTGTTTAATATTTTTGTCATTTTCTTCCAGTTAAGAACTACGTCTGAGTTTCTTTGTCACACCTCGTTTCACTTAATTAGTAATATCTGGCACTTTAGAATTATATATATATACATCTTTTTTTTACATCAGTATAATCTTGTTATTACTACATTTTCCGGTTTCGAAACGCGTCAGGAATGGTATGAAGATATAATTAACACTTCTCAAAAACATGCGGGGGGTTTTAACATCTTGTACTACATAATTTATCATGTCTTGCAGGTAAGAATTTTTCTATTTAGCTAAATTACCATGTCGACAACATTTTTAGAATCTTTGGAAAATTAGATCATTATTGGTAAATAGATAGAGAGATTTTTTACAACCTTTTCGTTGTGAAGATGATATTAAAAGTATGTATCATATTTTCATTTTAGAGTTACACATGATAAAGATCAGGCGAATGCACAAAACCTCGAATAAATTTTAGAAATACATAATAAGTATGCGCGTCAGTTAGACCTAAAATTAATTTACCTACATAAACTAAAATACAGTTAATAATTAGCAAAAATTGCATGCACAAACGAACAAGGGATGGATAACAATGGCTAGTCTCCATTGTCTGGAGTCCCAAAATAATTATTTTCTAACAATACTATTTGTATTTTCTACGGTAAAATTTGAGAATTGTCATGGAAACCATTCTATTCTATTTGTGGGAATAATTTTGGTTTGAATCCATTAACTGATTTTTTGGAAGTTTTTTCAGTCGAGTACCATGATTGCATACTAAATGTTAAAAATTTTTTGGATTTTATTCAAAAGCCGAACGGAATGCTGGTGCTTTTTGTGGATTTGTCAGCTTTTCTTATATTTACAACCGTTAATTTTGTTCGCACAATTCTCTCCACCCATGTATGGAATATGAATAGATTTACCCAAAAATAAGCATTTGCAATCAATTTTAGATATTAAAATGAAAATATTTTTGAATGAATGTAAGTGTTGCTCTTTATGGCTTTATGACCTGCTTATTAAAACCATTTTTTAATTTATGTTGCATGTTTCGCAGAGAGTAAATTTAGGATAATAATTCAATCGTTTGTGTTTTACCCATTCATGATTTATACATGCTATGTTTAGAATAATGAAACAGTGAAGGGGCAACAATAACCAGTTCACAACAAAAGGTAGAAACATCACAATTATATGTATGTTAAAAAGGGAAATCTGCATATTTTTTCTTTATCCATTCATGACCAAATACGGTGGTTTCTTGGTCCCAATTTGTCCATTACTGTGTCTTTTGTGTTTTCAAAATTCTAGTAAATATGTTTTTTGTTCGCTCAACTTTTCTTTATCTAAACGATCATGGGTCACATGAAGAAGCCGAAAATCAACAGCGAAACTAAACAAATATCAATATATCAAATCTTAACAGAAAATATTAATGATGCTAAACTCAATTTTTTTTTATATTTTTCTTGCTCCTTAAGCATGAGCTGCATATACAATGGACTAGTAGCTGTTTTGCAATGGGTTTTTGTCATGAGTTATAATTATTCAATTGCTTTTGATGCCGCTTCTAGCTTGCTAAAAAAGAAATTGAGTGAAAAACAAATTCCAAAAATTCCTAAAATTATGTATATTTCGGTAGATGCCCATTTATGAACCGATGATACAAGTAATCTTTTTGGAAAGGAGCAGGAAAATATTTCGCGATTTTGAATTCTTATGCAATATTTTGTAAGGAAATTGGGCTAATTGTAGAAAAATTAGTTCACTGAATTGAAAATTCAAAAGCCTAAAAAATTTATCTAATTTAACAATCAACAAAGCACATAATTTTCAGTGTTGAAATCTCGTTCTAAAAAAGTCGTACAAACTATTTTGTAAAAAAATTATCCCATTTGTGAACTGATTATACAAGTAATCTTTTTGGAAAGGAGCATGAAAATATTTCGAGATTCTATATTCTGATGCATTATTTTGTAAGGAAATTGTAGAAAAATAAGTTTACTGAATTGAAAATTCCAAAACCTAAAGAAATTTCTTTAATTTAACAATCAACAAAGCACATAATTTTCAGCGTTAAAATGTCGTTCTATAAAAGTCATAGAAACTTTATTGTAAAAATTATCAGATTTAAAATTGGAAAAATATCTGCAACAAATAAATGTTTCATGTCAATAAGTTTTTGTGTACGAATACGTGCCATAACAATTTGCAAGTATCGAGCATCTTTAACCATGTGAAACAAACAAGTTTTTGGTAAAATTCTCATACAATTTCCTTCAGATTTGAATTCGTATTTCGTATTTATTGATTATTGGAAAAGCTCAATTATCCATTAAAGGTTTCCTTTTGACATTCGAGAAGTTTTCAACCAGTCAATCTATACTGAAATGATTATTCTTCCTTTATAATATTTTGGTAATCCTGCCGCTTACAGGCATTTTGATTTGTTCCGATAACATTTACAATGTCTTCTACACAATAAGGGGTAGCAGGTTTTTTGTTTAATGTATTCTTCGCTATAGGAGTGATTGGTATTCGCTTGTCACTCATCTTTGTCTGGGATGAGTTAGATGTCTCTCACTTTAATATTTTTTTCAATTTGTCTTATGATTTGTTTTCTTGGTCTATCTGTTACATCTTGTTTCACCTAATTAGTAATATCTAGCACTTGAGAGTTTTATATATATATATTTATATATATATATATATATATATATATATTTTAACATCTGTACAATCATGTAATTAATATATAAATTTACTATCCTTTTAGAACCTTTACCGGTTTCGAAACGTGTCAGGAATGGTATGAAGATATTGTAAGATAAACATGCTGGGGGTTGTAACATCTTGTACTACATAATTTATCATGTCCTGCAGGTAAGAATTTTTCAATTTAGCTAAATTACCATGTTGACAAAATTTTAAGAATCATTGAACAATTAGACCATTATTGGTAAATAGATCGTTAGAATTATTACAACCTTCGTTAGATTTATTACAACCTTCTTGTTGTGAAAAAAGTATTAAAAATAAATTTCATATTTACATCATAGAGTTACAAGTAAGAAAGATCAGGCGAATGCACAAAACGTCGAATAATGTTTAGAAATACATAATAAGTATGCGCGCCAGTTAGCCCTCAAATAATACTTTGCAAAAATCGCATGCACAAACGAACAAGGGACACATAACAATGACCCATGTCCATTGTTCGGAGTCTCAAAACAATTATTTTCTAACAATACTTTTTGTATTTTCTACGGCAAATTTGAGAATTATCATGGAAACCATTATTCTATTCTATTTGTGGGGAATAATTTTGGTTTGAATCCATTAAAATGATTTTTTGGAAGCTTTTTCAGTAGAGTACCATGACTGCATCCGCAATGTAAAAAATTTTTTGGATTTTATTCAGAAGTCGAACTGAATACTGATGTTTTTTGTGGATTTTCAACTTTTCTTATGTTTACAACAGTTTGTTGTTTGTCTTTAATTTTGTTTGCACAATTCTCACCACCCAGGTATGGAATATGAATAGATTTACTCAAAAATAAGCATTTGCAATCAATTTTAGATGTTAAAATGAAAATATTTTTGAATGATTGTAAGTGTTGCTCTTTATGACTTTGTGACCTACATATTTAAACCATTTTTTAATTTTTGTTGCATATTTTGGAGGATTCCTGCAGAGAGTAAATTTGGGATAATATTTCAATTATTTGTGTTTTTCCCATTCATGATTCATACATAATATTTTTAGGATAATGAAATACTTAAGTGGCAACAACAATCAGTTCACAACAAAAGGTAGAAACATCACAATTATATGCATGTTAAAAAGGGAAGTCTGTCGGCATATTTAATCTTTACCCATTCATGACCAAATATGGTGGTTCCTTTGTCCCAAATTTGTCCATTACTGTGTCTGTGTATTTTCAAATTTCTAGAAAATATTGATGATGCTAAACTCAATTTTTTAATATTTTCCTTGTTCCTTGAGCATAAACTTTATATGCAATGGACTGGTAGATATTTTTCAATGGGTTTTTGTCATGAGTTATAACCATTCAATTTCTTTTGATGCCGCAATTGAGTGAAAATCAAATTCCAAAAATTCTGAATATTATGTATATTTTTGTGGATGCCCATTGATGAACCGATGATACAAGTAATCTTTTTGGAAAGGAGCAGGAAAATATTTCGAGATTCTATATTCTGATACATTATTTTGTAAGGAAATTGTAGAAAAATTAGTTCACTGAATTGAAAATTCCAAAGCCTAAAGAAATTTCTTTAATTTAACAATCAACAAAGCACATGATTTTCAGCGTTAAAATCTTGTTCCAAAATAGTCATAGAAAGTTTTTTTTCAGATTTAAAATTGAATGAATATGCAACAAATAAAAGATTTCATGTAAAAATATTTTATGTACGTATACGTAGCATAACGATTTGATAGTATCGAGTATCTTTACCCATTTAAAACAAACGAGTTTTTTTTAAGTCTCATACAGTTTTCTTTTCAGATCAGAATTCGTATTGTCTAGGTATTGATTATTGGAAATGCTCAATTATCCACAAAGGGTACATTTTGGGATTCATGAAATATTTTCAACCAGTCAATCTGTACTGAATTGATATTCTGCCTTTATAATATTTTGTTAATCCTGCCGTTTACAGGCCTTTTGATTTGTTCCGATAACATTTCCAATGTCTTCTACACGATAAGTAGTAGCAGGTTTTTGTTTTATATAATCTTCGCTATAGGAGTGGTTGGTATTCGCTTGTCACTCATCTTCGTCAGATGATTTAGATGTATTGCACTCTAATTATTTTCTCAATTTTTCTTGTGATTTGTTTACCTTCTGTGGAACTACCAGTCTATTTTCTCTTACAGATACACAAGAAAAGCCAGAATTTGAATTTTTAAGTAAAGGTAATTATTTAAGCCGAAAGGTGCATCTGGATAATGTTCTGAAGTTGATACAATCTGATGCTTTGATATTATGAGTACGTATTATATATGGCCAATGCCAGGTAAAGCAAGAATAAGGTGAATGAAATAGGTTTCACTTGGGTTTATCAAGAAATTGTCAAGTTCGTAAAAAAAGTTTCGTATGTCTTTTATAATATGAATTATGTCAGTTTTATTAACTGTATGCTAACATTTTTGCTTTTATGAAAATTCCCAAAATTTTTGATACATTTTCTAGATTACTTGTCGATTTTAATTGTATTTCAGTCATTTATTCAGGAAAATGACTTTCCAAAATAAATTTTACAATGTTTTATTGAAAACAACTGAAAATACTATCAGATTCAAAATCGGAAGAAATATTTGACAACTGAGTTTTGAATGTTTTGTTGATTTTTGTGCTTTAGATAAAGACAAAAAGTGGTTTCAGGGCCTGAAATTGTCTAAATAAGCATAATAACTGTGCTTACAGAGCGCACAACAAACTTCAAGCTATCCTATGTTTCACAGCTCTAGGAAGGTCATTTGTTGTTCATATTTTTATGATAAGAAAAAATTGAAAAAAAAAATTGGAATTGAGACACCTGCAATTCCAATTGTCATATGAAATTTATTTTTACTTGTTCAAATTGTCTTTTTTTGAAAAAGCACAGGTTACTTCCCTGCCTACCCGCTTGCATCCAGCAATTGGAATTGCGAAGTGTTTAATATTTTTGTCATTTTCTTCCAGTTAAGAACTACGTCTGAGTTTCTTTATCACACCTCGTTTCACTTAATTAGTAATATCTGGCACTTTAGAATTATATATATATACATCTTTTTTTTACATCAGTATAATCTTGTTATTACTACATTTTCCGGTTTCGAAACGCGTCAGGAATGGTATGAAGATATAATTAACACTTCTCAAAAACATGCTGGGGGTTTTGACATCTTGTACTACATAATTTATCATGTCTTGCAGGTAAGAATTTTTCTATTTAGCTAAATTACCATGTCGACAACATTTTTAGAATCTTTGGAAAATTAGACCATTATTGGTAAATAGATAGAGAGATTTTTTACAACCTTTTCGTTGTGAAGATGATATTAAAAATATGTATCATATTTTCATTTCTGAGTTACACGTGAGAAAGTTCAGACGAATGCACAAAACCTCGAATAAATTTTAGAAATACATAAGTATGGAGTCGGTTATCCCTAAAATTAATTTACCTACATAAACTAAAATACAGGTAATAATTTGCAAAAAATTATTTTCTAACAATACCTCCTGTATTTTCTACAGCAAAGTTTAGAATCATGATGGAAACCATTGTTCTATTCTATTTGTGGGAAATAATTTTGGTTTGAATCCATCAACTGATTTTTTGGAAGATTTTTCAGTAGAGTACCATGACTGCATCCTCAATGTAAAAAATTTTTTTGGATTTTATTCAAAAGCTGAACGGAATGCTGGTGCTTTTTGTGGATTTGTCAGCTTTTCTTATATTTACAACAGTTAATTTTGTTCCATTATTCTCACCACCCCAGTATGGAATATGAATAGATTTACACAAAAATAGGGAATTTGCGATCAATTTTAGATATTAAAAGGAAAACATTTTTGAATGATTGTAAGTGTTGCCCTTTATGACTTTGTAACCTACATAATTAAACCATTTTTTAATTTTTGTTGCATGTTTTGGAGAATTCCTGCAGAGAGTAAATTTAGGATAATATTTCAATTATTTGTGTTTTACCCATTCATGATTTATGCATAATATTTTCAGAATAATGAAATACTGAAGCGGCAAACAACAATCAGTTCATCACCAAAGGTAGAAACATCACAATCATATGCATGTTAAAAAGGGAAGTCTATCTGCATATTTCATCTTTACCCATTCATGACCAAATACGGTGGTTCCTTTGTGTCCCAGTTTGTCCATTACTGTGTCTGTGTATTTTCAAAATTCTAGAAAATTTCATTTTGCTAGCTCAACTTTTCTTTATCTAAATGATCATGGGTCACATGAAAAAGCCGAAAATCATCAACAAAACTAAACAAATATCAATATATCGAATCTTAACTGAAAATACTGATGATGCTAAACTCAATTTTTTTTAATATTTTTCTTGCTCCTTGAGCATGAGCTGCATATACAATGGACTAGTAGACATTTTGCAATGGGTTTTTGTCATGAGTTTTAATTATTCAATTCCTTTTGATGCCGCTTCCAGCTTGCTAAAAAAGAAATTGAGTGAAAAACAAATTCCAAAAATTCCTAAAATTATCTAAATTTTTGTAGATGCCCATTGATGACCGATGACACAAGTAATCTTTTTGGAAAGGAGGAGGAATATATTTCGAGATTTTAAATTCTGATGCAATATTTTGTAAGGAAATTGGGCTAATTGTAGAAAAATTAGTTCACAGAATTGAAAATTCGAAAGCCTAAAAAATTTGTTTAATTTAACAATCAACAAAGCACATAATTTTCAGTGTTAAAATCTCGTTCTAAAAAAGTCATACAAACTTTATTGTAAAAATTATCAGATTTATTGTAAAAAATATGCAACAAATACTTTATTGTAAAAATTATCAGATTTATTGTAAAAAATATGCAACAAATAAGTGTTTCATGTCAAAAATTTTTTGTGTATGAATACGTGGCTTAACAATTAGCAAGTATCGAGCATCTTAACCCATTTGAAACAAACAAGTTTTTGGTAAAAGTCTCATGCAATTTTCTTCAGATTAGAATTTTTATTTCCTATTTATTGAATATTGAAAAGTCTCAATTATCCACAAAAGGGTTTATTTTGACATTCGAAAAATATTTTTAACAAGTCAATCTATACTGAAGTGATGATTCTTCCTTTATAATATTTTCTTAATCCTGCCGCTTACGGATATTTTGATTTGTTCCGATAACATTTACAATGTCTTCTACACAGTAAGTGGTAGCAGGTTTTTTGTTTTATCTATTCTTCGCTATAGGAGTGGTTGGTATTCGCATGTCACTCATCTTGGTCTGGGATGAGTTAGATGTCTTGCACTTTAAGATTTTTTTCAATATCGCTCGTGATTTGTTTTCTTGGCTTATCTGTAACATCTCGTTTAACCTAATGAGTAATATCTGGCACTTGTATATATATATATATATATATATAATTGAAATTGCGGAGTGTTAATATTTTTGTCGAATTTTCTTCCAGTTAAGAACTACGTCATGCAAGTTCAAGTTTCTTTGTTACATCTAATTTCACCTAATTAATAATATCTGGCACTTGAGAATTATATATAAATTTACTATCCTTTTAGATCATTTACCGGTTTCGAAACGCGTCAGGAATGGTATGGAGATAAAATCTTAACACTTATCCTGGGGGTTGGAACATCTTGTACTACCTAATTTATCACGTCTTGCAGGTAAGAATTTTTCTATTTAGCTAAATTACCATGTTGACAAAATTTTTAGAATTGTTGGAAAATTAGACCATTATTGGTAAATAGATAGATAGATTTTTACAACCTTCATTGTGAAGATGATATTAAAAATATGCATCATATTTTCATTTTAGAGTTACATGTGAGAAAGATCAGGCGAATGCACAAAACCTCTAATAAATTTTAGAAATACATAATATGTATGCGTGTCAGTTAGCCCTAAAATTAATTTACCTACATAAAATAAAATACAAGTAATAATTTGCAAAAACTGCATGCGCAAAGAACAAGAAACGGGTAACAATGGCCAATGCCCATTGTTTGGTGTCCCAAAATAATTATTTTCTAACAATTATTATCTTTACCAACAGTTTGTTGTTTGTATTTAATTTTGTTCGCACAATTCTCACCACCCAAGTATGGAATATGAATAGATTTACCCAAAAATAAGCATTTGCGATCAATTTTAGATATTAAAATGAAAACATATTTGAATGATTGTAAGTTTTGCTCTTTATGACTTTGTGACCTACATATTTAAACCATTTCTTAATTTTTATTACATTTGTGTTTTTCCCATTCATGATTTATACATAATATTTTTAGGATAATGAAATACTTAAGCGGCAACAACAATCAGTTGACAACAAAAGGTAAAAACATCACAATTATATGGATGTTAAAAAGGTAAATCTGCATATTTTATCTTTACCCGTTCTTGACCAAATATGGTGGTTCCTTGGTCCCAATTTGTCTATTACTGTGTCTGTGTATTTTCAAAAGTCTAGAAAATTTTTTTTTTCTCGCTCAACTTTTCTTTATCTAAAAAATCATGGGTCACATGAAGAAGTCGAAAAACCAACAACGAAACGAAGCAAATATCAATATGTCAAATCCTAACAGAAAATATTGATGATGCTAAACTCAATTTTTTTTAATATTTTTCTTGTTCCATGAGCATGAGCTGCATATACAATGGGCTGGTGGACATTTTGCAATGGGCTTTTGTCATGAGTTGTAATCATTCAATTTCTTTTGATGCTGCAATTGAGTGAAAAACAAATTCCAAAAATTCTAAATATTATGTATATTTTTGTAGATGCCCATTGATGAACCGATGATACAAGTAATCTTGTTGGAAAGGAGCAAGAAAATATTTCGAGATCAAAATTCTGATGCATTCTTTTGTAGGGAAGTTTTAGAAAAATTAGCTCACCAAATTGAAAATTCCGTGGCCTAAAAAATTTCAACAAATCACATAATTTTCAGTGTTAAAATCTGGTTCTAAAATAGTCATAGAAACTTTATTGTAAATATTATCGGATTTAAAATAAGAATAAATATACAACAAATAAAAGTTTTTCATGTAAAAATATTGTATGTTCGTATACCTAGCATAATGATTTGATAGTTTCGAACATCTTTACCCATTTTAAACAAATGAGTTTTTGGTAAAAGTCTCGTACAGTTTTCTTTTCAGATTAGAATTCGTATTTCCTGTTTATTGATAATTGGAAAAGCTCAATTATCCACAAAGGGTTCATTTTGGGATTCAAGAAATATTTTCAACAAGTCAAATCTATACTGAAATAATGATTCTTCCTTTATAATATTTTGTTAATCCTGCCGCTTACAGGCCTTTTGATTTGTTCCGATAACATTTCCAATGTCTTCTTCATAGTAAGTAGTAGCAGGTTTTTGTTTTATGTAATCTTCGCTATAGGAGTGGTTGTTATTCGCTTGTCACTCGTCTTTGTCAGATGATTTAGATGTAGTACATTCTAATTATTTTTTCAATTTTGCTTGTGATTTGTTTACCTCCTGTGGAACTAACAGTCTCCTTTCTCTTACAGATGCACTGGAAAAGGCCGAATTTGAATTTTTAAGTAAAGTAAATTATTTAAGCAGAAAGGTGCATCTGGATAATGTTCTGAAGTTGGTACGATCTAATGCTTTGATATTATGATTAAGTATTATATATGGCCAATGCCAGGTAAAGCAAGAATATGGTGAATGAAATAGGTTTCACTTGGGTTTATCAAGAGATTGTCAAGTTTGTAAAAAAAAGTTTCGTATGTCTTTTTATAATATGTATTATGGTAGTATTATTAATTGTATGCTACATATTTGCGTTTATGAAATTCCAAAAATTGTCGATACATTTTCTAGATTACTTGTGTAGTCTCGATTTTTATTGTATTTGTGTCATTTATTCAGGAAAATGACTCTTTCCGAATAAAGTTTTACATTTTTTGATTAAAAAAAAACTGAAAATACAATCATATTCAAAATCAGAAGAAACATGTGACAACTAAGTTTTGAATGTTTTGTTTATTTTTCTTCTTTAGATATAGAAAAAAAGTACCTAGTTTCAGGGCCCTAAATTGTTTTAATAAGCATTATAACTGTGCTTACGGAGTGCACAACAAACTTCAAGCTATCTTATGTTTAACAGCTCTAAGAAGGTTATTTGTAGTCATATTTTTATAATAAGAAGAAAAAATTGAAAAAAAAAATGGAATTGAGACACCTGCAATTCCAATTGTCATCTGAAATTTAATTTTGCTTGTTCAAATTGTCTTTTTTTGAAAAAGCACAGCTTACTTCCCTGCCTATCCGCTTGCATCCAGCAATTGGAATTGCGAAGTGTTTAATATTTTTGTCGAATTTTCTTCCAGTTAAGAACTACGTCATGCAAGTTCGAGTTTCTTTGTCACACCTCGTTTTACTTAATTAGTAATATCTGGCACTTTTGAATTATATATATATATATCTTTTTTTACATCAGTATAATCTTGTTATTGCTACATTTTCCGGTTTCGAAACGCGTCAGGAATGGTATGAAGATATAATTAACACTTCTCAAAAACATGCTGGGGGTTTTAACATCTTGTACTACATAATTTATCATGTCTTGCAGGTAAGAATTTTTCTATTTAGCTAAATTACCTTGTCGAAAACATTTTTAGAATCGTTGGAAAATTAGACCATTATTGGTAAATAGATAGAGATTTTTTACAATCTTTTCGTTGTGAAGATGATATTAAAAATATGTATCATATTTTCATTTTTGAGTTGCACGTGAAAAAGTTCTGGCGAATGCACAAAACCTCGAATAAATTTTAGAAATACATAATAAGTATGCGCGTCAGTTGGACCTAAAATTAATTTACCTACATAAACTAAAATACAGGTAATAATTTGCAAAAATTGCATTCACAAGCGAACAAGAGACGGGTAACAATGGCCAGTGTCCATTGTTTGGAACCCCTAAATAATTATTTTCTAACAATACCTCCTGTATTTTCTACAGCAAATTTAAGAATCATGATGGAAACCATTATTCTATTCTATTTGTGGGAAATAATTTTGGTTTGAATCCATTAACTGATTTTTTAGAAGACTTTAAAGTAGAGTACCATGACTGCATCCTCAATGTAAAAATTTTTTTGTGATTTTATTCAAAAGCCGAACAGAATACTGGTGCTTTTTGTGGATTTGTCAGCTTTTCTTATATTTACAACAGTTAATTTTGTTCCATTGTTCTCACCACCCAAGTATGGAATATGAATAGATTTACCCAGAAATAAGCATTTGCAATCTATTTTAGATATTAAAATGAAAACATTTTTGAATGATTTTTTAATCGATCATTTTTTAATTTTTGTTGCATGTTTTGGAGAATTCCTGCAGAGAGTATATTTAGGATAATATTTCAATTATTTGTGTTTTACCCATTCATGATTTATACATAATATTTTTAGAACAATTACTTAAGCGGCAACAACAACCAGTTCGCAACAAAAGGTAGTAACATCACAATTATACGCAAGTTTAAAAGGGAAGTCTGTCTGAATATTTTATTTTTGCCCATTCATGACCAAAATACGGTTGTTCCTTAGTCCCAATTTGTCCATTACTGTGTCTGTGTATTTTCAAAATTCTGGAAAATTTTATTTTGCTCGCTCAACTTTTCTTTATCTAAACCAGAGGTTGACAAACTTTTTGAGTCGCGGGCCATTTTGATAAAATGAAATATACTGGTGGCCGTCACTGTCGGGACAGATTTTCCGAAACGCGAATATCGTACTCTTTAATTACACGCCGTTTTACATTCCTATTCATGCCTATGTAATATGTTCATTGATTAGATAAAAGGAATTTATAACTTTGAAACCGATTATTAAAACAACAAATGTGTGTAACAATTTAATGTGAATGTTGATGTTGTTTGCATTTTTTTGCTAAATTGTCAAAGTCATTTCTGATATTGGAGCAAGAAATTTGTAAAACATCATTAACACGTTCATCAGATAAACGAAGATCGAAGTTTATTTTTTGCAAAGTTCATCTTGGAAAATAATTGTTCGCCAATATATGTGTTCCCAAACATGGATGCAATTTTTTTCGCTTTTTCTCGTGATTTCGGAAATAGAGTTGCAGATATATGTTCTATGAAAAACACTTCCGGAGAAGTAACGCGAAACTTCGACTTTAACGTTGTATTATTCTGAAGTTCAATCAGTTCCATCCACGAGCCATTGTCCGCATCGTCGGGATCAACATCAAAAGAAACGTGTTTTCTTTTCAGATTAGAATTCGTATTTCCTATTTATTGATTATTGGAAGAGCTCAATTATCCACAAAGGGATTCAAGAAATGTTTTCAACCAGTCAAATCTATGCTGAAATGATGATTCCTCCTTTATAATATTTTGTTAATTCTGCCGCTTACAGGCATTTGGATTTGTTCCGATAACGTTTACAATGTCTTCTACACAGTAAGTAGTGGCAGGTTTTTTGTTTTATGTGTTCATCGCTATAGGAGTGGTTGGTATTCGCTTGTCACTCATCTTTGTCAGATGATTTAGATGTCTTGCACTCCAATTATTTTCTCAATTTTGCTTGTGATTTGTTTAACTTTTGTGGAACTGACAGTCTCCTTTCTCTTACAGATACACTGGAAAAGGCCGAATTTCACCTAATTAGTAATATCTGGCACTTGAGAATTTTATATATATATATATTCTAACATTAATACAATCATGTAATTAATATATAAATTTACAATCCTTTTAGATATTTATCGGTTTCTAAACGTGTCGGGAATGGTATGAAGATAATATAAGATAAACATCCTGGAGGTTGTAACATCTTGTACTACATAATTTATTACGTCCTGCAGGTAAGAATTTTTCAATTTAGCTAAATTACCATGTTGACAAAATTTTAAGATTCGTTGAAAAATTAGGCCATTATTGGTAAATAGATAGTTAGATTTACTAGAACATTTTTCTTGTGAAAATAGTATTAAAAACAAATATCATATTTACATTTTAGAGTTACACTTAAGAAAGATCAGGCGAATGCACGAAACCTCGAATAAAGTTTAGAAATACATAATAAGTATGGAATCAGTTAGCCCTAATTTACCTATATAAAATAGAATACAAGTAATAATTTGCAAAAATTACATGCACAAAAGAATAAGGGACAGATAACAATGACCTATGTCCATTGTTTGTAGTCCCAAAATTATTATTTTCTAACAATACTTTTTATATTTTCTACAGCAAATTTGAGAATTAGCTTGGAAACCATTATTCTATTCTATTTGTGGGGAATAATTTTGGTTTGAATCCATTAACTTATTTTTTGGAAGTTTTTTCAGTAGAGTACCATGATTGCATCAATGTTAAAAATTTTTCTGGATTTCATTCAAAAGCCGAACGATATGCTGGTGCTTTTTGTGGATTTGTCAGCTTTTCTTATATTTACAACAGTCAATTTTGTTTGCACAATTCTCACCACCCAAGTATGAAATATGAATAGATTTACCCAAAAATAGGCATTTGCGATCAATTTTTGATATTAAAATAAAAAAACATTTTTAAATGATTGTAAGTGTTGCTCTTTATGCCTTTTATGACCTGCTTATTAAAACCATTTTTCGATTTTTGTTGCATGTTTTGCAGAAATCCTGCAGAGAGTAAATTCAGGATAATATTCAATCGTTTGTGTTTTACCCATTCAAGATTTATACATAATTTTTTTAGAATAATGAAATACTGAAGGGGCAAAAATAACCAGTTCACAACAAAAGGGAGAAACATCAAAATTATATGAAAAGGGAAGTCTATCTGCATATTTTTTCTTTACCTATTCATGACTAAATACGGTGGTTTCTTGGTCCCAATTTGTCCATTACTGTGTCCGAGTATTTTCAAAATTCTAGAAAATTTTATTTTGCTTGCTCAACTTTTCTTTATCTGAACGATCATGGGTCACATGAAGAAGCTGAAAATCAACAGCGAAACTAAACAAATATCAATATATCAAGTCTTAACAGAAAATATTCATATACAATGGACTAGTAGACATTTTGCAATGGGTTTTTGTCATGAGTTTTAATTATTCAATTCCTTTTGATGCCGCTTCTAGCTTGCTAAAAAAGAAATTGTGTGAAAAACAAATTCAAAAAATTCTAAATATTATGTGTATTTTTGTAGATGCCCATTGATGAACTCATGATACAAGTAATCTTTTTGGAGAGGGGCGGGAAAATATTTCGAGATTGTAAATTCTGATGCAATATTTTGTAAGGAAATTGGGCTAATTGTAGAAAAATTAGTTCACTGAATTGAAAATTCCAAAACCTAAAGAAATTTCTTTAATTTAACAATCAACAGATCACAAAATTTTCATTTTTAAAATCTTGTTTTAAAATAGTCATAGAAACTTTATTGTAAATATTATCAGATTTAAAATTGCAATAAATATGCAACAAATAAAATTTTTCCATGTAAAAATATTTTATGAATGTAAAGAAAGCATAACGATTTCATAGTATCGAGCATCTTTACCCATTTGAAACAAACGAGTTTTTGGTAAAAGTCTCGTACAGTTTTCTTTTCAGATTGGAATTCGTATTTCCTATTTATTGATTATTGGAAAAGCTCAAATATACACAAAGGGTTCATTTTGGGATTCAAGAAATATTTTGAAGAAGTCAATTAATACTGAAATGATTATTCCTCCTTCATAATATTTTGTTAACCCTGCTGCTTACAGGCATTTTCGTTTGTTCCGATAACATTTACAATGTCCTCTACACAGTAAGTAGTAGCAGGTTTTTGTTTTATGTATTCTTCGCTATAGGAGTGGTTGGTATTCGCTTGTCACTCATCTTCGTCAGATGATTTAGATGTCTTGCACTCTAATTATTTTTTCAATTTTGCTTGTGATTTGTTTACCTTCTGTGGAACTAACAGTCTCCTTTCTCTTACAGATACACTGGAAAGGGCCGAATTTGAATTTTTGAGTAAAATAAATTATTTAAGCAGAAACGTGCATCTGGAGAATGTTCTCGAGAGGGTACAATATGATACTTTGATATTATGAGCAAGTATTTTATTGTCGTGCACTATAATTTCGTGTATTGGTATGTTTTTAGTCTTCGTACTTGCTCGTTCTTAAATTATGCGGTTTTAGGCTATCCGCCGTTGATATCGTTGCATCGTACTTGCTCGTTCTTTAGTTTTGCGGTCTTAGGCTATCCATCGTTGATATTGTTGCATCGTACTTACTCGTTCTTAAGTTATGCGGTTTTAGGCTATCCGTCGTTGGTATTGTGGCATCGTACTCGCTCGTTCTTAAGTTTTGCGGTTTTATGCTATCAGTCGTTGATATCGTGGCATCGTACTCGCTCGTTCTCAAGTTTTGCAGTTTTAGGCTATCCGTCGTTGATATCGTGGCATCGTACTCTCTCGTTCTTAAGTTTTGCGGTTTAAGGCTATCAGTCGTTGATATCGTTGCATCGTACTTATTCGTTCTTAAGTTATGCGGTTTTAGGCTATCTGTCGTTGATATTATTGCATCGTACTTATTCGTTCTTAAGTTATGCGGTTTTAGGCTATCCGTCGTTGATATCATTGCATCATACTTATTCGTTCTTAAGTTATGCGGTTTTAGGCTATCCGTCGTTGATATCATTGCATCGTGCTTGCTCGTTCTTAAGTTATGCGGTTTTAGGCTATCCGTCTTTGATATTGTTGCATCGTACTTGATCCTTTTTTTGGTGTCAATCGTTCTTCCGCCTCGAATGCTATTATTGTCTCTGATAATATGACAAGTGTTCTCCAGAGTTCTTGATTATTGCCCCGTCATTATATTATTATATCATTATAAAACAACTGAAAATACTATCAGATTCCACATCGGAAGAAATATGTGACAACTAAGTTTTGAATGTTTTGTTTATTTTTGTGCTTTAGATATAGACAAAAAGTGATTTCAGGGCCTGAAATGGTCTAAATGAGCATTATAACTGTGCTTACAGAGCGCACAAAAAAACTTTAAGCTATTCTATGTTTCACAGCTCTAAGAAGGTCATTTCTGAACCATTATTCTGACCATTCAATCTTCTCGTTCATCATAAGTATTTATTTTATTCTGTGTTAATTTTACACCAAACCTATTCGGGAGTAGTTCATATTTTTATGATAAGAAAGAAAATTATAAAAAAAACTTGAAATTGAGACACCTGCAATTTCAATTGTCATATGAAATTTAATTTTGAGTGTTCAAATTGTCTTTTTTGAAAAAGCACAGGTCACTTCTTAGCCTATCTGGTTGCATCCAGCAATTGAAATTGCGAAGTGTTTCATATTTTTGTTGAATTTTCTTCCAGTTAAGAAGTACGTCATGCAAGTTCAAGTTTCTTTGTTACATCTCGTTTCACCTAATTCGTAATATCTGGTACTTGAGAATTATATATATATATTTTGACATCAGTATAATCATGTATTTAATATATGAATTTACTATCCTTTTATATCATTTTTCCGGTTTCGAAACGCGTCTGGAATGGTATGAAGATATAATCTTAACACTTCTCAAAAACATGCTGGGGGTTGTAACATCTTGTACTGCATAATTTGTCACGTCTTGCAGGTAATAATTTTTCTATTTAGCTAAATTACCATGTTGACAAAATTCTAAGAATTGTTGAAAAATTAGACCATTATTGGTAAATAGATAGATAGATTTTTACAACCTTTTCGTTGTGAAGATGATATTAAAAATATGTATCATATTTTCATTTTAGAGTTACACGTGAGAAAGATCAGGCGAATGCACAAAACCTCGAATAAATTTGAGAAATACATAATAAGTATGGAATCAGTTAGCCCTAAAATTAATTTACCTACATAAACTAAAATACAAGTAATAATTTGCAAAAATTGCATGCACAAACGAACAAGGGACGGATAACAATGGCCAGTCTCCATTGTCTGGAGTCCCAAAATAATTATTTTCTAACAATACTATTTGTATTTTCTACGGCAAATTTGAGAATTGTCATGGAAACCATTATTCTATTCTATTTGTGGGGAATAATTTTGGTTTGAATCCATTAACTGATTTGTTCGAAGTTTTTTCAGTAGAGTACCATGATTGCATACTCAATGTTAAAAATTTTTTGGATTTTATTCAAAAGCCGAACGAAATACTGGTGCTTTTTGTGGATTTGTCAGCTTTTCTTATATTTACAACAGTTAATTTTGTTCGCACAATTCTCACCACCCATGTATGGAATATGAATAGATTTACCCAAAAATATGCATTTGCGATCGATTTTAGATATTAAAAAGTGTTGCTCTTTATGGCTTTTAGGACCTGCTTATTAAAACAATTTTTCAATTTTTGTTGCATGTTTTGCAGAATTCCTGCAGAGAGTAAATTTAGGATAATATTTCAATTATTTGTGTTTTACCCATTCATGATTTATACATAATATTTTTAGAATAATGAAATACTGAAGCGGCAACAACAACAACCAGTTCTCAACAAAAGGTAGAAACATCACAATTATATGCATGTTAAAAAGGGAGGTCTGTCTGCATATTTTATCTTTACCCATTCATGACCAAATTCTCTGTCCCAATTTGTCCATTACTGTGTTTGTCTATTTTCAAATTTCTAGAAAATTTTATTTTGCTTGCTCAACTTCTCTTTATCTAAACAATCATGGGTCACACGAAGAAGCCGAAAACCAACAACGAAACTAAACAAATATCAATATATCAAATCTTAACAAAAAATATTTATGATGCTAAATTAAATTTTTTTTAATATTCTACTTGTTCCTTACAAGGGACTGGTAGACATTTTGCAATGGGTTTTTTTCATGAGTTATGATTATTCAATTCCTTATGATGCCGCTTCTAGCTTGCTAAAAAGGAAATTGAGTGAAAAATAAATTCCAAAAATTCTAAATATGTTTATTATTGTAGAAATATTTTCAACCAGTCAACCTATACTGAAATGATTATTCATCCTTTGCGATATTTTTTTAATTCTGCCGCTTACAGACAATTTTGATTTCTTCTGATAACATTTACAATCTCTTCTGCACAGTAAGTAGTAGCAGGTTTATGTTTTATGTATTCTTCGCTATAGGAGTGGTTTGTATTCGCTTGTCACTCATCTTTGTCAGGGATGAGTTAGATGTCTTGCACTCCAATATATTTTTTAATTTTTCTTGTGATTTGTTTAGGGTCACTTCTTGGCCTATTTGGTTGCATCTAGCAATTGAAATTGAAAAGTGTTTAATATTTTTGTGGAATTTTCTTCCAGTTAAGAACTACGTCATGCAAAATCAAGTTTCTTTGTTACATCTCGTTTCACCTAATTAGTAATATCTGGTACTTGAGAATTATATATATATATTTTGACATCAGTGCAATCGTGTAATTAATACGGTATATAAATTCACTATCCTTTTAGATCTTTTTCTAGTTTCTAAACGTGTCAGGAATGGTATGAAGATATAATCTTAACACTTCTCAAAATCATGCTTGGGGTTGTAACATCTTATACTTCATAATTTATCACGTGTTGCATGTAAGAATTTTCCTATTCAGCTAAATTGCCATGTTGACAAAATTTTAAGAATCTTGATAAATTAGACCATTATTGGTAAATAGATAGATTTTTACAACCTTTCCGTTGTGAAAATGATATTAAAAATATGTATCATATTTTCATTTTAGAGTTACACGTGATAAAGATCAGGCGAATGCACAAAACCTCGAATAAATTTTAGAAATACATAATAAGTATGCGCGTCAATTAGACCTAAAATTAATTCACCTACATAAACTAAAATACAAGTAATAATTTGCAGAAATTGCATGCACAAGCAAACAAGGGACGGATTACAATGGCCAGTCTCATTGTCTGGGAGTCCCAAAATAATTATTTTCTAACAATACTATTTGTATTTTCTACAGCAAATTTGAGAATTGTTATGGAAACCATTCTATTCTATTTGTGGGAATAATTTTGGTTTGAATCCATTAACTGATTTTTTGGAAGTTTTTTCAGTAGAGTACCATGATTGCATCATCAATGTTAAAAATTTTTTGGATTTTATTCAAAAGCCGAACGGAATACTGGTGCTTTTTGTGGATTTGTCAGCTTTTCTTATATTTACAACAATAAATTTTGTGCGCCCAATTCTCACCACCCATGTATGGAATATGAATAGATTTACCCAAAAATAAGCCTTTGCGATCAATTTTAGATATTAAAATGAAAGGAATGATTGTAAGTGTTGCTGTTTATGGCTTTTATGACTTGCTTATTCAAACAATTTTTCAATTTTTGTTGCATGTTTAACAGAATTCCTGCAGAATAAATTTAGGCAATAATTCAATCGTTTGTGTTTTACCCATTCATGATTTATACATAATATTTTTAGAATAATGAAATAATGAAGGGGCAACAACAGCCAGTTCACAACAAAAGGTAGAAACATCACAATTATATGCATGTTAAAAAGAGAAGTCTATCTGAGTATTTTTTTCTTTACCCATTCATGACCAAATACGGTGGTTTCTTGGACCCAATTTGTCCATTACTGTGTCTGTGTATTTTCAAAATTCTAGAAAATTTCATTTTGCTAGCTCAACTTTTCTTTATCTAAACGATCATGGGTCACATGAAAAAGCCGAAAATAATCAACAAAACTAAACAAATATCAATATCAAATCTTAACAGAAAATATTGATGATGCTGAACTGAATTTTTTTTTAATGTTTTTCTTGCTCCTTGAGCATGAGCTGCATATACAATGTACTAGTAGACATTTTGCAATGGGTTTTTGTCATGAGTTTTAATTATTCAATTCCTTTTGATGCCGCTTCTAGCTTGCTAAAAAAGAAATTGAGTGAAAAACAAATTCCAAAAATACCTAAAATTATCTATATTTTTGTAGATGCCCATTGATGAACCGATGACACAAGTAATCTTTTTGGAAAGGAGGAGGAAAATATTTCGAGATTTTGAATTCTGATGCAATATTTTGTAAGAAAATTGGGCTAATTGTAGAAAAATTAGTTCACTGAATTGAAAATTCGAAAGCCTAAAAAATTTCTTGAATTTAAAAATCAACAAAGCACATAATTTTCAGCTTTAAAATCTCGTTCTAAAAAAGTCATACAAACTTTATTGTAAAAATTATCAGATTTAAAATTGTAAAAAATATGCAACAAATAAGCGTTTCATGTCAAAAATTTTTTGTGCATGAATACGTGGCATAACAATTAGCAAGTATCGAGCATCTTAACCCATTTGAAACAAACAAGTTTTTGGTAAAAGTCTCATGCAATTTTCTTCAGATTAGAATTTGTATTTCCTATTTATTGATTATTGGAAAAGCTCAATTATCCACAAGAGGGTATATTTTGACATGCGAAAAATATTTTTAACCTGTCAATCTATACTGAAATGATGATTCTTCCTTTATAATATTTTCTTAATCTTGCCGCTTACGGATATTTTGATTTGTTCCGATAACATTTACAATGTCTTCTACGCAGTAAGTGGTAGCAGGTTTTTTTGTTTTATCTATTCTTCGCTATAGGAGTGGTTGGTATTCGCATATCACTCATCTTGGTCTGGGATGAGTTAGATGTCTTGCACTTTAAGATTTTTTTCAATATCGCTCGTGATTTGTTTTCTTGGCCTATCTGTTACATCTCATTTTACCTAATTAGTAATATCTGGCACTTGTATATATATATATATATATATTTAGAATATATATATTCTAACATCAGTACAATCATGTGATTAATATATAAATTTACTATCCTTTTAGATCATTTAAAGGTTTTGAAACTCGTCAGAAATGGTATGAAGATAATATAAGATAAACATGCTGGGGGTTGTAACATCTTGAACTACATAATTTATCACGTCTTGCAGGTAAGAATTTTTCAATTTAGCTAAATTACCATGTTGACAAAACTTTAAGAATTGTTTAAAATTAGTCCATTATTGGTAAATAGATAGATAGATTTATTACAACCTTTTTGTTGTGAAAATAGTATTAAAAATAAATATCATATTTGCATTTTAGAGTTACACGTAAGAAAGATCAGGCGAATGCACAAAACCTCGAATGAAGTTCAGAAATACATAATAAGTATGCGCGACAAATAGCCCCAAAATAATTCACTTACATAAAATAAAATTCAAGTGATATTTTGCAAAAAATTGCATGTACAAACGAACAAGGGACAGATAACAATGACCTATGTCCATTGTTTGGAGTCCCGAAACAATTATTTTCTGACAAAACCTTTTTTATTTTCTACAGCCAATTTGAGAATTATCATGGAAACCATTATTCTATTCTATTTGTGCAGAATAATTTTGTTTTGAATCCATTAACTGAATTTTTGGAAGGTTTTTCAGAAGAGTGTACCATGACTGCATCCTCGATGTTGAAAATTTTTTTTGACTGGCCATTGTTATCCGTCCCTTGTTTGCTTGTGCATGCAATTTCTGCAAATTATTACTTGTATTTTAGTTTATGTAGGTAAATTAATTTTAGGTCTAACTGACGTGAATCAAATAAACAAATTCCAAAAATTCTAAATATTATGTATATTTTTGTAGGTGCCCATTGATGAACCGAGGATACAAGTTAATTTTTGGAAAGGAGCGGGAAAATATTTCGAGATTCTAAATTCTGATGCAATATTTTGTAAGGAAACTGGGCTAATTTTAGAAAAATTAGTTCACTGAATTGAAAATTCCAAAGTCTAAAGAAATTTCTTCAATTTAACAATTAAAAAAGCACATAATAAAAGTTTTTCACGTAAAAATATTTTATGTACGTATACGTAGCATAACGATTTGAATGTATCGAACATCTTTACCCATTTGAAACAAATGAGTTTTTGGTAAAAGTCTCATACAGTTTTCTTTTCAGATTAGAATTCGTATTTCCTATTTATTGATTATTGGAAAAGCTCAATTATCCACAAAGGGTTCATTTTGTGTTTCAAGAAATATTTTCAACCAGTCGATCTGTACTGAAATGATGATTCTTCCTTTTCTTCCTTTATAATATTTTGTTAATCCTATAGTGCACAGTCATTTTGATTTGTTCCGATAACATTTACAATGTCTTCTACACAGTAAGTGATAGCATGATTTTTTTATGTATTCATCGCTATATGAGTGGTTGGTATTCGCTTGTCACTCACCTTTGTCAGATGATTTAGATAGATTGCACTCTAATTATTTTTTCAATTTTGCTTGCGATTTTTTGACCTTCTGTGGAACTAACAGTCTCCTTTCTCTCACAGATACATTGGAAAAGGCCGAATTTGTATTTTTAAGTAAAGTAAATTATTTAAGCAGAAAGGTGCATCTGGATAATGTTCTTAAGTTGGTACAATCTGATGCTTTGATATTATGATTAAGTATTATATATGGTTAATGTCAGGTAAAGCAAGAATAAGGTGAATGAAATAGGTTTCACTTGGGGTTTATCGAGAAATTTTCAAGTTTGTAAAAAAAGATTCAAAATTGGAAGAAATATGTGACAACTAAGTTTTGAATGTTTTGTTAATTTTTTTTCAATTCATTCAATCTTCTCGTTCATCATAACTATTTATTTTATTCAGTGTTAATTTTTACACCTAACCTATTTGGGAGTAGTTCATATTTTTATGACAAGAAAAAATTAAAAAAATTGAAATTGAGACACCTGAAATTCCAATTGTCATATGAAATTTAATTTTGCTTGTTCAAATTGTCTTTTTTTGAAAAAACACAGGTCACTTCTGGCCTATCTGGTTGCAACTAGCAATTGAAGTTGCGAAGTGTTTAATATTTTTGTCGAATTTTCTTCCAGTTAAGAACTACGTTATGTAAGTTCAAGTTTCTTTGTTACATCTCGTTTCACCTAATTAGTAATATCTGGCACTTGAGAATTATATATATATATATATAGATATATATTTTGACATTTGTACAATCATGTAATTAATATATTAATTTACTATCCTTTTAGATCCTTTTCCGGTTGAAACGCATCAGGAATGGTATGAAGATATAATCTTAACACTTATGCTGGGGTTTGTAACATCTTGTACTACATAATTTATCAAGTCTTGCAGATAAGAATTTTTCTATTTAGCTAAATTACCATGTTGACAAAATTTTTGTTGGAAAATTAGACCATTATTGGTGAATAGATAGATTTTAACAACCTTTTCGTTGTGAAGATGATTTTAAAAATGTGCATCATATTTTCAATTTACACTTGAGAAAGAGCAGGCGAATGCACAAAACTTCGAATAAATTTTAGAAATGCATAATAAGTATGGAATCAGTTAGACCTAAAATTCATTTACCTACGTAAACTGAAGTACAGGTAATAATTTGCAAAAATTGCATGCACAAACGAACAAGGGACGGGTAACAATGGCCAGTCTCCATTGTTTGGAGTCCCAAAATAATTATTTTCTAACAATACTATTTGTATTTTCTACGGCAAATTTGAGAATTGTCATGGAAACCATTATTCTATTCTATTTGTGGGGAATAATTTTGGTTTGAATCCATTAACTGATTTTTTGAAAGTTTTTTTGGTAGAGTTCCATGACTGCATCCGCATATTTTGTTAATCCTGCCGCTTACAGGCATTTTGATTTGTTCCGATATCATTTCCAATGTCTTCTACACGATAAGTAGTAGCAGGTTTTTGTTTTATATAATCTTCGCTATAGGAGTGGTTGGTATTCGCTTGTCACTCATCTTTGTCAGATGATTTAGATGTATTGCACTCTAATTATTTTCTCAATTTTTCTTGTGATTTGTTTACCTTCTGTGGAACTACCAGTCTATTTTCTCTTACAGATACACTAGAAAAGCCAGAATTTGAATTTTTAAGTAAAGGTAATTATTTAAGCCGAAAGATGCATCTGGATAATGTTCTGAAGTTGATACAATCTGATGCTTTGATATTATGAGTACGTATTATATATGGCCAATGCCAGGTAAAGCAAGAATAAGGTGAATGAAATAGGTTTCACTTGGGTTTATCAAGAAATTGTCAAGTTCGTAAAAAAAGTTTCGTTTGTCTTTTATAATATGAATTATGTCAGTTTTATTAACTGTATGCTAACATTTTTGCTTTTATGAAAATTCCCAAAATTTTTGATACATTTTCTTGATTACTTGTCGATTTTAATTGTATTTCAGTCATTTATTCAGGAAAATGACTTTCCAAAATAAATTTTACAATTTTTCATTAAAAACAATTGAAAATGCTATCAGATTCAAAATCGGAAGGAATATGTGACAACTAAGTTTTGAATGTTTTTTTGATTTTTGTGCTTTAGATATAGACAAAAAGTGGTTTCAGGGCCTGAAATTGTCTAAATAAGCATAATAACTGTGCTTACAGAGCGCACAACAAACTTCAAGCTATCCTATGTTTCACAGCTCTAGGAAGGACATTTGTAGTTCATATTTTTATGATATAAGAAAAAATTGAAAAAAAAAATTGGAATTGAGACACCTGCAATTCCAATTGTCATCTGAAATTTAATTTTGCTTTTTCAAATTGTCTTTTTTTGAAAAAGCACAGCTTACTTCCCTGCCTATCCGCTTGCATCCAGCAATTGGAATTGCGAAGTGTGTAATATTTTTGTCGAATTTTCTTCCAGTTAAGAACTACGTCATGCAAGTTCGAGTTTCTTTGTCACACCTCGTTTCATTTAATTAGTAATATCTGGCACTTCAGAATTATATATATATGCATTTTTTTTTACATCAGTATAATCTTGTTATTACTACATTTTCCGGTTTCGAAACGCGTCAGGAATGGTATGAAGATATAATAAAAACTTCTCAAAAACATGCTGGGGTTGTAACATCTTGTACTACATAATTTATCATGTCTTGCAGGTAAGAATTTTTCTATTTAGCTAAATTACCATGTCGACAACATTTTTAGAATCTTTGGAAAATTAGACCATTATTGGTAAATAGATAGAGAGATTTTTTATAACCTTTTTGTTGGTGAAGATGATATTAAAAATATGTATCATATTTTCATTTTAGAGTTACACGTGAAAAAGTTCAGGCAAATGCACAAAACCTCGAATAAATTTTAGAAATACATAATAAGTATGCGCGTCAGTTATCCCTAAAATTAATTTACCTACATAAACTAAAATACAGGTAATAATTTGCAAAAAATTATTTTCTAACAATACCTCCTGTATTTTCTACAGCAAATTTTAGAATCATGATGGAAACCATTGTTCTATTCTATTTGTGGGAAATAATTTTGGTTTGAATCCATTAACTGATTTTTTGGAAGATATTTTTCAGTAGAGTACCATGACTGCATCCTCGATGTAAAAAATTTTTTTGGATTTTATTCAAAAGCTGAACGGAATGCTGGTGCTTTTTGTGGATTTGTCAGCTTTTCTTATATTTACAACAGTTAATTTTGTTCCATTATTCTCACCACCCCAGTATGGAATATGAATAGATTTACACAAAAATAAGCATTTGCGATCAATATTAGATATTAAAAGGAAAACATTTTTGAATGATTGTAATTGTTGCCCTTTATGACTTTGTAACCTACATAATTAAACCATTTTTTAATTTTTGTTGCATGTTTTGGAGAATTCCTGCAGAGAGTAAATTTAGGATAATATTTCAATTATTTGTGTTTTACCCATTCATGATTTATACATAATATTTTTTGAATAATGAAATACTGAAGCGGCAAACAACAATCAGTTCATCACCAAAGTTAGAAACATCACAATCATATGCATGTTAAAAAGGGAAGTCTATCTGCATATTTCATCTTTTCCCATTCATGACCAAATACGGTGGTTCCTTTGTCCCAATTTGTCCATTACTGTGTCTGTCTATTTTCAAAATTCTAGAAAATTTTATTTTGCTCGCTCTACTTTTCTTTATCTAAACAATCATGGGTCACATGAAGAAGCCGAAAACCAACAACGAAACTAAACAAATATCAATATATCAAATCCTAACAGAAAATATTGATGATGCTAAACTCAATTTTTTTAATATTTTCCTTGTTCCTTACAATGGACTGGTAGACATTTTGCAATGGGTTTTTTTCATGAGTTATAATTATTCAATTTCTTTTGTTGCCGCTTCTAACTTGCTAAAAAAGAAATAGAGTGAAAAATAAATTCCAAAAATTCTAAATATTATGTTTATTTTTCTAAAAATATTTTCAACCAGTCAACCTATACTGAAATGATTATTCATCCTTTACGATATTTTGTTAATCCTGTGGCTTGCAGACAATTTTGATTTCTTCTGATAACATTTACAATCTCTTCCACACAGTAAGTAGTAGCGTTTTTTGCTGTAGGAGTGGTTCGTATTCACTTGTCACTCATCTTTGTCAGGGATAAGTTAGATGTCTTGCACTCTAATATTTTTTTTAATTTTGCTTGTGTTGTGTTTAAGGTCACTTCTTGGCCTATTTGGTTGCATCTAACAATTGAAATTGCAAAGTGTTTAATAGTTTTGTGGAATTTTCTTCCAGTTAAGAACTACGTCACGCAAGTTCAAGTTTCTTTGTTACATCTCGTGTCACCTAATTCGTGATATCTGGCACTTGAGAATTATATATATATATTTTGACATCAGTACAATCATGTAATTAATATATGAATTTACTATCCTTTTTGATCATTTTTCCGGTTTCGAAACGCGTCTGGAATGGTATGAAGATATAATCTTAACACTTCTCAAAAACATGCTGGGGGTTGTAACATCTTGTACTACATAATTTATCACGTCTTGCAGGTAATAATTTTTCTATTTAGCTAAATTACCATGTTGACAAAATTCTAAGAATTGTTGAAAAATTAGACCATTATTGGTAAATAGATAGATAGATTTTTTCAACCTTGTCGTTGTGAAGATGATATTAAAAATAAATATCATATTTTCATTTTAGAGTTACGCGTGAGAAAGATCAGGCGAATGCACAAAACCTCGAATAAATTTTAGAAATACATAATAAGTATGCGCGTCAGTTAACCCTAAAATTAATTTACCTACGTAAACTAAAATACAGGTAATAATTTGCAAAAATTGCATGCACAAACGAACAAGGGACGGATAACAATGGCCAGTCTCCATTGTCTGGAGTCCCAAAATAATTATTTTCTAACAATACTATTTGTATTTTCTACAGCAAATTTGAGAATTGTCATGGAAAACATTATTCTATTCTATATGTGGGGAATAATTTTGGTTTGAATCCATTAACTGATTTTTTGAAGTTTTTTCAGTAGAGTACCATGATTGCATACTCAATGTTACAAATTTTTTGGATTTTATTCAAAAGCCGAACGGAATACTGGTGCTTTTTGTGGATTTGTCAGCTTTTCTTATATTTACAACAGTTAATTTTGTTCGCACAATTGTCACCACCCATGTATGGAATATGAATAGATTTACCCAAAAATAAGCATTTGCGATCAATTTTAGATATTAAAATGAAAACATTTTTGAATGAATGTAAGTGTTGCTCTTTATGGCTTTTATGACCTGCTTATTAAAACCATTTTTCAATTTTTAATTTTTGTTGCATGTTTTGCAGAATTCCTGCAGAGAGTAAATTTAGGCTAATATTTCAATTATTTGTGTTTTACCCATTCAGGATTTATACATAATATTTTTAGAATAATGAAATACTGAAGCGGCAACAACAACAACCAGTTCTCAACAAAAGGTAGAAACATCACAATTATATGCATGTTAAAAAGGGAAGTATGTGTCCATATTTTATCTTTACCCATTCATGACCAAATACAGTAGTTTCTCTGTCCCAATTTGTCCATTACTGTGTTTGTCTATTTTCAAAATTCTAGAAAATTTTATTTTGCTTGCGCAACTTCTCTTTATCTAAACAATCATGGGTCACATGAAGAAGCCGAAAACCAACAACGAAACTAAACAAATATCAATATATCAAATCTTAACAGAAAATAATTATGATGCTAAATTCATTTTTTTTTAATATTCTACTTGTTCCTTACAAAGGACTGGTAGACATTTTGCAATGGTTTTTTTTCATGAGTTATGATTATTCAATTCCTTATGATGCCGCTTCTAGCTTGCTAAAAAGGAAATTGAGTGAAAAATAAATTCCAAAAATTCTATAAATATTATGTTTATTTTAGAAATATTTTCAACCAGTCAACCTATACTGAAATGATTATTCATCCTTTGCGATATTTTGTTAATTCTGCCGCTTACAGACAATTTTGATGTCTTCTGATAATATTTACAATCTCTTCTGCACAGTAAGTAGTAGCAGGTTTTTGTTTTATGTATTCTTCGATATAGGAGTGGTTCGTATTCGCTTGTCCCTCATCTTTGTCAGGGATGAGTTAGATGTCTTGCACTCCAATATATTTTTTAATTTTGCTTGTGATTTGTTTAGGGTCACTTCTTGGCCTATTTGGTTGCATCTAGCAATTGAAGTTGAAAAGTGTTTAATATTTTTGTGGAATTTTCTTACAGTTAAGAACTACGTCATGCAAGATCAAGTTTCTTTGTTACATCTCGTTTCACCTAATTAGTAATATCTGGCACTTGAGAATTATATATATATATTTTGACATCAGTACAATCGTGTAATTGATATATAAATTCACTATCCTTTTAGGTCATTTTCTAGTTTCGAAACGCGTCAGGAATGGTATGAAGATATAATCTTAACACTTATCAAAAAACATGCTTAGGGTTGTAACATCTTATACTTCATAATTTATCACGTCTTGCATGTAAGAATTTTTCTATTCAGCTAAATTACCATGTTGACAAAATTTTAAGAACTTTGATAAATTAGACCATTATTGGTAAATAGATAGATTTTTACAACCTTTTCGTTGTGAAAATGATATTAAAAATATGTATCATATTTTCATTTTAGAGTTACACGTGATAAAGATCAGGCGAATGCATAAAACCTCGAATAAATTTTAGAAATACATAATAAGTATGCGCGTCAGTTAGACCTAAAATTAATTTACTTACATAAACTAAAATACAGTTAATAATTTGCAAAAATTGCATGCACAAACGAACAAGGGATGGATAACAATGGCTAGTCTCCATTGTCTGGAGTCCCAAAATAATTATTTTCTAACAATACTATTTGTATTTTCTACAGTAAAATTTGAGAATTGTCATGGAAACCATTCTATTCTATTTGTGGGAATAATTTTGGTTTGAATCCATTAACTGATTTTTTGGAAGTTTTTTCAGTAGAGTACCATGATTGCATACTAAATGTTAAAAATTTTTTGGATTTTATTCAAAAGTCGAACGGAATGCTGGTGCTTTTTGTGGATTTGTCAGCTTTTCTTATATTTACAACAGTTAATTTTGTGCTTTATGACCTGCCTATTAAAACCATTTTTTAATTTATGTTGCATGTTTCGCAGAGAGTAAATTTAGGATAATAATTCAATCGTTTGTGTTTTACCCATTCATGATTTATACATGATATGTTTAGAATAATGAAACAGTGAAGGGGCAACAATAACCATTTCACAACAAAAGGTAGAAACATCACAATTATATGTATGTTAAAAAGGGAAATCTGCATATTTTTTCTTTATCCATTCATGACCAAATACGGTGGTTTCTTGGTCCCAATTTGTCCATTACTGTGTCTTTTGTGTTTTCAAAATTCTAGTAAATATATTTTTTTTTGTTCGCTCAACTTTTCTTTATCTAAACGATCATGGGTCACATGAAGAAGCCGAAAATCAACAGCGAAACTAAACAAATATCAATATATCAAATCTTAACAGAAAAATATTAATGATGCTAAACTCAATTTTTTTTTTATATTTTTCTTGCTCCTTAAGCATGAGCTGCATATACAATGGACTAGTAGCTGTTTTGCAATGGGTTTTTGTCATGAGTTTTAATTATTCAATTCCTTTTGATGCCGCTTCTAGCTTGCTAAAAAAGAAATTGAGTGAAAAACAAATTCCAAAAATTCCTAAAATTATCTATATTTTTGTAGATGCCCATTGATGAACCGATGACACAAGTAATCTTTTTGGAAAGGAGCAGGAAAATTTTTCGCGATTTTGAATTCTAATGCAATATTTTGTAAGGAAATTGGGCTAATTGTAGAAAAATTAGTTCACTGAATTGAAAATTTAAAAGCCTAAAAAATTTATCTAATTTAACAATCAACAAAGCACATAATTTTCAGCGTTAAAATGTCGTTCTATAAAAGTCATAGAAACTTTATTGTAAAAATTATCAGATTTAAAATTGGAAAAATATCTGCAACAAATAAATGTTTCATGTCAATAAGTTTTTGTGTACGTGCCAATACGTGCCATAACAATTTGCAAGTATCGAGCATCTTTAACCATGTGAAACAAACAAGTTTTTGGTAAAATTCTCATACAATTTCCTTCAGATTTGAATTCGTATTTCGTATTTATTGATTATTGGAAAAGCTCAATTATCCACTAAAGGTTTCCTTTTGACATTCGAGAAGTTTTCAACCAGTCAATCTATACTGAAATGATTATTCTTCCTTTATAATATTTTGGTAATCCTGCCGCTTACAGGCATTTTGATTTGTTCCGATAACATTTACAATGTCTTCTACACAATAAGGGGTAGCAGGTTTTTTGTTTAATGTATTCTTCGCTATAGGAGTGATTGGTATTCGCTTGTCACTCATCTTTGTCTGGGATGAGTTAGATGTCTCTCACTTTAATATTTTTTTCAATTTTTCTTATGATTTGTTTTCTTGGTCTATCTGTTACATCTCGTTTCACCTAATTAGTAATATCTAGCACTTGAGAGTTTTATATATATATATTTATATATATATATATATATATATATTTTAACATCAGCACAATCATGTAATTAATATATAAATTTACTATCCTTTTAGAACCTTTACCGGTTTCGAAACGTGTCAGGAATGGTATGAAGATATTGTAAGATAAACATGCTGGGGGTTGTAACATCTTGTACTACATAATTTATCACGTCCTGCAGGTAAGAATTTTTCAATTTAGCTAAATTACCATGTTGACAAAATTTTAAGAATCATTGAACAATTAGACCATTATTGGTAAATAGATCGTTAGAATTATTACAACCTTCGTTAGATTTATTACAACCTTCTTGTTGTGAAAAAAGTATTAAAAATAAATTTCATATTTACATCATAGAGTTACAAGTAAGAAAGATCAGGCGAATGCACAAAACGTCGAATAATGTTTAGAAATACATAATAAGTATGCGCGCCAGTTAGCCCTCAAATAATACTTTGCAAAAATCGCATGCACAAACGAACAAGGGACAGATAACAATGACCCATGTCCATTGTTCGGAGTCCCAAAACAATTATTTTCTAACAATACTTTTTGTATTTTCTACGGCAAATTTGAGAATTATCATGGAAACCATTATTCTATTCTATTTGTGGGGAATAATTTTGGTTTGAATCCATTAAAATGATTTTTTTGGAAGCTTTTTCAGTAGAGTACCATGACTGCATCCGCAATGTAAAAAAATTTTTTGGATTTTATTCAGAAGTCGAACTGAATACTGATGTTTTTTGTGGATTTTCAACTTTTCTTATGTTTACAACAGTTTGTTGTTTGTCTTTAATTTTGTTTGCACAATTCTCACCACCCAGGTATGGAATATGAATAGATTTACTCAAAAATAAGCATTTTGCAATCAATTTTAGATGTTAAAATGAAAATATTTTTGAATGATTGTAAGTGTTGCTCTTTATGACTTTGTGACCTACATATTTAAACCATTTTTCAATTTTTGTTGCATATTTTGGAGGATTCCTGCAGAGAGTAAATTTGGGATAATATTTCAATTATTTGTGTTTTTCCCATTCATGATTCATACATAATATTTTTAGGATAATGAAATACTTAAGTGGCAACAACAATCAGTTCACAACAAAAGGTAGAAACATCACAATTATATGCATGTTAAAAAGGGAAGTCTATCGGCATATTTAATCTTTACCCATTCATGACCAAATATGGTGGTTCCTTTGTCCCAAATTTGTCCATTACTGTGTCTGTGTATTTTCAAATTTCTAGAAAATATTGATGATGCTAAACTCAATTTTTTAATATTTTCCTTGTTCCTTGAGCATAAACTTTATATTCAATGGACTGGTAGATATTTTTCAATGGGTTTTTGTCATGAGTTATAACCATTCAATTTCTTTTGATGCCGCAATTGAGTGAAAATCAAATTCCAAAAATTCTGAATATTATGTATATTTTTTTGGATGCCCATCGATGAACCGATGATACAAATAATCTTTTTGGAAAGGAGCAGGAAAATATTTCGAGATTCTATATTCTGATACATTATTTTGTAAGGAAATTGTAGAAAAATTAGTTCACTGAATTGAAAATTCCAAAGCCTAAAGAAATTTCTTTAATTTAACAATCAACAAAGCACATGATTTTCAGCGTTAAAATCTTGTTCCAAAATAGTCATAGAAAGTTTTTTTTCAGATTTAAAATTGGAATGAATATGCAACAAATAAAAGATTTCATGTAAAAATATTTTATGTACGTATACGTAGCATAACGATTTGATAGTATCGAGTATCTTTACCCATTTAAAACAAACGAGTTTTTTTTTAAGTCTCATACAGTTTTCTTTTCAGATCAGAATTCGTATTTTTCTAGTTATTGATTATTGGAAATGCTCAATTATCCACAAAGGGTACATTTTGGGATTCATGAAATATTTTCAACCAGTCAATCTGTACTGAATTGATATTCTGCCTTTATAATATTTTGTTAATCCTGCCGTTTACAGGCCTTTTGATTTGTTCCGATAACATTTCCAATGTCTTCTACACGATAAGTAGTAGCAGGTTTTTGTTTTATATAATCTTCGCTATAGGAGTGGTTGGTATTCGCTTGTCACTCATCTTTGTCAGATGATTTAGATGTATTGCACTCTAATTATTTTCTCAATTTTTCTTGTGATTTGTTTACCTTCTGTGGAACTACCAGTCTATTTTCTCTTACAGATACACAAGAAAAGCCAGAATTTAAATTTTAAGTAAGATAATTATTCAAGCCGAAAGGTGCATCTGGATAATGTTCTGAAGTTGATATAATCTGATGCTTTGATATTATGAGTACGTATTATATATGGCCAATGCCAGGTAAAGCAAGAATAAGGTGAATGAAATAGGTTTCACTTGGGTTTATCAAGAAATTGTCAAGTTCGTAAAAAAAGTTTCGTATGTCTTTTATAATATGAATTATGTCAGTTTTATTAACTGTATGCTAACATTTTTGCTTTTATGAAAATTCCCAAAATTTTTGATACATTTTCTAGATTACTTGTCGATTTTAATTGTATTTCAGTCATTTATTCAGGAAAATGACTTTCCAAAATAAATTTTACAATTTTTGATTGAAAACAACTGAAAATACTATCAGATTCAAAATTGGAAGAAATATGTGACAACTGAGTTTTGAATGTTTTGTTGATTTTTGTGCTTTAGATATAGACAAAAAGTGGTTTCAGGGCCTGAAATTGTCTAAATAAGCATAATAACTGTGCTTACAGAGCGCACAACAAACTTCAAGCTATCCTATGTTTCACAGCTCTAGGAAGGTCATTTGTAGTTCATATTTTTATGATAAGAAAAAATTGAAAAAAAAAATTGGAATTGAGACACCTGCAATTCTAATTGTCATATGAAATTTAATTTTACTTGTTCAAATTGTCTTTTTTTGAAAAAGCACAGGTTACTTCCCTGCCTACCCGCTTGCATCCAGCAATTGGAATTGCGAAGTGTTTAATATTTTTGTCATTTTCTTCCAGTTAAGAACTACGTCTGAGTTTCTTTGTCACACCTCGTTTCACTTAATTAGTAATATCTGGCACTTTAGAATTATATATATATACATCTTTTTTTTACATCAGTATAATCTTGTTATTACTACATTTTCCGGTTTCGAAACGCGTCAGGAATGGTATGAAGATATAATTAACACTTCTAAAAAACATGCTGGGGGTTTTAACATCTTGTACTACATAATTTATCATGTCTTGCAGGTAAGAATTTTTCTATTTAGCTAAATTACCATGTCGGCAACATTTTTAGAATCTTTGGAAAATTAGACCATTATTGGTAAATAGATAGAGAGATTTTTTACAACCTTTTCGTTGTGAAGATGATATTAAAAATATGTATCATATTTTCATTTCTGAGTTACACGTGAGAAAGTTCAGACGAATGCACAAAACCCCGAATAAATTTTAGAAATACATAAGTATGGAGTCGGTTATCCCTAAAATTAATTTACCTACATAAACTAAAATACAGGTAATAATTTGCAAAAAATTATTTTCTAACAATACCTCCTGTATTTTCTACAGCAAAGTTTAGAATCATGATGGAAACCATTGTTCTATTCTATTTGTGGGAAATAATTTTGGTTTGAATCCATTAACTGATTTTTTGGAAGATTTTTCAGTAGAGTACCATGACAGCATCCTCAATGTAAAAAATTTTTTGGGATTTTATTCAAAAGCTGAACGGAATGCTGGTGCTTTTTGTGGATTTGTCAGCTTTTCTTATATTTACAACAGTTAATTTTGTTCGATTATTCTCACCACCCCAGTATGGAATATGAATAGATTTACACAAAAATAAGCATTTGCGATCAATTTTAGATATTAAAAAGAAAACATTTTTGAATGATTGTAAGTGTTGCCCTTTATGACTTTGTAACCTACATAATTAAACCATTTTTTAATTTTTGTTGCATGTTTTGCAGAATTCCTGCAGAGAGTAAATTTAGGATAATATTTCAATTATTTGTGTTTTACCCATTCATGATTTATGCATAATATTTTTAGAATAATGAAATACTGAAGCGGCAAACAACAATCAGTTCATCACCAAAGGTAGAAACATCACAATCATATGCATGTTAAAAAGGGAAGTCTATCTGCATATTTCATCTTTACCCATTCATGACCAAATACGGTGGTTCCTTTGTCCCAATTTGTCCATTACTGTGTCTGTCTATTTTCAAAATTCTAGAAAATTTTATTTTGCTCGCTCTACTTTTCTTTATCTAAACAATCATGGGTCACATGAAGAAGCCGAAAACCAACAACGAAAATTAACAAATATCAATATATCAAATCCTAACAGAAAATATTGATGATGCTAAACTCAATTTTTTTAATATTTTCCTTGTTCCTTACAATGGACTGGTAGACATTTTGCAATGGGTTTTTTTCATTCTAACTTGCTAAAAAAGAAATAGAGTGAAAAATAAATTCCAAAAATTCTAAATATTATGTTTATTTTTCTAGAAATATTTTCAACCAGTCAACCTATACTGAAATGGTTATTCATCCTTTACGATATTTTGTTAATCCTGCGGCTTGCAGACAATTTTGATTGCTTCTGATAACATTTACAATCTCTTCCACACAGTAAGTAGTAGCGGGTTTTTTTTGTGTTTTTTGCTGTAGGAGTGGTTCGTATTCACTTGTCACTCATCTTTGTCAGGGATAAGTTAGATGTCTTGCACTCTAATATTTTTTTTAATTTTGCTTGTGTTGTGTTTAAGGTCACTTCTTGGCCTATTTGGTTGCATCTAACAATTGAAATTGCAAAGTGTTTAATAGTTTTGTGGAATTTTCTTCCAGTTAAGAACTACGTCACGCAAGTTCAAGTTTCTTTGTTACATCTCGTTTCACCTAATTAGTAATATCTGGCACTTGAGAATTATATATATATATTTTTACATCAGTACAATCATGTAATTAATATATGAATTTACTATCCTTTTAGATCATTTTTCCGGTTTCGAAACGCGTCTGGAATGGTATGAAGATATAATCTTAACACTTCTCAAAAACATGCTGGGGGTTGTAACATCTTGTACTGCATAATTTATCACGTCTTGCAGGTAGTAATTTTTCTATTTAGCTAAATTACCATGTTGACAAAATTCTAAGAATTGTTGAAAAATTAGACCATTATTGGTAAATAGATAGATAGATTTTTTCAACCTTGTCGTTGTGAAGATGATATTACAAATAAATATCATATTTTCATTTTAGAGTTACACGTGAGAAAGATCAGGCGAATGCACAAAACCTCGAATAAATTTTAGAAATACATAATAAGTATGCGCGTCAGTTAACCCTAAAATTAATTTACCTACGTAAACTAAAATACAGGTAATAATTTGCAAAAATTGCATGCACAAACGAACAAGGGACGGATAACAATGGCCAGTCTCCATTGTCTGGAGTCCCAAAATAATTATTTTCTAACAATACTTTCTTTTTTTTATACAGCAAATTTGAGAATTATCATGGAAAACATTATTCTATTCTATTTGTGGGGAATAATTTTGGTTTGAATCCATTAACTGATTTTTTTGAAGTTTTTTCAGTAGAGTACCATGATTGCATACTCAATGTTAAAAATTTTTTGGATTTTATTCAAAAGCCGAACGGAATACTGGTGCTTTTTGTGGATTTGTCAGCTTTTCTTATATTTACAACAGTTAATTTTGTTCCCACAATTCTCACCACCCATCTATGGAATATGAATAGATTTACCCAAAAATAAGCATTTGCGATCAATTTTAGATATTAAAATGAAAACATTTTTGAATGAATGTAAATGTTGCTCTTTATGGCTTTTATGACCTGCTTATTAAAACCATTTTTCAATTTTTAATTTTTGTTGCATGTTTTGCAGAATTCCTGCAGAGAGTAAATTTAGGATAATATTTCAATTATTTGTGTTTTACCCATTCATGATTTATACATAATATTTTTAGATTAATGAAATACTGAAGCGGCAACAACAACAACCAGTTCTCAACAAAAGGTAGAAACATCACAATTATATGCATGTTAAAAAGGGAAGTCTGTCTGCATATTTTATCTTTACCCATTCATGACCAAATACAGTAGTTTCTCTGTCCCAATTTGTCCATTACTGTGTTTGTCTATTTTCAAAATTCTAGAAAATTTTATTTTGCTTGCTCAACTTCTCTTTATCTAAACAATCATGGGTCACATGAAGAAGCCGAAAACCAACAACGAAACTAAACAAATATCAATATATCAAATCTTAACAGAGAATATTTATGATGCTAAATTCATTTTTTTTAATATTCTACTTGTTCCTTACAAAGGACTGGTAGACATTTTGCAATGGTTTTTTTTCATGAGTTATGATTATTCAATTCCTTATGATGCCGCTTCTAGCTTGCTAAAAAGGAAATTGAGTGAAAAATAAATTCCAAAAATTCTAAATATTTGTTTATTTTAGAAATATTTTCAACCAGTCAACCTATACTGAAATGATTATTCATCCTTTGCGATATTTTGTTAATTCTGCCGCTTACAGACAATTTTGATGTCTTCTGATAACATTTACAATCTCTTCTGCACAGTAAGTAGTAGCGGGTTTTTGTTTTATGTATTCTTTGCTATAGGAGTGGTTCGTATTCGCTTGTCACTCATCTTTGTCAGGGATGAGTTGGATGTTTTGCACTTTAATATATTTATTAATTTCGCTTGTGATTTGTTTAGGGTCACTTCTTGGCCTATTTGTTTGCATCTAGCAATTGAAATTGAAAAGTGTTTAATATTTTTGTGGAATTTTCTTACAGTTAAGAACTACGTCATGCAAGATCAAGTTTCTTTGTTACATCTCGTTTCACCCGAGAATTATATATATATATTTTGACATCAGTACAATCGTGTAATTCATATATAAATTCACTATCCTTTCAGATCATTTTCTAGTTTCGAAACGCATCAGGAATGGTATGAAGATACTTCCCAAAAACATGCTCGGGGTTGTAACATCTTATACTGCATAATTATTCAAGTCTTGCATGTAAGAATTTTTCTATTCAGCTAAATTGCCATGTTGACAAAATTTTAAGAATCTTGATAAATTAGACCATTATTGGTAAATAGATAGATTTTTACAACCTTTTCGTTGTTAAAATAGTATTAAAAATATATATCATATTTACATTTTAGAGTTACACTTAGAAAAAAATCAGGCGGATGCACAAAACCTCTAATGAGGTTTAGAAATACATAAAATGTATGCGCGCCAGTTGGCCCTAAATTTAGTTTACCTGCATAAAATAAAAGTAATAATTTGCAAAAATTCCATGCACAAATGAACTAGGGACGGATAACAATGTTCAGTGTCCATTGTTTAGAGTCCCAAAAAAATTATTTTTAATAGAGATGGGCCGATACCAAAAATTTCGTCGATACCGATACCACCTTCATGATTTATATTCTGATACCGCCGATACAGATTACTTTGTTAAATATGTTAAAGGCCCTTTTGTATTCACATACTTATGCTCTTTTTATAGTTCCGCCCACGTATGTGTGCGCCTACGTACGTTTGCACCCTTGAACTCTTGCCTCCATGTGAGTGGAAACTTTTATGGATGATAGTATACTGAATTTTTGCTGCGTTTCAGCTAGAGATGGGCCGGTGTATCGGTATCAGAATCTGTATCGGCAACTACGCAAGTGCAACTATAACAAGGGCATAAGTATGTGGATAGAAAAAGGTCTTCAACATATTTAACAAAGTACTCTGTATCAGCGGCATCGGTATCTGAATATAAGTTACGAAGGTGGTATCGATACTTGTATCGGTATCGGCGAAAATTTTGGTATCGGCCCATCTCTAGTTTCAGCATACATGGGTCCAAAGATTGAGTGCAAATGTTCGTGGTTACACAACTATCGCGACACCTAAAGGCCACAATACATTTGAAGTTGTTTTACCGATGCATTGCATTACGTTTCGAGCGATAAAATAAAAACGGCAATACACGCCTGCATTGCTTTGCGTTAATCTGGTTCACATGCGTACAGAGCACAAAAACAAAAGAAACGAGCACTCTGCGGCAGACTTCATAGCAAACTGTTCTGTTTCATTGGGAAACGTAAGTAGAGGCATGCAGAGCATTGCGCTTGCCCAAAACGCAAGGGTAAAATACAACGAACAGAGGAGAAACGCAACCTACGCATACGTGTAGTGCGAGCTTAACACGTTTTTCTGTATCAAAAATACCAGAGTCAGTGGATTGATGGGTTTTATAAAACCCAAAGTGTGAATGAAATTGTTCACGCGATGCATGCCCCGTTTTAAATATTTCCGGAGCAGTGGAATGCGGAGTCTTTCCGTTTATTATCAGTAAATGAAGCATAGTTGTACACTCCATTGTACACTCCGTTGTAAAGACGTATCAGGTGTCGGTATCGGTGATGAAAAATTTTCGATACCAGTACCGATACCGATACTTCAAAAATCAACGATACTTGCCGATACCGATTCTGATACCGATACCTCGGCCCATCTCTAATTTCTAACAATGCTTTTTGTATTTTCTACAGCAAATTTGAGAATTATCATGGAAACAATTATTCTATTTGTGGGGAATAATTTTGGTTTGAATTCATTAACTGATTTATTTGAAGTTTTTTTCAGTAGAGTGTACCATGACTGCATCTCCGATGTTAAAAAATTTTCTGGATTTTGTTCAAAAGCTGAACGAAATGCTGGCACCCAAGTATGGGATATGAATAGATTAAACCAAAGATAAGCATTTGCGTTCAATTTTAGATATTAAAATGAAAAATTTTTGAATATTTGAAAGTGTTGCTCTTTTGGTAGCTTTTATGTTAGTTTTATTAACTGTATCCTAAAATTTTTGCTTCTATGACATTCCAAAAATTTTTGATACATTTTCTAGATTACTTGTGTAGTCTTCGATTTTTATAGTATTTAAGTCATTTATTCAGGAAAATGACTCTTTACAAAAGAAATTAAGCCCATTTTACCATTTTTTTGATTAAAAAAATACTGAAAATACTATCAGATTTAAAATCGGAAAAAATATGTGACAACGAAGTTTTGAATGTTTTGTTGATTTTTGTGCTTTAAATATAGACAAAAAGTGGTTTCAGGGCCTGAAATGGTCGAAATAAGCATTATAACTGTGCTTGAGAGTGCACAAGCTATCCTACGTTTCACAGATCTAAGAAGGTCATTTCTGAACCAATATTCTGACCATTTAATCTTCTCGTTCATAGTACCGGTAAGTATTTATTTTTGTCTGTGTCAATTTTTACACCAAACCTTTTCGGAAGTAGTTCATATTTTTATGATAAGAAGAAAAAATTTATGATCATTTTCGGGTTTTGAAACGCATCAGGAATAGTAAAAAGATATAAACTTAGCACTTCTCAAAAACATGCTGGGGGTTGTAACATCTTGTACTGCATAATTTATCACATGTTGCAATTAAAAATTTTTCTATTTAGCTAAATTGCCATGTTGACAAAATTTTAAGAATCTCTAAAAATTAGACCATTATCGGTGAATAGATAGTTCGATTTATTACAACCTTTTCGTTGTGAAAATAGAGCAAATGCACAAAACCGCTAATGAGGTTTAGAAATACATGATAAGTATGCACGTCAGTTGGGCCTGAAATTAATTTCCCTACATAAAATAAAATACAAGTAATAATTTGCAAAAATTGCATGCACAAACGAACAAGGGATGGATAACAATGGCCCATGTCCATTGTTTGTAGCCCCAAAACAATTATTTTCTAACAATATTTTTTGTATTTTCTTCAGCAAATTTTAGAATTATCATGGAAGACAATATTCTATTTGTGGGAAATAATTTTTGTTTGAATCCATTAACTGATTTTTCGGAAGTTTTTTCTGCAGAGTGAAACCATGAATGCATCCTCAATTTCAAAAATTTTTCTTGATTTAATTCAAATGCCGAACGAAATATTGGTGCTTTTTGTAGATTTGTCAGCTTTTCCTATATTTACAACAATTTGTTGTATTTAAAAGTTGTTCATAGAATTCTCACTGTGGGATATGAATATATTTTCACAAAGATAAGCATTTGCGATCAATTTTAGATATTAAAATGAAAGCATTTTTGAATGATTGCAAGTGTTGCTGTTCATGGCTTTTATGACCTGCTTATTAAAACCGTTTTTCAATTTTTGTTGCATATTTAACAGAATTCCTGCAGAGAGTAAATTTAGGTAATAATTCAATCGTTTGTGTTTTACCCATTCATGATTTATACATAATATTTTTAGAATAATGAAATAATGAGGGCAACAACAGCCAGTTCACAACAAAAGGTAGAAACATCACAATTACCGGTATATGTATGTTCAAAAGGGAAGTCTATCTGAATATTTTTTCTTTACCCATTCATGACCAAATACGGTGGTTTCTTGGTCCCAATTTGTCCATTACTGTGTCTGTGTATTTTCAAAATTCTAGAAAATTTCATTTTGCTAGCTCAACTTTTCTTTATCTAAATGATCATGGGTCACATGAAAAAGCCGAAAATCATCAACAAAACTAAACAAATATCAATATATCAAATCTTAACTGAAAATATTGATGATGCTAAACTCAATTTTTTTTTAATATTTTCTTGCTCCTTGAGCATGAGCTGCATATACAATGTACTAGTAGACATTTTGCAATGGGTTTTTGTCATGAGTTTTAATTATTCAATTCCTTTTGATGCCGCTTCTAGCTTGCTAAAAAAGAAATTGAGTGAAAAACAAATTCCAAAAATTCCTAAAATTATCTATATTTTTGTAGATGCCCATTGATGAACCGATGACACAAGTAATCTTTTTGGAAAGGAGGAGGAAAATATTTCGAGATTTTAAATTCTGATGCAATATTTTGTAAGGAAATTGGGCTAATTGTAGAAAAATTAGTTCACAGAATTGAAAATTCAAAAGCCTAAAAAATTTCTATAATTTAACAATCAACAAAGCACATAATTTTCAGTGTTAAAATCTCATTCTAAAAAAGTCATACAAACTTTATTGTAAAAATTATCAGATTTATTGTAAAAAATATGCAACAAATAAGTGTTTCATGTCAAAAATGTTTTGTGTATGAATACGTGGCTTAACAATTAGCAAGTATCGAGCATCTTAACCCATTTGAAACAAACAAGTTTTTGGTAATAGTCTCATGCAATTTTCTTCAGATTAGAATTTGTATTTCCTATTTATTGAATATTGGAAAATCTCAATTATCCACAAAAGGGTTTATTTTGACATTCGAAAAATATTTTTAACAAGTCAATCTATACTGAAGTGATGATTCTTCCTTTATAATATTTTCTTAATCCTGCCGCTTACGGATATTTTGATTTGTTCCGATAACATTTACAATGTCTTCTACACAGTAAGTGGTAGCAGGTTTTTTTGTTTTATCTATTCTTCGCTATAAGAGTGGTTGGTATTCGCATGTCACTCATCTTGGTCTGGGATGAGTTAGATGTCTTGCACTTTAAGATTTTTTTCAATATCGCTCGTGATTTGTTTTCTTGGCTTATCTGTTACATCTCGTTTAACCTAATTAGTAATATCTGGCACTTGAAGATAAGTATGAAGATAAAATCTTAACACTTATCCTGGGGGTTGTAACATCTTGTGCTACATAATTTATCACGTCTTGCAGGTAAGAATTTTTCTATTTAGCTAAATTACCATGTTGACAAAATTTTTAGAATCGTTGGAAAATTAGACCATTATTGGTAAATAGATAGATAGATTTTTACAACCTTTTCATTGTGAAGATGATATTAAAAATATGTATCATATTTTCATTTTGGAGTTACATGTGAGAAAGATCTGGCGAATGCATAAAACCTCAAATAAATTTTAGAAATACATAATATGTATGCGCGTCAGTTAGCCCTAAAATTAGTTTACCTACATAAAATAAAATACAAGTAATAATTTGCAAAAATTGCATGCGCAAAGAACAAGGAACGGGTAACAATGGCCAATGTCCATTGTTTGGTGTCCCAAAATAAATATTTTCTAACAATTATTATCTTTACCAACAGTTTGTTGTTTGTATTTAATTTTGTTCGCACAATTCTCACCACCCAAGTATGGAATATGAATAGATTTACCCAAAAATAAGCATTTGCGATCAATTTTAGATATTAAAATGAAAACATTTTTGAATGATTGTAAGTTTTGCTCTTTATGACTTTGTGACCTACATATTTAAACCATTTTTTAATTTTTATTACATTTGTGTTTTTCCCATTCATGATTTATACATAATATTTTTAGGATAATGAAATACTTAAGCGGCAACAACAATCAGTTGACAACAAACGGTAGAAATACACAATTATATGCAAACTTTAAAAGGGAAGTCTAATCTGCATATTTTATCTTTACCCATTCATGACCAAATACGGTGGTTCCTTAATCCCAATTTGTCCATTACTGCGTCTGTGTATTTTCAAAATTCTAGAAAATTTTATTTTGCTCGCTCAACTTTTCTTTATGTAAATGATCATGGGTCACATGAAGAAGCCAAAAACCAACAACGAAACTAAACAAATATCAATATATCAAATCCTAACAGAAAATATTGATGATGCTAAACTCAATTTTTTTAATGTTTCTCTTTTTCCTTGAGCATGAGCTGCATATACAATGGACTGGTAGATATTTTGCAATGGGTTTTTGTCATGAGTTATAACCATTCAATTTCTGATGCCACAATTGAGTGAAAATCAAATTCCAAAAATTCTAAATATTATATATATTTTTGAAGATGCTCATTGATGAACCGATGAATCAAGTAATCTTTTTTGGAAGGAGCAGGAAAATACTTCAAGATTCTAAATTCTGATGCAATATTTTGTAAGGAAATTGTAGAAAAATTAGTCCACTGAATTGAAAATTCCAAAGCCTAAAGTTTAATTTAACAATCAAAAAGCACATAATTTTCAGCATTAAAATCTTGTTCTAAAATAGTCATAGAAACTTTTTTTAAATATTATCAGATTAAAATTGGAATAACTACGCAACAAATAAAAGTTTTTCATGTAATAATATTTTATGTACGTATAAGTAGCATACCGATTTGATAGTATCGAGCATCTTTACCCATTTGAAACAAGTGAGTTTTTGGTAAAAGTCTTGTACAGTTTTCTTTTCAGATTAGAACTTGTATTTCCAATTTATTGATTGTTGTCAAAACTCATTTATCCACAAAGGGTTCATTTTGGGATTCAAGAAATATTTTCAACCGGTTAATCTGTTCTGAAATGATGATTCTTCCTTTGTAATATTTTTTTAATCCTGATGCTTACAGGCATTTTCATTTGTTCCGATAACATTTACAATGTCTTCTACACAGTAAGTAGTAGCAGGTTTTTATTTTATGTATTCATCGCTATAGGAGTGCCAGTCTCCTTTCTCTTACAGATAGACTGGAAAAGGCCGAATTTGAATTTTTAAGTAAAGTAAAGTAAATTATTTAAGCAGAAACGTGCATCTGAATAATGTTCTGAAGTTGGTACGATCTAATGCTTTGATATTATGAGTAAGTATTATATACGACCAATGCCAGGTAAAGCAAGAATATGGTGAATGAAATAGGTTTCACTTGGGTTTATCATGACATTGTCAAGTTTGTAAAAAAAAGTTTCGTATGTCTTTTATAATATGTATTATGGTAGTATTATTAACTGTATGCTACATATTTGCATTTATGAAATTCCAAAAATTGTCGATACATTTTCTAGATTACTTGTGTAGTCTCGATTTTTATTGTATTTGTGTCATTTATTCAGGAAAATGACTCTTTCCGAATAAAGTTTTACATTTTTTGATTAAAAAAAAACTGAAAATACAATCATATTCAAAATCAGAAGAAACATGTGACAACTAAGGTTTGAATGTTTTGTTTATTTTTCTTTAGATATAGACAAAAAGTAGTTTCAGGGCCCTAAATTGTTTTAATAAGCATTATAACTGTGCTTACGAAGTGCACAACAAACTTCAAGCTATCTTATGTTTAACAGAATGTTATTCGTAGTTCATATTTTTATAATAAGAAGAAAAAATTAAAAAATAAAATGGAATTTAGACACCTGCAATTCCAATTGTCATATGAAATTTAATTTTGCTTGTTCAAATTGTCTTTTTTTGAAAATGCACAGCTTACTTCCCTGCCTATCCGCTTGCATCCAGCAATTGGAATTGCGAAGTGTGTAATATTTTTGTCGAATTTTCTTCCAGTTAAGAACTACGTCATGCAAGTTCGAGTTTCTTTGTCACACCTCGTTTTACTTAATTAGTAATATCTGGCACTTTTGAATTATATATATATACATCTTTTTTTACATCAGTATAATCTTGTTATTACTACATTTTCCGGTTTCGAAACGCGTCAGGAATGGTATGAAGATATAATTAACACTTCTCAAAAACATGCTGGGGTTTTAACATCTTGTACTACATAATTTATCATGTCTTGCAGGTAAGAATTTTTCTATTTAGCTAAATTACCTTGTCGACAACATTTTTAGAATCGTTGGAAAATTAGACCATTATTGGTAAATAGATAGAGATTTTTTACAATCTTTTCGTTGTGAAGATGATATTAAAAATATGTATCATATTTTCATTTTTGAGTTGCACATGAAAAAGTTCAGGCGAATGCACAAAACCTCGAATAAATTTTAGAAATACATAATAAGTATGCGCGTCAGTTAGACCTAAAATTAATTTACCTACATAAACTAAAATACAGGTAATAATTTGCAAAAATTGCATTCACAAGCGAACAAGAGACAGGTAACAATGGCCAGTGTCCATTGTTTGGAACCCCTAAATAATTATTTTCTAACAATACCTCCTGTATTTTCTACAGCAAATTTAAGAATCATGATGGAAACCATTATTCTATTCTATTTGTGGGAAATAATTTTGGTTTGAATCCATTAACTGATTTTTTGGAAGACTTTAAAGTAGAGTACCATGACTGCATCCTCAATGTAAAAAATTTTTTGGATTTTATTCAAAAGCCGAACAGAATACTGGTGCTTTTTGTGGATTTGTCAGCTTTTCTTATATTTACAACAGCTAATTTTGTTCCATTATTCTCACCACCCAAGTATGGAATATGAATAGATTTACCCAGAAATAAGCATTTGCAATCTATTTTAGATATTAAAATGAAAACATTTTTGAATGATTGTAAGTGTTGCTGTTTATGGCTTTTATGACCTGCTTATTAAAACCATTTTTCAATTTTTGTTGCATGTTTTACAGAATTCCTGCAGAGAGTAAATTTATGTAAGAATTCAATCGTTTCTGTTTTACCCATTCATGATTTATACATAATATTTTTAGAATAATGAAACACTGAAGGGGCAACAATAACCAGTTCACAACAAAAGGTAGAAACATCACAATTATATGCATGTTAAAAAGGGCAGTCTATCTGCATATTTTTTCTTTACCCATTCATGACCAAATACGGTGGTTGCTTGGTCTCAATTTGTCCATGTGTATTTACAAAATTCTAGAAAATTTTATTTTGCTCGCTCAACTTTTCTTTATCTGAACGATCATGGGTCACATGAAGAAGCTGAAAATCAACAGCGAAACTAAAGAAATATCAATATATCAAATCTTAACAGAAAATATTAATGATGCTAAACTCAATTTTTTTTTATATTTTTTTTGATCCTTGAACATGAGCTGCATATACAATGGACTAGTAGATATTTTGCAATGGGTTTTTGTCATGAGTTATAATTATTCAATTCCTTTTGATGCCGCTTCTAGCTTGCTGAAAAAGAAATTGAGTGAAAAACAAATTCAAAAAATTCCTAAAATTATGTATATTTTGGTAGATGCCCATTTATGAACCGATGATACGAGTAATCTTTTTGGAAAGGAGCAGGAAAATATTTCGAGATTCTATATTCTGATACATTATTTTGTAAGGAAATTGGGCTAATTGTAGAAAAATTAGTCCACTGAATTGAAAATTCAAAAGCCTAAGAAATGTCTCTAATTTAACAATCAACAAAGCACATATTTTTCAGTGTTGAAATCTCGTTCTAAAAAAGTCGTACAAACTTTGCTGTAAAAAAATTATCCCATTTGTGAACCGATTATACAAGTAATCTTTTTGGAAAGGAGCAGGAAAATATTTCGAGATTCTACATTCTGATGCAATATTTTGTAAGGAAATTGGGCTAATTGTAGAAAAATTAATTCACTGAATTGAAAATTCAAAAGCCTAAAAAATGTCTCTAATTTAACAATCAACAATTTGCAAGTATCGCGCATCTTTACCCATTTGAAACAAACAAGTTTTTGGTAAAAGTCTCATATAATTATTTACAAAAGGGTTCATTTTCACATTCTACAAATATTTTCAACCAGTCCATCTATACTTAATTGATTGTTCTTCATCTACGATATTTTGTTAATCTTTCCTCTTACAGACAATTTGATTTGTTCTGATAACATTTACAATGTCTTCTACACAGTAAGTGGTAGCAGGTTTTTTGTTTTATATATTCTTCGCTATGGGAGTGGTTGGTATTCGCTTGTCACTCATCTTTATCTGGGCTGAGTTGGATGTCTCTCACTTTAATATTTTTTTCAATTTCGCTTCTGATTTGTTTTCTTGGCTTATATAAAATTACTATTCGTTTAGATCCTTTTTTCGAAATGTGTCAGGAATGGTATGAAGATAATATAAGATAAACATGCTCGGGGTTGTAACATCTTGTACTACATAATTTATCACGTCCTGCAGGTAAGAATTTTTCAATTTAGCTAAATTACCATGTTGACAAAATTTTAAGAATCTTTGAAAAATTAGACCATTATTGCTAAATAGATAGTTAGATTTATTACAACCTTTTTGTTGTGAAAATAGTATTTAAAATAAATGTCATATTTACATTTTCGAGTTAAACGTAAGAAAGATCAGGGGAATACACAAAACCTCTAGTAAATTTTAGAAATTCATAATAAGTTTGCGTGCCAGTTAACCCTAAAGTAATAATTTGCGAAAATTGCATACACAAATGAACAAGTGACAGTTAATAATGACCCATGTCCATTGTTTGGAGTTTCAAAATAATTATTTTCTAACAATACTTTTTGTATTTTCTGCAGCAAATTTGAGAATTATCGTGGAAATCATTGTTCTATTCCATTTGTGGGGAGTAATTTTGGTTTGAAACTGATTTTTTTGAAGTTTTTTCAGTAGAGTTCCATGACTGCATCCTCAATGTTAAATTTTTTTTTGGATTTTATTCAAAAGCCCAACGGAATACTGGTGTTTTTTTGTGGATTTGTCAGCTTTCCTCCTATATTTACAACAGTTTGTTGTTTGTGTTTAATTTTGTTCGCACATTTCTCACCACCCAAGTATGGAATATGAATAGATTTACACAAAAATAAGCATTTGCGATCAATTTTAGATATTAGAATGAAAAAATTTTTGAATGATTGTAAGTGTTGCTCTTTATGACCATGTGACCTACATATTTAAACCATTTTTTATTTTTGTTGCATGTTTTAGAGAATTCCTGCAAAGAGTAAATTTAGGTTAATATTTCAATTACCGTATTTTGCGGACTAAAAGCACCTCCGTACTCATGGTCGCAAAGGGTCATTTTCCCCAATTTTTACTATTTTTTACACAGATATGACGCAACAAAGTAATAGTCGCAAACATAACTGAATTTATCAGCACGAAAGTTCGTCCGAGTCGGTGAACGACTACTCAAAAACGGAAATGCACGCCGCACGGCGCTGACGGTACCGTAATTTATTGACTCAAGCACATGGTCTACAATTTCGTTGCGATCGTGACTAAAAAAAATCGTTTATCTCCAGGTATGATACCAATCGCTTTCGTGTGATCCATTTTCCACAGACACCGAGGACGAAGACTTTGGACGGTTCTGGTTTAATTTCGCCATTTCATGTTGTCATTATTACTTGGTCGAGGTATATATCATGCATTTAATACATTGCCTACAAATAAACTTTAAATCAACAATTATTCGTTGCCCTGTTAGCGCGATTGGCAAACCGCCCGTTTATTCTTGAACGAAGATTACCACACATGAGGTCATGTCGTGAACATAAACAGAACCTACACGGCGAAAGTGGTTTTTGCAATAGTACAAAACAATATCACAGTGTGAAAATGTGCAATTGTGAAATGTAAAATTTACTTAGTCGATTATTAAAGGAACGATATGGATTGGATTTGAGAAATTTCTAAGTAATTTGTGTCCAACTTGTTAAGTTTTGATTCCTTAAAAATATATTTCAAACAATATATCTGTGATGAATTAATTCATTTTTATTTGAAAATCTGGCTGATAAATACCGAAACATAATCTTCGATTTCACAATTGTGGGATTTTGAATTTGGCGTCTTTCCTAAATTCCGAGGTAATTTGCGCAAGTGGAACTGATCATGATACTAATATTTTAAATATGATCAAACATGGGTACATGATTGATGAACAGGACAATACCAGGGAGATTTTATGATGTATTTAGCACGAATTCATTGAGCGAATAGAATATGAACATGTAAAATCTGCGGAACATATATTCAGTACAAAATTGGTTTCCCTACAACCGCAAATTTGTCCCACGGCTCGTATCTATAAAAAATTCCTCACAAATCGCCGTGGATCAGGAAAAAACAATACATGGGTCGAAGCAAAGTATAAGTCTCAGAAGGGAAAGTTTTGGGAAAAAGTAGCGATTATAGTCCGCGAAATACGGTATTTGTGTTTTACCAATTCATGATTTATACATAATATTTTTAGGATAATGAAATACTGAAGCGGCAACAACAATCAGTTCACAACAAAAGGTAGAATCATCACAATTATATGCATGTTTAAAAGGGAAGTCTATCTGCATATTTTATCTTTACCCATTCATGACCAAATATGGTGGTTCCTTGGTCCCAATTTGTCCATTACTGTGTCTGTGTATTTTCAAAATTCTAGAAAATTTTATCTTGCTCTCTCAACTTCTCTTTATCTAAACAATCATGGGTCACATGAAGAAGCCGAAGACCAACAACGAAACTAAACAAATATCAATATATCAAATCCTATTGATGATGCTAAACTGAAATTTTTTTTAATATTTTCCTTGTTCCTTGAGCATGAGCTGCATATACAATGAACTGGTAGATATTTTGCAATGGGTTTTTGTCATGAGTTATAATCATTCAATTCCTTTTGATGCCGCAATTCAGTGAAAGACAAATTTCAAAAATTCTAAATATTATGTATATTTTTGTAGATGCCCATTAATGAACCGATGATACAAGTAATCTTTTGGGAAAGGAGCAGGAAAATATTTCACGATTCTAAATTCTGATGCATTATTTTGTGAGGAAATTTTAGAAAAATTAGTTCACTGAATTGAAAATTCCAAAGCCTAAAGAAATTTCAACAAATCACATAATTTTCAGCGTTAAGATCTTGTTCTAAAATAGTCATAGAAACTTTATTGTAAATATTATCAGATTTAAAATTGGAAAAAATATGCAACAAAAAAAGTTTTTCATGTAAAAATATTTTATGTACTTAAACAGTAGCAAAACGATTTGATATTATCGAGCGCCTTTAACCTATTTGAAAAAAAAAAAAAAAATTTTTGGTAAAAGTCTCATACAGTTTTCTTTTCAGATTAGAATTTGTATTTCCTATTTATTGATTATTGGAAAAGCTCAATTATCCACAAAGGGTTCATTTTGGGATTCAAGAAATATTTTCAACAAGTCAATCTATACTGAAATGATTATTCCTCCTTTTATATTTTTGTAGATGCCCATTGATGAACCGATGATTCAAGTAATCTTTTTGCGAAGGAGCAGGAAAATATTTCGAGATTCTAAATTCTGATGCAATATTTTGTAAGGAAATTGTAGAAAAATTAGTTCACTGAATAGAAAATTCCAAAGCCTAAAGAAATTTCTTTAATTTAACAATCAAAAAGCACATAATTTTCAGCGTTAAAATCTTGTTCTAAAATAGTCATAGAAAGTTTTTGTAAATATTATCAGATTTAAAATTGAAATAACTACGCAACAAATAAAAGTTTTTCATGTAATAATATTTTATGTACGTATACGTAGCATAACGATTTGATAGTATCGAGCATCTTTACCCATTTGAAACAATTGAGTTTTTGGTAAAAGTCTTGTACAGTTTTCTTTTCAGATTAGATCTTGTATTTCCTATTTATTGATTATTGTCAAAGCTATATTATCCACAAAGGGTTCATTTTGGGATTCAAGAAATATTTTCAACCAGTCAATCTGTACTGAAATGATGATTCTTCCTTTTGTAATATTTTGTTAATCCTGCCGCTTACAGGCATTTTGATTTGTTCCGATAACATTTGCAATGTCTTCTACACGGTAAGTAGTAGCAGGTTTTTGTTTTATGTATTCATCACTATAGGAATGCCAGTCTCCTTTCTCTTACAGATACACTGGAAAAGGCCGAATTTGAATTTTTAAGTAAAGTAAATTATTTAAGCAGAAAGGTGCATCTGAATAATGTTCTGAAGTTGGTACAATCTAATGCTTTGATATTATGAGTAAGTATTATATATGGTAAATGCCAGGTAAAGCAAGAATAAGGTGAATGAAATAGGTTTCACTTGGGTTTATCAAGAAATTGTCAAGTTTGTAAAAAAAAAAGTTTTGTATGTCTTTTATAATATGGATTATGGTAGTTTTATTAACTATATGCTAAATATTTGTGTTTATGAAATTTCAAAAATTATTGATACATTTTCTAGATTACTTGTGTAGTCTTCGATTTTTATTGTATTTGAGTCATTTATTCAGGAAAATGACTCTTTACAAAATAAATTTTACATTTTTTGATTAAAAACAACTGAAAATACTATCAGATTCAAAATCGGAAGAAATATGTGACAACTAAGTTTTGAATGTTTTGTTTATTTTTCTTTAGATATAGACAAAAAGTGGTTTCAGGACCCCTGCAATTCCAATTGTCGTATGAAATTTAATTTTGCTTGTTCATATTGTCTTTTTTTGAAAAAGCACAGGTCACTTCTTGGCCTATCTCGTTGCATCCAGCAATTGAAATTGCGAAGTGTTTAAATATTTTTGTCGAATTTTCTTCCAGTTTAGAACTACGTCATGCAAGTTCGAGTTTATTTTTTACATCTCGTTTCACTTAATTAGTAATATCTGGCATTTGAGAATTAGATATATATATATATTTTGACATCAGTATAATCGTGTTATTAATATATAAATTTACTATCCTTTTAGATCCTTTTCCGGTTTCGAAACGCGTCAGGAATGGTATGAAGATATCATTAACACTTCTCAAAAACATGCTGGGGGTTGTAACATCTTGTACTACATAATTTATCACGTCTTGCAGGTAAGAATTTTTCTATTTAGCTAAATTACAATGTTGATAAAATTTTTACTATCCCATATATAAATTTACTATCCTTTTTGGATCATTTTCCGGTTTCGAAACGAGTCACGAATGGTATGAGGATATAAACTTAACACTTCTCAAAAACATGCTGGGGGTTGTAACATCTTTTACTACATAATATATCAGGTCTTACCGGTAAGAATTTTTCTAGTTTGCTGAATTACCATGTTGACAAAATTTTAAGAATCGTTAACAAACTAGACCAACAATACTTTTCGTATTTTCTACCGCAAATTTGAGAATTATCCTGGAAACCGTTATTCTATTCTATTTTTAGGGAAAAATTTTGGTTTGAATCCATTGACTGATTTTTTGGAAGTTTCTTCAGTAGAGTACCATGACTGCTTCCTCAATGTGAAAAATTTTTTGGGATTTTATTCAAAAGCCGAACGAAATACTGGTGCTTTTTGTTAATTTGTCAGGTTTTCTTACATTTACAACAGTTTGTTGTTTGTATTTAAAACTTGTTCGCAAAATTGTCGCCACCTAAATATGGGATATGAATAGATTTACCCAAAAAGAAGCATTTGCTATCAATTTTAGATATCAAAATGAAAAAATTTTTGAATGATTGTAAGTGTTGTTCCTTATGGGTTTATGACCTGCATATTGAAACCCTTTTTCAATTGTTGCATGTTTTGCAGAATTCCAGCAGAGGGTGAATTAAGGATAATATTTCATACTGAAGCGGCAACAACAACCAGTTTACAACAAAAGGTAGAAACATCACAGATATATACATGCTAAAAAGGGAAGTCTATCTGCATATTTTATCTTTACCCATTCGTGACCAAAAACCGGTGATTGCTTGGTCCCAATTTGTCCATTACTGATTGTGTATTTTTAAAATTCTAGAAAATTTTATTTTGCTCGCTCAACTTTTCTGTACCTAAACAATCCTGGGTCACATGAAGAAGAGGAATACCAACAACGAAACTAAACGAATATCAATATATCAAATCCTAACAGAAAATATTGATGTATCGAGCATCTTTACCCATTTGAAACAAATGAGTTTTCGGTAAAAGTCTCGTACAGTTTTCTTTTCAGATTAGAATTCGTATTTCCTATTTATTGATTATTGGAAAAGCTCAATTATCCACAAAGGGTTCATTTTGGGATTCAAGAAATATTTTGAACAAGTCAATCTATACTGAAATGATTATTCTTCCTTTATAATATTTTGTTAATCCTGCAGTTTACAGGCATTTTGATTTGTTCCGATAACATTAGCAATGTCTTCTACACAGTAAGTAGTAGCAGGTTTTTGTTTTATGTATTCATCGTTATAGGATTGGTTGGTATTTGCTTGTCACTCATCTTTGTCCGATGATTTAAATGTCATGCACTCTAATTATTTTCTCAATTTTGCTTGTGATTTGTTTACCTTCTGTGGAACTACCAGCCTTCTTTCTCTTACAGATGCACTGGAAAAGGCCGAATTCGAATTTTTAAGTAAAGTAAATTATTTAAGCAGAAAGGTGCATCGGGATAATGTTCTGAAGTTGGTACAATCATATGCTTTGATGTTATGAGTAAGTATGTGGCTAATGCCAGGTAAAGCAAGAACAAGGTGACTGAAATAGGTTTCACTTGGGTTTATCAAGAAATTGTCAAGTTTGTAAAAAATAAGTTTCGTATTTCTTATATTTAGGAATTATGATAGTTTTATTAACTGCATGCTAAATATTTTCTTTTATAAAATTCCAAAAATTTTTGATGCATTTTCTAGATTACTTGTGTAGTCTTCGATTTTTTTATTGTGTTTGAATCATTTATTCAGGAAAATGGCTCTTTACAAAATAAATTTTACATTTTTTGATTAATAACAACTGAAAATACTATCAGATTCCAAATCGGAAGAAATATGTGACAACTAAGTTTTGAATGTTTTGTTTATTTTTCTTCTTTAGATCTAGACAAAAAGTGGTTTCAGGGCCTGAAATGGTCTAAATAAGCATTATAACTGTGCTTACAGAGCGCACAAGAAACTTTGATCTATCCTATGTTTCAGAGCTCTAAGAAAGTCATTTCTCAATCAATATTCTGACCATTCTATCTTCTCGTTCATCATAACTATTTATTTTATTCTGTGTTAATTTTTACACCAAACCTATTCTGGAGTAGTTCATATTTTTATGATGAGAAAAAATTGAAAAAAAATATGAAATTGAGACAACTGTTATTCCAATTGTCATATGAAATTTTATTTTGCTTGTTCAAATTGTCTTTTCTTGAAAAAGCACAGGTCACTTCTTGGGTTGCATTCAGAATTTAATTTGCGAAGTGTTTAATATTTTTGTCGAATTTTCTTCCAGTTAAGAACTACATCATGCAAGTTCAAGTTTCTTTGTTACATCTCGTTTCACCTAATTAGTAATATCTGACACTTGGGAATGATATATATATTTTGACATCAGTACAATCATGTAATTAATATATAAATTTACTATCCTTTTAAATAATTTTCCGGTTTTGAAATGCGTCAGGAATGGTATGAAGATATAATTAACATTTCTCAAAAACATGCTGGGGGTTGTAACATCTTTTACTACATAATTTATCACGTCTTGCAGGTAAGAATTTTTCTATTCAGCTAAATTACCATGTTGACAAAATTTTCGTTGGAAAATTATACCATTATTGATGAATAAATAGATAGATTTTTACAACCTCTTCGCTGTGAAGATTATATTAAAAATGTATCATATTGAGATGCACTTGAGAAAGATCTGGCGAATGCACACAACCTCGAATAAATTTTAGAAATACATAATAAGTATGCGAGTCAGTTAGACCTAAAATTAATTTTCCTACATAAATTTAAATACAGGTAATAATTTGCAAAAATTGCATGCACAAGCAACCAAGGGACGGGTGACAGTGGCCTGTGTCCTTTGTTTTGGGGTCCCAAAATAATTATTTTCTAACAATACTATTTGTATTTTATACAGAAAATTTGAGAATTAACATGGAAACCATTACGGTACTCTATTCTATTTGTGAGGAATAATTTTGGTTTGAATCCCCTAACTGAATTTTTGGAAGTTTTTTCAGCAGAGTACCATGACTGCATCCTCGATGTTAAAAATTTTTTGGATATTATTGAAAAGCCGAACGGAATACTGGTGCTTTTTGTGGATTTGTCAAATTTCTTATATTTACAACAGTTAATTTTGTTCGCACAATTCTCACCATCCCAGTATGGAAAATAAAAAGATTTACCCAAAAAATAAGCATTTGCGATCAATTTTAGATATTAAAATGAAAACATTTTTGAATGATTGTTAGTGTTGCTCATTATGGCTTTTATGACCTTCTTATTAAAACCATTTTTAAATTTTTGTTGCATGTTTTGCAGAATTCCTGCAGAGAGTAAGTTCAGGGTAATAATTCAATCGTTTGTGTTTTACCCATTCACGATTTATACATAATATTTTTAAAATAATGAAAAATAATGAAGCAGCAACAACAATCAGTTAACAACAAAAGGTAGAAACATCACAATTATATGCATGTTAAAAAGGGAAGTCTATCTGCATATTTTATCTTTACCCATTCATGAAGAAATACGGTGGATCCTTGGTTCCAATTTGTCTATTACTGTGTCTTTGTATTTTCAAAATTCTAGAAAATTTTATTTTGCTCGCTCAACTTCTCTTTATCTAAACAATCATGGGTCACATGAAGAAGCCGAAAACCAACAACGAAACTAAACCAATATGAAATCCTAACAGCAAATATTGATGATGCATCAATATATCAAATCCTAACAGAAAATATTGATGATGCGAAACTCAATTTTTTTAATAATTTTTATGTTCCTTGAGCACGAGCTGCATATACAATGGACTGGTAGACATTTTGCAATGGGTTTTTGTCATGAGTTATAATCATTCAATTCCTTTTGATGCCGCAATTGAGTGAAAAACAAATTCCAAAAATTCTAAATATTCAAGTCCTATTTAGTAATATCTGACACTTGAGAATTATATTTATATATTTTGACATCAGTACAATCATATAATTAATATATAAATTTACTATCCTTTTAAATCATTTTCCGATTTCGAAACTCCTCAGGAATGGTATGAAGATATAATCTTAACACTTCTCAAAAACATGCTGGGGGTTGTAACATCTTGTACTACATAATTTATCAAGTCTTGCAGGTAAGAATTTTTCTATTCTGCTAAATTACCATGTTGACAAAATTTTCGTTGAAAAATTAGACCATTATTGGTAAATAGATAGATAGATTTTTACAACCTTTTCATTGTGAAGATGACATTAAAAATATGTTATCATATTTTCATTTTAGATTTACACGTGAGAAAGATCAGGCGAATGCGCAAAACCTCGAATAAATCTGAGAAATATATAATAAGTATGGAATCAGTTAGCCCTAAAATTAATTTACCTACATAAAATAAATACAAGTAATAATTTGCAGAAATTGCATGCACAAGCAAACAAGGGACGGGTAACAATGGCCTGTGTCCATTGTCTTGGAGTCCCCAAATAATTATTTTCTAACAATACTATTTGTATTTTCTACAGCAGATTTGAGAATTAACATGGAAACCATTATTCTATTCTATTTGTGGGGAATAATATTGGTTTGAATCCATTAACTGATTTTTTGTTAGAGTACCATGATTGCATCCTCAATGTTAAAAACTTTTTGGATTTTATTCATAAGCCTAACGGAATACTGGTGCTTTTTGTGAATTTGTAAGTATAAAATATGAATAGATTTACCCAAAAATAAGCATTTCATTTGCGATCAATTTTAGATATTAAAATGAAAACATTTTTGAATGATTGTAAGTGTTGCTCTTTATGGCTTTTATGACCTTCTTATTAAAACCATTTTTCAATTTTTGTTGCATGTTTTACAGAATTCCTGCAGAGAGTAAGTTTAGGATAATAATTCAACCGTTTGTGTTTTACCCATTCATGATTTATACATAATATTTTTAGAATAATGAAATACTGAAGCAGCAACAACAATCGGTTCACAACAAAAGGTAGAAACATCACAATTATATGCATGTTAAAAAGGGAAGTCTATCTGCATATTTTATCTTTACCCATTCATGACCAAATACGGTGGTTCCTTGGTCCCAATTTTTCTATTACTGTGTAATATTTAATAATTATAATAATTAATAATTATTCAATTCCTTTTGATGTCGCTTCTAACTTGCTAAATTAGAATTAGAGTGAAAAATAAATTTCAAAAATTCTGAAAATATTATGTATATTTTTGTAGATGTACAGTGGTGAACCGATGACAAAGTAATCTTTTTGAAAAGAGGTAGAAATATATTTCGAGATTTCTAAATTTTGAAGCAATCATTTGTTAGAAAATCGAGCAAATTGTAGAAAAATTAGTTCACTGATTTGAAAATTAAAAAGCTTAAAAAAATTTCTCTCATTTAACAATCAATAAAGCACAAACTTTCAGCGTTAAATAATCTCGTTCTAGAAAAGTCATAACTTTATTGTGAATGTTAATAGATTTAAAATTGGAAAAAATATGCAACAAATAAAAGTTTTTCATGTAAAAATATTTTATGTACATAAACGTAGCATAACGATTTGATATTATCGAGCATTTGTACCCATTTGAAACAAACGAGTTTTTGGTAAAAGTCTCGTACAGTTTTCTTTTCAGATTAGAATTCGTATTTCCTATTTATTGAATATTGGAAAAGCTCAATTATCCACAAAGGGTTCATTTTGGGATTCAAGAAATATTTTCAACCAGTCAATCTATACTGAAATGATTATTCTTCCTTTATAATTGCATGCACAAACAAACAAGGGACGGATATAGAGCTGGGCGGCATCAGGTATATTTTGTTCGATATTTTAGAAAACTCAATACCGGTATTACCGTCCTACCATTATGTCGCCCAACTCTATACGGATACCAATGGCCAGTGTCCATTTTTTGAGTCCCAAAATAATTATATCTAACAATACCTTTTGTATTTTCTGCAGCAAATTTGAGAAATATTATGGAAACGATTATTCTATTCTATTTGTGGGTAATAATTTTGGTTTGAATCCATTAACTGATTTTTTGGAAGTTTTTTCACTTGGGTACCATGACTGCATCAATGTTAAAAAATTTTTCTGGATTTCATTCAAAAGCCGAACAATATACTGGTGCTTTTTATGGATTTGTCAGCTTTTCTTATATTTTCAACAGTTTGTTTGTATTTAGAACTTGTTCGCAGAATTCTCACCACCCAAGTATGGGTTATGAAAACATTTACCCAAAGATGAGCATTTGCGATCAATTTTAGATATTAAAATGAAAACATTTTTGAATGATTCTATGTATTGCTCTTTATGATTTTAGGAGCTGCATATTTAAACCATTTTTTTAATGTTTGTTGCATGTTTTGTAGAATTCCTGCAGAGAGTAAATTTAGGTTAATATTTTAATTATTTGTGTTTTACCCATTCATGATTTATACATAATATTTTAAGAATAATGAAATACTGAAGCGGCAACAACAATCAGTTCACAACAAAAGGGAGAAACATCAAAATTATATGCATGTTTGAAAGGGAAGTCTATCTGCATATTATTTGATTATTTGAAAAGCTCAATTATCCACAAAGGGTTCATTTTGAGATTCAAGAAATATTTTCAATCAGTCAATCTATACTGAAATGATTATTCTTCCTTTATAATATTTTGTTAATCCTACCGCTTACAGGCATTTTGATTTGTTCCGATAACATTTACAATGTCTTCTACACAGTAAGTAGTAGCAGGTTTTCGTTTCATATATTTATTGCTATAGGAGTGTGGTCGAAATTCGCTTTTCTCTAATCTTTATCTGGGATGATTTCGATGTCTTGCACATTAATAATTTTTTCAATTTTGTTTGTAATTTGTTTATCTTCTGTGGAACTAACAGTCTCCTTTCTCTTACAGATACACTGGAAAAGGCCGAATTTCAATTTTTAAGTGAAGTAAATTATTTAAGCAGAAAGATGCATCTGAATAATGTTCTGAAGTTGGTACAATCTGGTGCTTTGATATTATGAGTAATTATTATATATGGCCAATGCCAGGTAAAGCAAGAATAAGGTGAATGAAATAGGTTTGACTTGGGTTTATCAAGAAATTGTCAAGTTTGTAAAAAAAATATTTTTGTGTGTCTTTTATATTATGAATTATGGTAGTTTTTATTAACAGTATGCTAAAAATTTTTGCTTTTATGAAATTCCAAAATTTTTCATATATTTTCTAGATTTCTTGTGTAGTCTTCAATTTTAATTGTATTTTAGTCATTTATTCAGGAAAATGATTCTTTACAAAATAAATTAAGCCCATTTAACCACTCAATTATCCACAAAGGGTTCATATCAAATCCTAACAGATAATATTGATGATGCTAAACTCAATTTTTTAATATTTTCCTTGTTCCTTGAGCATGAGCTGCATATACAATGGACTGGTATATATTTTGCAATGGGTTTTTTTTGTCATGAGTTATAATCATTCAATTCCTTTTCATGGCGCAATTGAGTGAAAAAAAAAAAATTCCAAAAATTCTAAATATTATATATATTTTTGTAAATGCCCATTGATGAACCGATGATACAAGTAATCTTTTTGGAAAGGAGCATGAAAATATTTCGAGATTCTATATTCTGATGCATTATTTTGTAAGGAAATTGTAGAAAAAATTAGTTTTACTGAATTGAAAATTCCAAAACCTAAAGAAATTTCTTTAATTTAACAATCAACTAAGCACATAATTTTCAGCGTTAAAATCTTGTTCTAAAATAGTCTCAGAATTAATATTGGAATAAATATGCAACAAATAACAGTTTTTCATGAAAACGTGAAAATGAAAACATTTTTGAATGATTCTATGTATTGCTCTTTATGATTTTAGGACCTGCATATTTAAACCCTTTTTTCAATGTTTGTTGCATGTTTTGGAGAATTCCTGCAGAGAGTAAATTTAGGTTAATATTTTAATTATTTGTGTTTTACCCATTCATGGTTTATACATAATATTTTAAGAATAATGAAATACTGAAGCGGCAACAACAATCAGTTCACAACAAAAGGGAGAAACATCAAAATTATATGCATGTTAGAAAGGGAAATCTATCTGCATATTATTTGAATATTTGAAAAGCTCAATTATCCACAAAGGGTTCATTTTGAGATTCAAGAAATATTTTCAATCAGTCAATCTATACTGAAATGATTATTCTTCCTTTATAATATTTTGTTAATCCTACCGCTTACAGGCATTTTGATTTGTTCCGATAACATTTACAATGTCTTCCACACAGTAAGTAGTAGCAGGTTTTTGTTCCATATATTTATTGCTATAGGAGTGGTCGAAATTCGCTTTTCTCTCATCTTTATCAGGGATGATTTAGATGTCTTGCACTCTAATAATTTTTTCAATTTTGCTTGTAATTTGTTTATCTTCTTTGGAACTAACAGTCTCCTTTCTCTTACAGATACACTGGAAAAGGCCGTATTAAAATTTTTAAGTGAAGTGAATTATTTAAGCAGAAAGATGCATCTGAATAATGTTCTGAAGTTGGTACAATCTGATGCTTTGATATTATGAGTAATTATTATATATGGTAAATGCCAGGTAAAGCAAGAATATGGTGAATGAAATAGGTTTGACTTGGGTTTATCAAGAAATTGTCAAGTTTGTAAAAAAAAATATTTTGTGTGTCTTTTATATTATGAATTATGGTAGTTTTATTAACAGTATGCTAAAATTTTTGCTTTTATGAAATTCCAAAATTTTTCATATATTTTCTAGATTTCTTGTGTAGTCTTCAATTTTAATTGTATTTTAGTCATTTATTCAGTAAAATGATTCTTTACAAAATAAATTAAGCCCATTTAACCACTCAAATTATCCACAAAGGGTTCATTTTGGGATTCAAGAAATATTTTCAACGAGTCAATCTATACTGAAATGATTAATTCTTCCTTTTATAATATTTTGTTAATCCTGCCGCTTACAGGCCTTTTGATTTGTTCGGATAACATTTACAATATCTTCTACACAGTAAGTAGTAGCAGGTTTTCGTTTTATGTATTCTTCGCTATAGGAGTGGTTGGTATTCGCTTTGTCACTCATCTTTGTCAGATGATTTAGATGTCTCGCAGTCTCCTTTTTCTTACAGATACACGGGAAAGGCCGAATTTGAATTTTTAAGTGAATTAAATTATTTAAACATAGATTTTGGTGGAATATTGGAATATTGGAATACTGGTGCTTTTTTTTGGATTTGTCAGCTTTTCTTATATTTACAACAGTTAATTTTGTTGCTATTATTCTCACCACCCAAGTATGGAATATGAATAAGATTCACCCAAAAATAAGCATTTGCGATCAATTTTAGATATTAAAATGAAAACATTTTTGAATGATTTTTTAATTGATCATTTTTTTAATTTTTGTTGCATGTTTTGGAGAATTCCTGCAGAGAGTAAATTTAGGATAATATTTCAATTATTTGTGTTTTACCCATTCATGATTTATACATAATATTTTTAGAACAATGAAATACTTAAGTGGCAACAACAACCAGTTCACAACAAAAGGTAGTAACATCGCAATTATACGCAAGTTTAAAAGGGAAGTAAGTCTATCTGAATATTTTATTTTTACCCATTCATGACCAAATACGGTGGTTCCTTAGTCCCAATTTGTCCATTACTGTGTCTGTGTATTTTCAAAATTCTGGAAAATTTTACTTTGCTCGCTCAACTTTTCTTTATCTAAACCAGAGGTCGACAAACTTTTTGAGTCGCGGGCCATTTTGATAAAATAAAATATACTGGCGGCCGTCACTGTCGGGACAGGTTTTCCGAAACGCGAATATCATACTCTTTAATTACATGCCGTTTTACATTCCTATTCATGCTTATATAATATGTTCATATATAAGACAAAAGGAATTTATATCTTTGAACCCGATTATTAAAACAACAAATGTGTGTAAAAATTTAATGTGAATGTTGATGTTGTTTGCATTTTTTTGCCAAATTGTCAAAGTCATTTCTGATACAGGAGCAAGAAATTTGTAAAACATCATTAACATGTTCATCAGATAAACGTGATCGAAATTTATTTTTTGCAAAGTTCATCTTGGAAAATAATTGTTCGCCAATATATGTGTTCCCAAACATGGATGCAATTTTTTTCGCTTTTTCTCGTGATTTCGGAAATAGAGTTGCAGATACATGTTCTATGATAAACACTTCCGGAGAATTAACGCGAAACTTCGACTTTAACGTTGTATTATTCTGAAGTTCAATCAGTTCCATCCGCAAGCCATTGTCCGCATCGTTGGGATCAACATCAAAAGGTGTTGCCAGTACCGTGAATTTGTGTTTGTGCCTTCGCATGTCCTCGTTACTTACGTTAACTTACAAGTGTAAAAAAGTTTCTTCCGTTGCAATTATTACGTCACAAAAACGAAACGTGTGCAACGAAGCAAATAATTTGTAGCACGAGGTAGTATCCATGGTTTTGTTGAACTATGATATTAGCATTCGGAAACAACTTGGTTCTGTCGTGGGCCGGATTGCGTGCGTTTCCTTGGAACTGTTTGCGGGCCGGAATAAAGCGCCTGGTGGGCCGGACCTGGCCCGAGGGCCGTAGTTTGCCGACCCCTGATCTAAACAATCATGGGTCACATGAAGAAGCCGAAAACCAGCAACGAAACTAAACAATTATCAATATATCAAATTTTAACAGATTTTTAATATTTTCCTTGTTCCTTGAGCACGAGTTGCATATACAATGGACTGGTAGATATTTTGCAATGGGTTTTTGTCATGAGTTATAATCATTCAATTCCTTTTCATGGCGCAATTGAATGAAAAAAAAATTCCAAAAATTCTAAATATTATGTATATTTTTGTAGATGCCCATTGATGAACCGATGAAGTAATCTTTTTGGAAAGGAGCAGGAAAATATTTCGAGATTCTATATTCTGATGCATTATTTTGTAAGGAAATTGTAGAAAAATTAGTTCACTGAATTGAAAATTCCAAAACCTAAAGAAATTTCTTTAATATAACATTCAACAAAGCACATAATTTTCAGCGTTAAAATCTTGTTCTAAAATAGTCTCAGAATTAATATTGGAATAAATATGCAACAAATAACAGTTTTTCATGTAAAAATATTTTATGTACGTATACGTAGCATAACATAGCATAGATTTGATAGTTTCGAACATCTTTACCCATTTGAAACAAATGAGTTTTTGGTAAAAGTCTCATACAGTTTTCTTTTCAGATTAGAATTCGTATTTCCTATTTATTGATTATCGAAAGAGCTCAATTATCCACAAAGGGTTCATTTTGGGATTCAAGAAATGTTTTCAACCAGTCAAATCTATGCTGAAATGATGATTCTTCCTTTATAATATTTTGTTAATTCTGCCGCTTACAGGCTTTTGGATTTGTTCCGATAACGTTTACAATGTCTTCTAAACAGTAAGTAGTGGCAGGTTTTTTGTTTTATGTGTTCATCGCTATAGGAGTGGTTGGTATTGGCTTGTCACTCATCTTTGTCAGATGATTTAGATGTCTTGCACTCTAATTATTTTCTCAATTTTGCTTGTGATTTGTTTACCTTCTGTGGAACTAACAGTCTCCTTTTTCTTACAGATACACTGGAAAAGGCCGAATTTCGACCGACAACTAAGTTTTGAATGTTTTGTTTATTTTTGTGCTTTAGATATAGACAAAATGAAATGGTCGAAATAAGTTTTATAACTGTGTTTACAGAGCGCACAAGAAAGCTATTCTAAGTTTCACAGCCCTAAGAGGGTCATTTCTGAATCAGTATTCTGACCATTCAATCTTCTCGTTCATCATAACTATTTATTTTGTTTTGTATTAATTTTTACACCGAACCTATTCGGGTGTAGTTTCATATTTTTACGATGAGAAGTAAAATTGAAATTGAGACACCTGCAATTCTAATTATCATATGAAATTTAATTTTGCTTGTTCAAATTGTCTTTTTTTTTTTGAAAAAGCACAGGTCACTTTGCCTACCTGGTTGCATCCAGCAATTGAAATTACGAAGTGTTTAATATTTTTGTCTAATTTTCTTCTAGTTAAGAACTATGTCATACAAGTTCAAGTTTCTTTTTTACATCTCGTTTTGCTTAATTAGTAATATCTGGCACTTGAGAATTATATATATATATTTTGACATCGGTACAATCATGTAATTAATATATAAATTTATTATCCTTTTAGATAATTTTCCGGTTTTGAAACGAGTCAGGAATGGTATGAAGATATAATTAACACTTCTCAAAAACATGTTGGGGGTTGTAACATCTTGTACTACATAATTTATCACGTCTTGGAGGTAAGAATTTTTCTCTTTTGCTAAATTACCATGTTGATAGAATTCTAAGAATCGTTGGAAAATTAGACCAATATTGGTAAATAATACTGGTTGATTTTGGTGGAATATTGGAATACTGGTGCTTTTTGTGGATTTTTCAGCATGTCTTATATTTACAACAGTTAATTTTGTTCACAAAATTCTCACCACCCAAGTATGGAATATGAATAGATTTACCCAAAAGTAAGCATTTGCGATCAATTTTAGATATTAAAAACGAAAACATTTTTAAATGATTGTAAGTGTTGCTCTTTATGACTTTGTGACCTTCATATTTAAACCAATTTTTATTTTTTGTTGCACGTTTTATAGAATTCCCGCAGAGAGTAAATTTAGGATAATATTTCAATTTAATACTTTTAGAATAATGAAATACTGAAGCGGCAACAACAATCGTTCACAACAAAAGGTAGAGGCATCACAATTATATGCATGTTAAAAAGGGAAGTCTATCTGCTTATTTTATCTTTACCCATTCATGACGAAATACGGTGGTTCCTTGGTCCCAATTTGTCCTTTACTGTGTCTGTGTATTTTCAAAATTCTAGAAATTTTTATTTTGCTTGCTCAACTTTTCTTTATCTAAATGATCATGGGTCACATGAAGAAGCAGAAAACCAACATTGGAACTAAACGAATATCAATATATAAAATCCTACCAGAAAATATTGATGATGCTAAACTCATTTTTTTTTAATTTTTTTTTTTTTTTTTCGTGGAGCATGAGCTGCATATACAATGGACTGGTAGACATTTTGCAATGGGTTTTTGCCATGAGTTATAATCATTCAATTCCTTCTGATGCCGCAATTGAGTGAAAAACAAATTCCAAAAATTCTAACTATTATGTATATTTTGTAGATGCCCATTGATGAACCGATGATACAATTAATCTTTTTGGAAAGGAGCAGGAAAATATTTTGATATTCTCTATTCTGATGCATTATTTTGTAAGGAAATTGTAGAAAAATTATTTCACTGAATTGAAAATTCCTAAGCCTAAAGAAATTTGAACAAATCACAATTTTCAGCGTAAAAATCTTGTTCTAAAATAGTCATAGAAACTTTATTGTAAATATTATCGTATTTAAAATTGGAAGAAATATGTAACAAAAAAAAGTTTTTCATGTAAAAATATTTTATGTTCGTAAAGATAGCATAACGATTTGATAGTATCAAGCATCTTTAACCTATTTGAAACAAACAAGTTTTTGGTAAAAGTCTCATACAGTTTTCTTTACAGATTAAAATTTGTATTTACTATTTATTGATTATTGGAAAACCTCAATTATCCGCAAAGGGTTCATTTTGGGATTCAAGGAATATTTTCAACCAGTCAATCTATACTGAAATGATTATTCTTCCTTTATAATATTTCGTTAATCCTGCTTACAGACATTTTGATTTGTTCCGATAACATTTACAATGTCTTCTACACAGTAAGTAGTAGCAGGTTTCTGTTTTATGTATTCTTCGCTATAGGAGTGGTTGGTATTTGCTTGTCACTCATCTCTGTCAGATGATTTGGATGTTTTGCACTCTAATTATTTTCTCAATTTTGCTTGTGATTTGTTTACCTTTTGTGGAACTACCAGTCTCCTTTCTCTTATAGATACACTGGAAAAGGCCGAATTTGAATTTTTAAGTAAAGTGAATTATTTAAGCAGAAAGGTGCATCTGGATAATGTTCTGAAGTTGGTACAATCTGATACTTTGATATTATGATTAAGTATTATATATGGCCAATGCCAGGTAAAGCAAGAATAAGGTGAATGAATTAGGTTTCACCTGGGTTTATCAAGAAATTGTCAAGTTTGTAAAAAAAAGTTTCATAAGTCTTTTATAATATGAATTATGGTAGTTTTATTAACTGTATGCTTAAATTTTTGCTTTTATAAAATTCCAAAAAATTTTTGATATATTTTCAAGACTTCTTGTGTAGTCTTCAATTTTAATTGTATTCTAGTCATTTATTCAGGAAAATGATTCTTTACAAAATAAATTAAGCCCATTTAACCACTCAATTATCCACAAAGGGTTCATTTTGGGATTCAAGAAATATTTTCAACGAGTCAATCTATACTGAAACGATTAATTCTTTCTTCATAATATTTTGTTAATCCTGCCGCTTACAGGCATTTTGATTAGTTCCGATAACATTTACAATGTCTTCTACACAGTAAGTAGTAGCAGGTTTCTGTTTTATGTATTCTTCGCTATAGGAGTGGTTGGTATTCGCTTGTCACTCATCTTTGTCAGATGATTTGGATGTCTCGCAGTCTCCTTTTTCTTACAGATACACCGGAAAGGCCGAATTTGAATTTTTAAGTGAAGTAAATTATTTAAGCATAGATTTTGGTGGAATATTGGAATACTGGTGCTTTTTTTGGATTTGTCAGCTTTTCTTATATTTAAAACAGTTAATTTTGTTGGTATTATTCTCACCACCCAAGTATGGAATATGAATAGATTCACCCAAAAATAAGCATTTGCGATCAATTTTAGATATTAAAATGAAAACATTTTTGAATGATTTTTTAATCGATCATTTTTTAATTTTTGTTGCATGTTTTGGAGAATTCCTGCAGAGAGTATATTTAGGATAATATTTCAATTATTTGTGTTTTACCCATTCATGATTTATACATAATATTTTTAGAACAATGAAATACTTAAGCGGCAACAACAACCAGTTCACAACAAAAGGTAGTAACATCACAATTATACGCAAGTTTAAAAGGGAAGTCCATCTGAATATTTTATTTTTACCCATTCATGACCAAAATACGGTGGTTCCTTAGTCCCAATTTGACCATTACTGTGTCTGTGTATTTTCAAAATTCTGGAAAATTTTATTTTGCTCGCTCAACTTTTCTTTATCTAAACCAGAGGTCGACAAACTTTCTGAGTCGCGGGCCATTTTGATAAAATAAAATATACTGGCGGGCCGTCACTGTCGGGACAGATTTTCCGAAACGCGAATATTGTACTCTTTAATTACACGCCGTTTTACATTCCTATTCATGCTTATATAATATGTTCATTGATAAAATAAAAGGAATTTATAACTTTGAAACCGATTATTAAAACTATTAAAACAAAAAATGTGTGTAACAATTTAATGTGAATGTTGATGTTGTTTGCATTTTTTTGCCAAATTGTCAAAGTCATTTCTGATATTGGAGCAAGAAATTTGTAAAACATCATTAACACGTTCATCAGATAAACGTGATCGAAGTTTATTTTTTGCAAAGTTCATCTTGGAAAATAATTGTTCGCCAATATATGTGTTCCCAAACATGGATGCAATTTTTTTCGCTTTTTCTCGTGATTTCGGAAATAGAGTTGCAGATATATGTTCTATTAAAAACACTTCCGGAGAAGTAACGCGAAACTTCGACTTTAACGTTGTATTATTCTGAAGTTCAATCAGTTCCATCCACGAGCCATTGTCCGCATCGTCTGGATCAACATCAAAAGAAACGCGTTTTCTTTTCAGATTAGAATTCGTATTTCCTTTTTATTGATTATCGGAAGAGCTCAATTATCCACAAAGGGTTCATTTTGAGATTCAAGGAATGTTTTCAACCAGTCAAATCTATGCTGAAATGATGATTCTTCCTTTATAATATTTTGTTGATTCTGTCGCTTACAGGCATTTGGATTTGTTCCGATAACGTTTACAATGTCTTCTACACAGTAAGTAGTGGCAGGTTTTTTGTTTTATGTGTTCATCGCTATAGGAGTGGTTGGTATTCGCTTGTCACTCATCTTTGTCAGATGATTTAGATGTCTTGCACTCTAATTATTTTCTCAATTTTGCCTGTGATTTGTTTAACTTCTGTGGAACTAACAGTCTCCTTTCTCTTACAGATACACCGGAAAAGGCCGAATTTCGACCGACAACTAAGTTTTGAATGTTTTGTTTATTTTTGTGCCTTAGATATAGACAAAACGTGATTTCAGGGCCTGAAATGGCCGAAATAAGCTTTATAACTGTGTTTACAGAGCGCACAAGAAAGCTATTCTAAGTTTCACAGCTCTTAGAGGGTCATTTCTGAATCAATATGTAGTTTCATATTTTTACGATGAGAAGTAAAATTGAAATTGAGACACCTGCAATTCTGATTATCATATGAAATTTAATTTTGCTTGTTCAAATTGTCTTTTTTTTTTTGAAAAAGCATAGGTCACTTTGCCTATCTGGTTGCATCCAGCAATTGAAATTACAAAAAGTGTTTAATATTTTTGTCGAATTTTCTTCCAGTTAAGAACTATGTCATACAAGTTCAAGTTTTTTTGTTACATCTCGTTTTGCTTAATTAGTAATATCTCACACTTGAGAATTATATATATATATTTTGACATCGGTACAATCATGTAATTAATATATAAATTTATTATCCTTTTAGATCATTTTCCGGTTTTGAAACGAGTCAGGAATGGTATGAAGATATAATTAACACTTCTCAAAAACATGTTGGGGGTTGTAACATCTTGTACTACATAATTTATCACGTCTTGGAGGTAAGAATTTTTCTATTTTGCTAAATTACCATGTTGACAAAATTTTAAGAATCGTTGGAAAATTAGACCAATATTGGTAAATAATACTGGTGGATTTTGGTGGAATATTGGAATACTGGTGCTTTTTGTGGATTTTTCAGCATTTCTTATATTTACAACAGTTAATTTTGTTGGCAAAATTCTCACCACCCAAGTATGGAATATGAATAGATTTACCCAAAAATAAGCATTTGCGATCAATTTTAGATATTAAAAACGAAAACATTTTTGAATGATTGTAAGTGTTGCTCTTTATGACTTTGTGACCTTCATATTTAAACCAATTTTTATTTTTTGTTGCATGTTTTATAGAATTCCCGCAGAGAGTAAATTTATGATAATATTTCAATTATTTGTGTTTTACCCATTCATGATTTATACATAATACTTTTAGAATAATGAAATACTGAAGGGGCAACAACAATCGTTCACAACAAAAGGTAGAGGCATCACAATTATATGCATGTTAAAAAGGGGAGTCTATCTGCATATTTTATCTTTACCCATTCATGACCAAATACGGTGGTTCCTTGGTCCCAATTTGTCCTTTACTGTGTCTTTGTATTTTCAAAATTCTAGAAAATTTTATTTTGCTTGCTCAACTTTTCTTTATCTAAACGATCATGGGTCACATGAAGAAGCAGAAAAACAACATTGGAACTAAACTAATATCAATATATTAAATCCTACCAGAAAATATTGATGATGCTAAACTCATTTTTTTTTTATTTTTTTTTTGTTCGTGGAGCATGAGCTGCATATACAATGGACTGGTAGACATTTTGCAATGGGTTTTTGCCATGAGTTATAATCATTCGATTCCTTCTGATGCCGCAATTGAGTGAAAAACAAATTCCAAAAATTCTAACTATTATGTATATTTTGTAGATGCCCATTGATGAACCTTTTTGGAAAGGAGCAGGAAACTATTTCGATATTATCTATTCTGATGCATTATTTTGTAAGGAAATTGTAGAAAAATTATTTCACTGAATTGAAAATTCCGAAGCCTAAAGAAATTTCAACAAATCACAATTTTCATCGTTAAAATCTTGTTCTAAAATAGTCATAGAAACTTTATTGTTAATATTATCGTATTTAAAATTGGAAGAAATATGTAACAAAAAAAAAGTTTTTCATGTAAAAAATATTTTATGTTCGTAAAGATAGCATAACGATTTGATAGTATCAAGCATCTTTAACCTATTTGAAACAAACAAGTTTTTGGTAAAAGTCTCATACAGTTTTCTTTACAGATTAAAATTTGTATTTACTATTTATTGATTATTGGAAAACCTCAATTATCCGCAAAGGTTTCATTTTAGGATTCAAGAAATATTTTCAACCAGTCAATCTATACTGAAATGATTGTTCTTCATCTACGATATTTTGTTAATCCTGCCGCTTACAGACAGTTTGATTTGTTCCGATAACATTTACAATGTTTTCTACACAGTAGCAGGTTTTTTGTTTTATTTTTTTTTTTTTTTTTTTTTTTTTTTTTTTTATAGCCACTTCTTAGAGTGGATCACCCTGTCCAAGGCCCTGTAACAACGGCCACTTATAGACGGACAAGGTTACAATTCTTCGCTATAGGAGTGGTTGGTATTCGCTTGTCACCCATCTTTGTCTGGGATGAGTTAAATGTCTTGCACTTTAATATTTTATTCAATTTCGCTGTTGACTTGTTATTTTGGCCTATCTGTTACATCTCGTTTCACCTAATTAGTAATATCTGGCACTTGAGAATTTTATATATATATATATTCTAACATTAATACAATCATGTAATTAATATATAAATTTACAATCCTTTTAGATCATTTACCGGTTTCTTAACGTGTCGGGAATGGTATGAAGATAATATAAGATAAACATGCTGGAGGTTGTAACGTCTTGTACTACATAAATTATCACGTCCTGCAGGTAAGAATTTTTCAATTTAGCTAAATTACCATGTTGACAAAACTTTAAGAATCGTTGAAAAATTAGGCCATTATTGGTAAATAGATAGTTAGATTTACTACAACATTTTTGTTGTGAAAATAGTATTAAAAACAAATATCATATTTACATTTTAGAGTTACACTTAAGAAAGATCAGGCGAATGCACGAAACCTCGAATAAAGTTAATAAAGTTAATTAAAATACATAATAAGTATGGAATCAGTTAGCCCTAGAATTAATTTACCCACATAAAATAGAATACAAGTAATAATTTGCTAAAATTACATGCACAAAAGAACAAGGGACAGATAACAATGACCTATGTCCATTGTTTGGAGTCCCAAAATTATTATTTTCTAACAATACTTTTTATATTTTCTACAGCAAATTTGAGAATTATCTTGGAAACCATTATTCTATTCTATTTGTGGGAATAATTTTGGTTTGAATCCATTAACTGATTTTTTGGAAGTTTTTTCAGTAGAGTACCCTGACTGCATCCTCAATGTTAAAAAAAAATTTTTGGATTTTATTCAAAAGCCGAACGGAATACTGGTGCTTTTTGTGGATTTGTCAGCTTTTCTTATATTTACAACAGTCAATTTTGTTTGCACAATTTCTCACCACCCAAGTATGAAATATGAATAGATTTACCCAAAAATAGGCATTTGCGATCATTTTTTTGATATTAAAAAATAAAAAACATTTTTAAATGATTGTAAGTGTTGCTCTTTATGGCTTTTATGACCTGCTTATTAAAACCATTTTTCAATTTTTGTTGCATGTTTTGCAGAATTCCTGCAGAGAGTAAATTCAGGATAATAATTCAATCGTTTGTGTTTTACCCATTCATGATTTATACATAATATTTTTAGAATAATGAAATACTGAAGCGGCAACAACAACAACCAGTTCTCAACAAAAGGTAGAAACATCAAAATTATATGCATGTTCAAAAGGGAAGTCTATCTGCATATTTTTTCTTTACCTATTCATGACTAAATACGGTGGTTTCTTGGTCCCAATTTGTCCATTACTGTGTCCGAGTATTTTCAAAATTCTAGAAAATTTTATTTTGATTGCTCAGCTTTTCTTTATCTGAACGATCATGGGTCACATGAAGAAGCTGAAAATCAACAGCGAAACTAAACAAATATCAATATATCAAGTCTTAACAGAAAATATTCATATACAATGGACTAGTTGACATTTTGCAATGGGTTTTTGTCATGAGTTTTAATTATTCAATTCCTTTTGATGCCGCTTCTAGCTTGCTAAAAAAGAAATTGTGTGAAAAACGAATTCAAAAAATTCTAAATATTATGTGTATTTTTGTAGATGCCCATTGATGAACTCATGATACAAGTAATCTTTTTGGAGAGGGGCGGGAAAATATTTCAAGATTTTAAATTCTGATGCAATATTTTGTAAGGAAATTGGGCTAATTGTAGAAAAATTAGTTCACTGAATTGAATATTCCAAAACCTAAAGAAATTTCTTTAATTTAACAATCAACAGATCACAAAATTTTCATTTTTAAAATCTTGTTTTAAAATAGTCATAGAAACTTTATTGTAAATATTATCAGATTTAAAATTGCAATAAATATGCAACAAATAAAATTTTTCCATGTAAAAATATTTTATGAATGTAAAGAAAGCATAACGATTTCATAGTATCGAGCATCTTTACCCATTTGAAACAAACGAGTTTTTGGTAAAAGTCTCGTACAGTTTTCATTTCAGATTGGAATTCGTATTTCCTATTTATTGATTATTGGAAAAGCTCAAATATCCACAAAGGGTTCATTTTGGGATTCAAGAAATATTTTGAAGAAATCATTCTATACTGAAATGATTATTCCTCCTTCATAATATTTTGTTAACCCTGCTGCTTACAGGCATTTTCGTTTGTTCCGATAACATTTACAATGTCCTCTACACAGTAAGTAGTAGCAGGTTTTTGTTTTATGTATTCATCGCTATCGGAGTGGTTGGTATTCGCTAGTCACTCATCTTCGTCAGATGATTTAGATGTCTTGCACTCTAATTATTTTTTCAATTTTGCTTGTGATTTGTTTACCTTCTGTGGAACTAACAGTCTCCTTTCTCTTACAGATACACTGGAAAGGGCCGAATTTGAATTTTTGAGTAAAATAAATTATTTAAGCAGAAACGTGCATCTGGAGAATGTTCTCGAGAGGGTACAATATGATACTTTGATATTATGAGCAAGTATTATATTGTCGTGCACTATAATTTCGTGTATTGGTATGTTTTTAGTCTTCGTACTTGCTCGTTCTTAAATTATGCGGTTTTAGGCTATCCGTCGTTGATATCGTTGCATCGTACTTGCTCGTTCTTTAGTTTTGCGGTCTTAGGCTATCCATCGTTGATATTGTTGCATCGTACTTACTCGTTCTTAAGTTATGCGGTTTTAGGCTATCCGTCGTTGATATTGTGGCATCGTACTCGCTCGTTCTTAAGTTTTGCGGTTTTATGCTATCATTCGTTGATATCGTGGCATCGTCCTCGCTCGTTCTCAAGTTTTGCGGTTTTAGGCTATCCGTCGTTGATATCGTGGCATCGTACTTTCTCGTTCTTAAGTTTTGAGGTTTAAGGCTATCAGTCGTTGATATCGTTGCATCGAACTTATTCGTTCTTAAGTTATGCGGTTTTAGGCTATCCGTCGTTGATATCATTGCATCGTACTTATTCGTTCTTAAGTTATGCGGTTTTAGGCTATCCGTCGTTGATATCATTGCATCATACTTATTCGTTCTTAAGTTATGCGGTTTTAGGCTATCCATCGTTGATATCATTGCATCGTGCTTGCTCGTTCTTAAGTTATGCGGTTTTAGGCTATCCGTCTTTGATATTGTTGCATCGTACTTGATCCTCTTTTTGGTGTCAATCGTTCTTCCGCCTCGAATGCTATTATTGTCTCTGATAATATGACAAGTTTTCTCCAAAGTTCTTGATTATTGGCCCCGTTATTATATTATTATATCATTATAAAACAACTGAAAATACTATCAGATTCAACATCGGAAGAAATATGTGACAACTAAGTTTTGAATGTTTTATTTATTTTTGTGCTTCAGATGTAGACAAAAAGTGATTTCAGGGCCTGAAATGGTCTAAATAAGCATTATAACTGTGCTTACAGAGCGCACAAAAAAACTTTAAGCTATTCTATGTTTCACAGCTCTAAGAAGGTCATTTCTGAACCATTATTCTGACCATTCAATCTTCTCGTTCATCATAAGTATTTATTTTATTCTGTGTTAATTTTACACCAAACCTATTCGGGAGTAGTTCATATTTTTATGATAAGAAAGAAAATTATAAAAAAAACTTTAAATTGAGACACCTGCAATTTCAATTGTCATATGAAATTGAATTTTGCGTGTTCAAATTGTCTTTTTTGAAAAAGCACAAGTCACTTCTTAGCCTATCTGGTTGCATTCAGCAATTGAAATTGCGAAGTGTTTCATATTTTTGTTGAATTTTCTTCCAGTTAAGAAGTACGTCATGCAAGTTCAAGTTTCTTTGTTACATCTCGTTTCACCTAATTCGTAATATCTGGTACTTGAGAATTATATATATATATTTTGACATCAGTACAATCATGTAATTAATATATGAATTTACTATCTTTTTATATCATTTTTCCGGTTTCGAAACGCGTCTGGAATGGTATGAAGATATAATCTTAACACTTCTCAAAAACATGCTGGTGGTTGTAACATCTTGTACTGCATAATTTGTCGCGTCTTGCAGGTAATAATTTTTCTATTTAGCTAAATTACCATGTTGACAAAATTCTAAGAATTGTTGAAAAATTAGACCATTATTGGTAAATAGATAGATAGATTTTTACAACCTTTTCGTTGTGAAGATGATATTAAAAATATGTATCATATTTTCATTTTAGAGTTACACGTGAGAAAGATCAGGCGAATGCACAAAACCTCGAATAAATTTGAGAAATACATAATAAGTATGGAATCAGTTAGCCCTAAAATTAATTTACCTACATAAACTAAAATACAAGTAATAATTTGCAAAAATTGCATGCACAAACGAACAAGGAACGGATAACAATGGCCAGTCTCCATTGTCTGGAGTCCCAAAATAGTTATTTTCTAACAATACTATTTGTATTTTCTACGGCAAATTTGAGAATTGTCATGGAAACCATTATTCTATTCATTTGTGGGGAATAATTTTGGTTTGAATCCATTAACTGAAGTTTTTTCAGTAGAGTACCATGATTGCATACTCAATGTTAAAAATTTTTTGGATTTTATTCAAAAGCCGAACGGAATACTGGTGCTTTTTGTGGATTTGTCAGCTTTTCTTATATTTACAACAGTAAATTTTGTGCGCCCAATTCTCACCACCCATGGATGGAAGTATGGAATATGAATAGATTTACCCAAAAATAAGCCTTTGCGATCAATTTTAGATATTAAAATGAAAGAATTTTTGAATGATTGTAAGTGTTGCTGTTTATGGCTTTTATGACCTGCTTATTTAAACCATTTTCCAATTTTTGTTGCATGTTTTGCAGAATTCCTACAGAGAGTAAATTTAGGATAATATTTCAATTATTTGTGTTTTACCCATTCATGATTTATACATAATATTTTTAGAATAATGAAATACTGAAGCGGCAACAACAACAACCAGTTCTCAACAAAAGGTAGAAACATCACAATTATATGCATGTTAAAAAGGGAGGTCTGTCTGCATATTTTTATCTTTACCCATTCATGACCAAATACAGTAGTTTCTCTGTCCCAATTTGCCCATTACTGTGTTTGTCTATTTTCAAATTTCTAGCAAATTTTATTTTGCTTGCTCAACTTCTCTTTATCTAAACAATCATGGGTCACATGAAGAAGCCGAAAATCAACAACGAAACTAAACAAATATCAATATATCAAATCTTAACAAAAAATATTTATGATGCTAAATTAAATTTTTTTAATATTCTACTTGTTCCTTACAAGGGACTGGTAGACATTTTGCAATGGGTTTTTTTCATGAGTTATGATTATTCAATTCCTTTTGATGCCGCTTCTAGCTTGCTAAAAAGGAAATTGAGTGAAAAATAAATTCCAAAAATTCTAAATATGTTTATTATTGTAGAAATATTTTCAACCAGTCAACCTATACTGAAATGATTATTCATCCTTTGCGATATTTTGTTTAATTCTGCCGCTTACAGACAATTTTGATTTCTTCTGATAACATTTACAATCTCTTCTGCACAGCAAGTAGTAGCAGGTTTTTGTTTTATGTATTCTTCGCTATAGGAGTGGTTTGTATTCGCTTGTCACTCATCTTTGTCAGGGATGAGTTAGATGTCTTGCACTCCAATATATTTTTTTAATTTTTCTTGTGATTTGTTTAGGGTCACTTCTTGGCCTATTTGGTTGCATCTAGCAATTGAAATTGAAAAGTGTTTAATATTTTTGTGGAATTTTCTTCCAGTTAAGAACTACGTCATGCAAAATCAAGTTTCTTTGTTACATCTCGTTTCACCTAATTAGTAATATCTGGCACTTGAGATATTTTGACATCAGTGCAATCGTGTAATTAATATATAAATTCACTATCCTTTTAGATCATTTTCTAGTTTCTAAACGCATCAGGAATGGTATGAAGATATAATCTTAACACTTCTCAAAATCATGCTTGGGGTTGTAACATATACTTCATAATTTATCACGTGTTGCATGTAAGAATTTTCCTATTCAGCTAAATTGCCATGTTGACAAAATTTTAAGAATCTTGATAAATTAGACCATTATTGGTAAATAGATAGATTTTTACAATCTTTTCGTTGTGAAAATGATATTAAAAATATGTATCCTATTTTCATTTTAGAGTTACACATGATAAAGATCAGGCGAATGCACAAAACCTCGAATAAATTTTAGAAATACATAATAAGTATGCGCATCAGTTAGACCTAAAATTAAATTACCTAGGTACATAAACTAAAATACAAGTAATAATTTGCAGAAATTGCATGCACAAGCAAACAAGAGACGGATTACAATGGCCAGTCTCCATTGTCTGGGAGTCCCAAAATAATTATTTTCTAACAATACTATTTGTATTTTCTACGGCAAATTTGAGAATTGTCATGGAAACCATTCTATTCTATTCTATTTGCGGGAATAATTTTGGTTTGAATCCATTAACTGATTTTTTGGAAGTTTTTTCAGTAGAGTACCATGATTGCATCATCAATGTTAATAATTTTTTGGATTTTATTCAAAAGCCGAACGGAATACTGGTGCTTTTTGTGGATTTGTCAGCTTTTCTTATATTTACAACAGTAAATTTTGTGCGCCCAATTTCCACCACCCATGGATGGAAGTATGGAATATGAATAGATTTACCCAAAAATAAGCCTTTGCGATCAATTTTAGATATTAAAATGAAAGAATTTTTGAATGATTGTAAGTGTTGCTGTTTATGGCTTTTATGACTTGCTTATTCAAACAATTTTTCAATTTTTGTTGCATGTTTAACAGAATTCCTGCAGAATAAATTTAGGCAATAATTCAATCGTTTGTGTTTTACCCATTCATGATTTATACATGATATTTTTAGAATAATGAAATAATGAAGGGGCAACAACAGCCAGTTCACAACAAAAGGTAGAAACATCACAATTATATGCATGTTAAAAAGGGAAGTCTATCTGAGTATTTTTTTCTTTACCCATTCATGACCAAATACGGTGGTTTCTTGGTCCCAATTTGTCCATTACTGTGTCTGTGTATTTTCAAAATTCTAGAAAATTTCATTTTGCTAGCTCAACTTTTCTTTATCTAAACGATCATGGGTCACATGAAAAAGCCGAAAATCATCAACAAAACTAAACAAATATCAATATCAAATTTTAACAGAAAATATTAATGATGCTAAACTCAATTTTTTTTTTTATATTTTTTTGCTCCTTGAACATGAGCTGCATATACAATGGACTAGTAGATATTTTGCAATGGGTTTTTGTCATGAGTTATAATTATTCAATTCCTTTTGATGCCGCTAGCTTGCTGAAAAAGAAATTGAGTGAAAAACAAATTCCAAAAATTCCTAAAATTATGTATATTTTGGTAGATGCCCATTTATGAACCGATGATACGAGTAATCTTTTTGGAAAGGAGCAGGAAAATATTTCGAGATTCTATATTCTGATACATTATTTTGTAAGGAAATTGGGCTAATTGTAGAAAAATTAGTCCACTGAATTGAAAATTCAAAAGCCTAAAAAATGTCTCTAATTTAACAATCAACTAAAGCACATAATTTTCAGTGTTGAAGTCTCGTTCTAAAAAAGTCGTACAAACTTTGTTTTAAAAAAATTATCCCGTTTGTGAACCGATGATACAAGTAATCTTTTTGGAAAGGAGCAGGAAAATATTTAGAGATTTTAAATTCTGATGCAATATTTTGTAAGGAATTTGGGCTAATTGTAGAAAAATTCGTCCACTGAATTGAAAATTCAAAAGCCTAAAAAATTTCTCTAATTTAACAATCAACAAGGCAGATAATTTTCAGTGTTGAAATCTCGTTCTAAAAAAGTCATACAAACTTTATTGTAAAATATTCTTCAGATTTGAATACCAATCTAGATACCTTTTGTATTTTCTGCAGCAAATTTGAGAAATATTATGGAAACGATTATTCTATTCTATTTGTGGGGAATAATTTTGGTTTGAATCCATTAACTGATTTTTTGGAAGTTTTTTCAGTAGAGTACCATGACTGCATCAATGTTAAAAATTTTTCTGGATTTCATTCAAAAGCCGAACGATATACTGGTGCTTTTTATGGATTTGCCAGCTTTTCTTATATTTTCAACAGTTTGTTTGTATATAGAACTAGTTCGCAGAATTCTCACCAACCAAGTATGTGTTATGAAAACATTTACCCAAAAGATAAGCATTTGCGATCAATTTTAGATGTTAAAATGAAAACATTTTTGAATGATTCTATGTATTGCTCTTTATGATTTTAGGACCTGCATATTTAAAACCATTTTTTTTAATGTTTGTTGCATGTTTTTGGAGAATTCCTGCAGAGAGTAAATTTAGGTTAATATTTTAATTATTTGTGTTTTACCCATTCATGATTTATACATAATATTTTAAGAATAATGAAATACTGAAGCGGCAACAACAATCAGTTCACAACAAAAGGGAGAAACATCAAAATTATATGCATGTTAGAATGGGAAATCTATCTGCATATTATTTGAATATTTGGAAAGCTCAATTATCCACAAAGGGTTCATTTTGAGATTCAAGAAATATTTTCAATCAGTCAATCTATACTGAAATGATTATTCTTCCTTTATAATATTTTGTTAATCCTACCGCTTACAGGCATTTTGATTTGTTCCGATAACATTTACAATGTCTTCCACACAGAAAGTAGTAGCAGGTTTTTGTTCCATATATTTATTGCTATAGGAGTGGTCGAAATTCGCTTTTCTCTCATCCTTATCAGGGATGATTTAGATTTTTTGCACTCTAATAATTTTTTCAATTTTGCTTGTAATTTGTTTATCTTCTGTGGAACTAACAGTCTCCTTTCTCTTACAGATACACTGGAAAAGGCCGAATTTAAATTTTTAAGTAAAGTAAATTATTTAAGCAGAAAGGTGCATCTGGATAATGTTCTGAAGTTGGTACAATCTGATGCTTTGATATTATGAGTAATTATTATATACGGCCAATGCCTGGTAAAGCAAGAATAAGGTGAATGAAATAGGTTTGACTTGGGTTTATCAAGAAATTGTCAAGTTTGTAAAAAAAAAATATTACGTATGTCTTTTATATTATGAATTATGGTAGTTTTATTAACTGTATGCTAAAATTTTTGCTTATGAAATTCCAAAATTTTTTATATATTTTCTAGATTTCTTGTGTAGTCTTCAATTTTAATTGTAATTTTAGTCATTTATTCAGGAAAATGATTCTTTACAAAATAAATTAAGCCCATTTAACCACTCAATTATCCACAAAGGGTTCATATCAAATCCTAACAGATAATATTGATGATGCTAAACTCAATTTTTTAATATTTTCCTTGTTCCTTGAGCATGAGCTGCATATACAATGGACTGGTAGATATTTTGCGATGGGTTTTTGTCATGAGTTATAATCATTCAATTCCTTTTCATGGCGCAATTGAATGAAAAAAAATTCCAAAAATTCTAAATATTATGTATATTTTTGTAGATGCCCAGTGATGAACCGATGATACAAGTAATCTTTTTGGAAAGGAGCAGGAAAATATTTCGAGATTCTATATTCTGATGCATTATTTTGTAAGGAAATTGTAGAAAAATTAGTTCACTGAATTGAAAATTCCAAAACCTGAAGAAACTTCTTTAATTTAACAATCAACAAAGCACATAATTTTCAGTTTTAAAATCTTGTTCTAAAATAGTCTCAGAATTAAAATTGGAATAAATATGCAACAAATAACAGTTTTTCATGAAAACATGAAAATGAAAACATTTTTGAATGATTCTATGTATTGCTCTTTATGATTTTAGGACCTGCATATTTAAAGCATTTTTTTAATGTTTGTTGCATGTTTTGGAGAATTCCTGCAGAGAGTAAATTTAGGTTAATATTTTAATTATTTGTGTTTTACCCATTCATGATATATACATAATATTTTAAGAATAATGAAATACTGAAGCGGCAACAACAATTAGTTCACAACAAAAGGGAGAAACATCAAAATTATATGCATGTTAGAAAGGGAAGTCTATCTGCATATTATTTGAATATTTGAAAAGCTCAATTATCCACAAAGGGTTCATTTTGAGATTCAAGAAATATTTTCAATCAGTCAATCTATACTGAAATGATTATTCTTCCTTTATAATATTTTGTTAATTCTACCGCTTACAGGCATTTTGATTTGTTCCGATGACATTTACAATGTCTTCTACACAGTTAGCAGGTTTTTGTTTCATATATTTATTCCTATAGGAGTGGTCGAAATTCGCTTTTCTCTCATCTTTATCTGGGATGATTTAGATGTCTTGCGCTTTAATAATTTTTTCAATTTTGCTTGTAATTTGTTTATCTTCTGTGGAACTAACAGTCTCCTTTCTTCATACAGATACACTGGAAAAGGCCGAATTTGAATTTTTAAGTGAAGTAAATTATTTAAGCAGAAAGATGCATCTGAATAATGTTCTGAAGTTGGTACAATCTGATGCTTTGATATTATGAGTAATTATTATATATGGCCAATGCCAGGTAAAGCAAGAATAAGGGGAATGAAATAGGTTTGACTTGGGTTTATCAAGAAATTTTTAAGTTTGTAAAAAAAAATATTTTGTATGTCTTTTGTATTATGAATTATGGCAGTTTTTTTTGCATTCATGAAATTCCAAAATTTTTTATATTTTTTCTAGATTTCTTGTGTTGTCTTCAATTTTAATTGTATTTTAGTCATTTATTCAGGAAAATGATTCTTTACAAAATAAATTAAGCCCATTTAACCACTCAATTATCCACAAAGGGTTCATTTTGGGATTCAAGAAATATTTTCAACGAGTCAATATATACTGAAATGATTAATTCTTCCTTTATAATATTTTGTTAATCCTGCCGCTTACAGGCGTTTTGATTTGTTCCGATAACATTTACAATGTCTTCTACACAGTAAGTAGTAGCACGTTTTTGTTTTATGTATTCTTCGCTATAGGAGTGGTTGGTATTCGCTTGTCACTCATCTTTGTCAGATGATTTAGATGTTTTGCACTCTAATTATTTTCTCAATTTCGCTAGTGATTTGTTTACCTTTTGTGGAACTACCACTCTCATTCCTCTTATAGATACACTGGAAAAGGCCGAATTTGAATTTTTAAGTAAAGTGAATTATTTAAGCAGAAAATTGCATCTGGATAATGTTCTGAATTTGGTACAATCTGATACTTTGATATTATGATTAAGTATTATATATGGCCAATGCCAGGTAAAGCAAGAATAAGGTTAATGAATTTATGAATTTAGGCTTTTATGAAATTCCAAAAATTTTTGATACATTTTCTAGATTTCTTGTGTAGTCTTCGATTTTTATTGTATTTGAGACATTTATTCAGGAAAATGACTCTTTGCAAAACAAAATTTTACATTTTTTGATTAATAACAACTGAAAATACTATCAGATTCAAATTTGGAAGAAATATGTGACAACTAAGTTTTGAATGCTTTATGATTTTTGTTCTTTAGATGTAGACAAAAAGTGATTTCAGGGCCTGAAATGGTCTAAATAAGCATTATAAATGAGCTTACAGAGCGCACAAGAAACTTTAAGCTATTCTTCGTTTCACTGCTCTAAGAAGGTCATTTCTGAACCAATATTCTGACCATTCAATCTTCTCATTCATCATAACTATTTATTTTTTTCTGTGTTAATTTTTACACCAAACCTATTCGGGAGTAGTTCATATTTTATTATTATGAAGAAAAAATTAAAAAAAAATTGAAATTGAGACGCCTGAAATTCCAATTGTCATATGAAATTTAATTTTGCTTGTTCAAATTGTCTTTTTTTTGAAAAAGCACAGGTCACTTCTGGCCTATCTAGTTGCATCCAGCAATTGAAATTGCGAAGTGTTTAATATTTTTGTCGAATTTTCTTCCAGTTAAGAACTACGTCATGCAAGTTCACGTTTCTTTGTTACATCTCGTTTCACCTAATTAGTAATACCTGGCACTTGAGAATTATATATATATATATTTTGACACCAGTACAATCATGTAATTAATATATAAATTTAATATCCTTTTAGATCATTTTCCGGTTTCGAAACACGTCAGGAATGGTATGAAGATATAATCTTAACACTTATTCTAGGGGTTGTAACATCTTGTGCTACATAATTTATCACGTCTTGCAGGTAAGAATTTTTTTATTTAGATACCATTATTGGTATCATTATCGTATTTACATTTTAGAGTTACAAGTAAGAAAGATCAGGCGAATGCACAAAACCTCGAATAAAGTTCAGAAATACATGATAAGTATGCGCGACAGATAGCCCCAAAATTAATTCACCTACATAAAATATAATTCAAGTACTATTTTGCAAAAATTGCATGCACAAAGGAACAAGGGACGTATACCAATGGCCCATGTCCATTGTTTGGAGTCCCAAAACAATTATTTTCTAAAAATACTTTTTGTATTTTCTACAGCCAATTTGAGAATTTTCATGGAAACCATTATTCTATTCTATTTGTGCGGAATAATTTTGTTTTGAATCCATTAACGGAATTTTTGAAAGTTTTTTCAGAAGAGTGGACCATGACAGCATCCTCAATGTTAAAAATGTTTTAGATTTTATTCAAAAGCTGAAAGGAATACTGGTGCTTTTTGTGGATTTGTCAGCTTTTCTTATATTTACAACAGTTAATTTTGTTCGCACAATTCTCACCACCCAAGTATGGAATATGAATAGATTTACCCAAAAATAAGCATTTGCGATCAATTTTAGATATTAAAATGAAAACATTTTTGAATGATTTTAAGTGTTATGGCTTTAAGTCGCTCAGGTACATTTTCCTCTCTGGTAATGTTTATTTCACTCTTAAAACATGTATTTTTGTTTCGTTCTCAATAAAATTTTGCGCGCCTCTGGCACCCTAATCTTTTTTGTAAATTTGAAAGCCTATGTTTGCATGTTGGAAAAAATGTGCCCCCCTAAATTTTTTTCTGGTTCCGCCACTGTAGTTGGTATATTCGGGCAGTGCTTACTACGCCATTGCGAACCTTACATAAAAACTGGTCAAAGTACATCGGCGATGCTGACGATATATTCAGAAACTACCCCATGATTTTTAGTATTATGAATGGCGCTTATCTTGTCGATTTTAATTGGGCTATCACAACTTTCGTTATTACAGAAAAATGCATTCAGATTAGGGACGTCATAAATTAGCGGCGTATATGTATTTCCACGCAATCACAAAGTTTTACGCCACTGCAGTAAAACCGATATACGACATAGCTCATCTAATCAGCTCAAGTGAATCAGTTGCTTTTTTATTACCATATCTGCGCCGCTTTTAATCTTTTTAAAATTGCCCTTTAGTTAAAAATTCTTTCATAGACGCAATTTATATTATCAGCTCCCCGTTATGAAACTGCATAGATGTTAATGAAATTATTTTTTTGAATTAATTTGAGAAGAATAAAGTGTAATGCGAAGGTACGAAAAATAATTCGGTACGGTACGAAATAAATACCGAACTTCGTACCGTACCAAGTACGAAAATTGAAAAATGAATCGTACCGTACTATCGTACCGGAAAATTCAATTGTACCGTACCGTACTACCAGCCTTGCTTGTCACTCATCTTTGTCAGGGATGAGTTAGATATCTTGCTCTCTAAAAGTTTTAGGGTCACTTCTTGGCCTATTTGGTTGCATTTAGCAATTGAAATTGCAAAGTGTTTAATATTTTTGTCGAATTTTCTTCCAGTTAAGAACTACGTCATGCAATTCCAAGTTTCTTCAATTCCTTAAATTATGTATATTTTGGTAGATGCCCATTTATGAACCGATGATACAAGTAATCTTTTTTGAAAGGAGCAGGAAAATCTTTCGAGATTTTAAATTCTGATGCAATATTTTGTAAGGAAATTGGGCTAATTGTAGAAAAATTATTTCACTGAATTGAAAATTTAAAAGCCTGAAAAATTTCTCTAATTTAGCAATCAACAAATCACATAATTTTCAATGTTAAAATCTCGTTCTACGAAAGTCGTACAAATTTTATTGTACAAATTATCAGATTTAAAATTGGAAAAAGTAGGCAACAAATAAGTGCTTCATGTCAAAAAGATTTTTGTGTACGAATACGTGGCATAACAATTTGCAAGTGTCGAGCATCTTTACCTATTTGAAACAAACTAGTTTTTGGTAAAAGTCTCACACAATTTTCTTCAGATTAGATTTCGTATTTCCTATTTATTGATTATTGGAAAATCTCAATTATCCACAAAGGGTTCATTTTGGGATTCAAGAAATATTTTCAACCAGTCAATCTATACTGAAATGATTATTCTTCATCTACGATATTTTGTTAATCCTGCCGCTTACAGACATTTTGATTTGTTCCGATAACATTTACAATGTCTTCTACACAGTAGCAGGTTTTTTGTTTTATGTATTCTTCGCTATAGGAGTGGTTGGTATTCGCTTGTCACCCATCTTTGTCTGGGATGAGTTAAATGTCTTGCACTTTAATATTTTTTTCAATTTCGCTGTTGACTTGTTATTTTGGCCTATCTGTTACATCTCGTTTCACCTAATTAGTAATATCTGGCACTTGAGAATTTTATATATATATATATATTCTAACATTAATACAATCATGTAATTAATATATAAATTTACAATCCTTTTAGATCATTTACCGGTTTCTTAACGTGTCGGGAATGGTATGAAGATAATATAAGATAAACATGCTGGAGGTTGTAACATCTTGTACTACATAATTTATCACGTCCTGCAGGTAAGAATTTTTCAATTTAGCTAAATTACCATGTTGACAAAACTTTAAGAATCGTTGAAAAATTAGGCCATTATTGGTAAATAGATAGTTAGATTTACTACAACATTTTTGTTGTGAAAATAGTATTAAAAACAAATATCATATTTACATTTTAGAGTTGCACTTAAGAAACATCAGGCGAATGCACGAAACCTCGAATAAAGTTAATAAAGTTAATTAAAATACATAATAAGTATGGAATCAGTTAGCCCTAGAATTAATTTACCCACATAAAATAGAATACAAGTAATAATTTGCTAAAATTACATGCACAAAAGAACAAGGGACAGATAACAATGACCTATGTCCATTGTTTGGAGTCCCAAAATTATTATTTTCTAACAATACTTTTTATATTTTCTACGGCAAATTTGAGAATTATCTTGGAAACCATTATTCTATTCTATTCTATTTGTGGGGAATAATTTTGGTTTGAATCCATTAACTGATTTTTTGGAAGTTTTTTCAGTAGAGTACCCTGACTGCATCCTCAATGTTAAAAAAAAATTTTTGGATTTTATTCAAAAGCCGAACGGAATACTGGTGCTTTTTGTGGATTTGTCAGCTTTTCTTATATTTACAACAGTCAATTTTGTTTGCACAATTCTCACCACCCAAGTATGAAATATGAATAGATTTACCCAAAAATAGGCATTTGCGATCAATTTTTGAAATTGAAATAAAAAACATTTTTAAATGATTGTAAGTTTTGCTCTTTATGGCTTTTATGACCTGCTTATTAAAACCATTTTTCAATTTTTGTTGCATGTTTTGCAGAATTCCTGCAGAGAGTAAATTCAGGATAATAATTCAATCGTTTGTGTTTTACCCATTCATGATTTATACATAATATTTTTAGAATAATGAAATACTGAAGCGGCAACAACAACAACCAGTTCTCAACAAAAGGTAGAAACATCAAAATTATATGCATGTTCAAAAGGGAAGTCTATCTGCATATTTTTTTCTTTACCTATTCATGACTAAATACGGTGGTTTCTTGGTCCCAATTTGTCCATTACTGTGTCCGAGTATTTTCAAAATTCTAGAAAATTTTATTTTGCTTGCTCAACTTTTCTTTATCTGAACGATCATGGGTCACATGAAGAAGCTGAAAATCAACAGCGAAACTGAACAAATATCAATATATCAAGTCTTAACAGAAAAAAATATTCATATACAATGGACTAGTAGACATTTTGCAATGGGTTTTTGTCATGAGTTTTAAATTATTCAATTCCTTTTGATGCCGCTTCTAGCTTGCTAAAAAAGAAATTGTGTGAAAAACAAATTCAAAAAATTCTAGATATTATGTGTATTTTTGTAGATGCCCATTGATGAACTCATGATACAAGTAATCTTTTTGGAGAGGGGCGGGAAAATATTTCGAGATTCTAAATTCTGATGCAATATTTTGTAAGGAAATTGGGCTAATTGTAGAAAAATTAGTTCACTGAATTGAATATTCCAAAACCTAAAGAAATTTCTCTAATTTAACAATCAACAGATCACAAATTTTTCATTTTTAAAATCTTGTTTTAAAATAGTCATAGAAACTTTATTGTAAATATTATCAGACTTAAAATTGCAATAAATATGCAACAAATAAAATTTTTCCATGTAAAAATATTTTATGAATGTAAAGAAAGCATAACGATTTCATAGTATCGAGCATCTTTACCCATTTGAAACAAACGAGTTTTTGGTAAAAGTCTCTTACAGTTTTCTTTTCAGATTGGAATTCGTATTTCCTATTTATTGATTATTGGAAAAGCTCAAATATCCACAAAGGGTTCATTTTGGGATTCAAGAAATATTTTGAAGAAGTCAATCTATACTGAAATGATTATTCCTCCTTCATAATATTTTGTTAACCCTGCTGCTTACAGGCATTTTCGTTTGTTCCGATAACATTTACAATGTCCTCTACACAGTAAGTAGTAGCAGGTTTTTGTTTTATGTATTCATCGCTATAGGAGTGGTTGGTATTCGCTAGTCACTCATCTTCGTCAGATGATTTAGATGTCTTGCACTCTAATTATTTTTTCAATTTTGCTTGTGATTTGTTTACCTTCTGTGGAACTAACAGTCTCCTTTCTCTTACAGATACACTGGAAAGGGCCGAATTTGAATTTTTGAGTAAAATAAAATTATTTAAGCAGAAACGTGCATCTGGAGAATGTTCTCGAGAGGGTACAATATGATACTTTGATATTATGAGCAAGTATTATATTGTCGTGCACTATAATTTCGTGTATTGGTATGTTTTTAGTCTTCGTACTTGCTCGTTCTTAAATTATGCGGTTTTAGGCTATCCGTCGTTGATATCGTTGCATCGTACTTGCTCGTTCTTTAGTTTTGCGGTCTTAGGCTATCCATCGTTGATATTGTTGCATCGTACTTACTCGTTCTTAAGTTATGCGGTTTTAGGCTATCCTTCGTTGATATTGTGGCATCGTACTCGCTCGTTCTTAAGTTTTGCGGTTTTATGCTATCAGTCGTTGATATCGTGGCATCGTACTCGCTCGTTCTCAAGTTTTGCGGTTTTAGGCTATCCGTCGTTGATATCGTGGCATCGTACTCTCTCGTTCTTAAGTTTTGCGGTTTAAGGCTATCAGTCGTTGATATCGTTGCATCGTACTTATTCGTTCTTAAGTTATGCGGTTTTAGGCTATCCGTCCTTGATATCATTGCATCGTACTTATTCGTTCTTAAGTTATGCGGTTTTAGGCTATCCGTCGTTGATATCATTGCATCATACTTATTCGTTCTTAAGTTATGCGGTTTTAGGCTATCCATCGTTGATATCATTGCATCGTGCTTGCTCGTTCTTAAGTTATGCGGTTTTAGGCTATCCGTCTTTGATATTGTTGCATCGTACTTGATCCTCTTTTTGGTGTCAATCGTTCTTCCGCCTCGAATGCTATTATTGTCTCTGAAGTTTTTTCAGTAGAGTACTGTGACTGCATCCTCAATGTTAAAAATTTTTTGGATTTTATTTAAAAGTCGAACGGAATACTGGTGCTTTTTGTGGATTTGTCAGCGTTTCTTATATTTAGAACAATTTGTTGTTTGTATTTAATTTTGTTCGCACATTTCTCACCACCCAAGTATGGAATATGAATAGATTTACCCAAAAATAAGCATTTGCGATCAATTTTAGATCTTAAAATAAAAACATTTTTGAATGATTTTAAGTGTTATGGCTTTAAGACCTACATATTTAAACCATTTTTTATTTTTTGTTGCATGTTTTGCAGAATTCCTGCAGAGAGTCAATTTAGGATAATTTTTCAATTATTTGTGTTTTACCCATTCATGATTTATACATAATATTTTTAGAATGATGAAATACTGAAGCGGCAACAACAACCAGTTCACAACAAATGGTAGTAACATCACGATTATATGCAAGTTTAAAAAGGGAAGTCTATCTGCATATTTTTTCTTTACCCATTCATTACCAAATACAGTGGTTTCTCTGTCCCTATTTGTTCTTTGTCCCTACTGTATCTGTCTCTTTTCAAAATTCTAGACAATTTCATTTTGCTCGTAACTTTTCTTTAGCTAAACGATCATGGGTCACATGAAGAAGCAGAAAATCAACAACGAAACTAAACAAATATCAATATACCAAATCTTAACAGAAAATATTAATGATGCTAATTTTTTTTATATTTTTTTTGATCCTTGAGCATGAGCTGCATATACAATGGACTAGTAGATATTTTGCAATGGGTTTTTGTCATGAGTTATAATTATTCAATTCCTTTTGATGCCGCTTCTAGCTTGCTAAAAAAGAAATTGAGTGAAAAACAAATTCCAAAAATTCTAAATATTATGTATATTTTTGAAGAAATATTTACAACCAATCAATCTATACTGAAATGATTATTCGTCTTTTACGATATTTTGTTCATCCTGCCGCTTTCCGATAACATTTACAATGTCTTCTACACATTAAGTAGTAGCAGGTTTTTGTTTTATGTATTCTTTGCTATAGGAGTGGTTGGTATTCGCTTGTCACCAAGGGTGGCAGTACGATACGAAATTTTTATCGTACTTCGAACCAGCAAAAAAATTTCGTACCGAACTTCGTACCGTACCTTTCGAAAAATTTCCGTACCGTACTGTTCGATATTATTTTTTTCGTACATCGTACCGAACTTCGTACCAGTACAAAATTAAGTCCGATTATTATTTTTCATTTATCGTACTAAATTTTGTACTAGTACGAAAACAGGTACGATTCGCTATACAGCTATTTGGTACCGTACCAACTATCAGTCCAAATCAGCTTTATTTGTAAGATCTGGCCACCGCAAGAAACGTCACCAACCAACATCTTACATCAAAGTGATGCACTTTTATGCTATTAATGTTGGTTTATAATCCAGCACAGTAAAACATGGGCGTAACTAAGCATGTGTCATCCCAATATCATTGTTCACATTGGCATAATATGAGAATGGTATACCGGTGGTGATAAATGGTGGTAGGATGAGCACAGTTTTCGCGAAAAATCTGACATGGAGCAATATTTAGCATATTGGCAGCATTGTGTCGCCACAAGAAATTCTCTCTCGACAAAAGAATGTCCGTTGTGCACCACGCATGGGTTTCGTGTGGTCTCATTTGAAGGCATGGTTATAAGAACATAATCATTGTACATTTTTGCATCTGGTATTTCTGGTGCAATTTACGTTCTCTTCACATTACCGAATACTGCTATTCATTTTTTAACACCAGACAGACGTATTCCCGACATGCCTCATTGTCTATATCGTGATTTGGCTGTTTTTACAAGATATATCTTCTAATTAAGATGAGCATCATCTAACGCTCAACTCAAAACAGCCTAAATATATCTTTATATTCTGATGTTACTGCTCTGATAATATACTTGTGCGTGTCAGAGTACAAAAAAAAAACGTAATAGCGGTGATTACTGTTTAACTTAGTTGCATAGTTAGTCAGGGGGAGAGAGTTTTTAATTTAATTTGCATCTAATTTTCGCGCGTTTGCATTGAGCAATATTTTTCCCTGATTAATTTTTTATATTTCGTACCATTTAGCCTTTAAAGTGAGAATTTTTATTCAATTTTTACAAAAATTTCAGTGGGCTGCCGGCGCTCAGGTACATTTTCCTCTCTGGTAATGTTTATTTCACTCTTAAAACATGTATTTTTGTTTCGTTCTCAATAAAATTTTGCGCGCCTCTGGCACCCTAATCTTTTTTGTAAATTTGAAAGCCTATGTTTGCATGTTGGAAAAAATGTGCCCCCCTAAATTTTTTTCTGGTTCCGCCACTGTAGTTGGTATATTCGGGCAGTGCTTACTACGCCATTGCGAACCTTACATAAAAACTGGTCAAAGTACATCGGCGATGCTGACGATATATTCAGAAACTACCCCATGATTTTTAGTATTATGAATGGCACTTATCTTGTCGATTTTAATTGGGCTATCACAACTTTCGTTATTACAGAAAAATGCATTCAGATTAGGACGTCATAAATCAGCGGCGTATATGTATTTCCACGCAATCACAAAGTTTTACGCCACTGCAGTAAAACCGATATACGACATAGCTCATCTAATCAGCTCAAGTGAATCAGTTGCATTTTTATTACCATATCTGCGCCGCTTTTAATCTTTTTAAAATTGCCCTTTAGTTAAAAATTCTTTCATAGACGCAATTTATATTATCAGCTCCCCGTTATGAAACTGCATAGATGTTAATAAAATTATTTTTTTGAATTAATTTGAGAAGAATAAAGTGTAATGCGAAGGTACGAAAAATAATACGGTACGGTACGAAATAAATACCGAACTTCGTACCGTACCAAGTACGAAAATTGAAAAATGAATCGTCCCGTACTATCGTACCGGAAAATTCAATTGTACCGTACCGTACTACCAGCCTTGCTTGTCACTCATCTTTGTCAGGGATGAGTTAGATATCTTGCTCTCTAAAAGTTTTAGGGTCACTTCTTGGCCTATTTGGTTGCATCTAGCAATTGAAATTGCAAAGTGTTTAATATTTTTGTCGAATTTTCTTCCAGTTAAGAACTACGTCATGCAATTCCAAGTTTCTCCAATTCCTTAAATTATGTATATTTTGGTAGATGCCCATTTATGAACCGATGATACAAGTAATCTTTTTTGAAAGGAGCAGGAAAATCTTTCGAGATTTTAAATTCTGATGCAATATTTTGTAAGGAAATTGGGCTAATTGTAGAAAAATTATTTCACTGAATTGAAAATTTAAAAGCCTGAAAAATTTCTCTAATTTAGCAATCAACAAATCACATAATTTTCAATGTTAAAATCTCGTTCTACAAAAGTCGTACAAATTTTATTGTACAAATTATCAGATTTAAAATTGGAAAAAGTAGGCAACAAATAAGTGCTTCATGTCAAAAAGTTTTTGTGTACGAATACGTGCCATAACAATTTGCAAGTGTCGAGCATCTTTACCTATTTGAAACGACAAGTTTTTGGTAAAAGTCTCTTACAGTTTTCTTTTCAGATTGGAATTCGTATTTCCTATTTATTGATTATTGGAAAAGCTCAATTATCCACAAAGGGTTCATTTTGGGATTCAAGAAATATTTTCAACCAGTCAATCTATACTGAAATGATTATTCTTCATCTACGATATTTTGTTAATCCTGCCGCTTAAAGACATTTTGATTTGTTCCGATAACATTTACAATGTCTTCTACACAGTAGCAGGTTTTTTGTTTTATGTATTCTTCGCTATAGGAGTGGTTGGTATTCGCTTTTCACCCATCTTTGTCTGGGATGAGTTAAATGTCTTGCACTTTAATATTTTTTTCAATTTCGCTGTTGACTTGTTATTTTGGCCTATCTGTTACATCTCGTTTCACCTAATTAGTAATATCTGGCACTTGAGAATTTTATATATATATATATATATTCTAACATTAATACAATCATGTAATTAATATATAAATTTACAATCCTTTTAGATCATTTACCGGTTTCTTAACGTGTCGGGAATGGTATGAAGATAATATAAGATAAACATGCTGGAGGTTGTAACATCTTGTACTACATAATTTATCACGTCCTGCAGGTAAGAATTTTTCAATTTAGCTAAATTACCATATTGACAAAACTTTAAGAATCGTTGAAAAATTAGGCCATTATTGGTAAATAGATAGTTAGATTTACTACAACATTTTTGTTGTGAAAATAGTATTAAAAACAAATATCATATTTACATTTTAGAGTTACACTTAAGAAAGATCAGGCGAATGCACGAAACCTCGAATAAAGTTTAGAAATACATAATAAGTATGGAATCAGTTAGCCCTAGAATTAATTTACCTACATAAAATAGAATACAAGTAATAATTTGCTAAAATTACATGCACAAAAGAACAAGGGACAGATAACAATGACCTATGTCCATTGTTTGGAGTCCCAAAATTATTATTTTCTAACAATACTTTTTATATTTTCTACAGCAAATTTGAGAATTGTCATGGAAACCATTATTCTATTCTATTTGTGGGGAATAATTTTGATTTGAATCCATTAACTGATTTGTTGGAAGTTTTTTCAGTAGAGTACCCTGACTGCATCCTCGATGTTAAAAAAAAATTTTTGGATTTTATTCAAAAGCCGAACGGAATACTGGTGCTTTTTGTGGATTTGTCAGCTTTTCTTATATTTACAACAGTCAATTTTGTTTGCACAATTCTCACCACCCAAGTATGAAATATGAATAGATTTACCCAATAATAGGCATTTGCGATCAATTTTTGATATTAAAATAAAAAACATTTTTTAATGATTGTAAGTGTTGCTCTTTATGGCTTTTATGACCTGCTTATTAAAACCATTTTTCAATTTTTGTTGCATGTTTTGCAGAATTCCTGCAGAGAGTAAATTCAGGATAATAATTCAATCGTTTGTGTTTTACCCATTCATGATTTATACATAATATTTTTAGAATAATGAAATACTGAAGCGGCAACAACAACACCCAGTTCTCAACAAAAGGTAGAAACATCAAAATTATATGCATGTTCAAAAGGGAAGTCTATCTGCATATTTTTTCTTTACCTATTCATGACTAAATACGGTGGTTTCTTGGTCCCAATTTGTTCATTACTGTGTCCGAGTATTTTCAAAATTCTAGAAAATTTTATTTTGCTTGCTCAACTTTTCTTTATCTGAACGATCATGGGTCACATGAAGAAGCTGAAAATCAACAGCGAAACTAAACAAATATCAATATATCAAGTCTTAACAGAAAATATTCGTATACAATGGACTAGTAGACATTTTGCAATGGGTTTTTGTCATGAGTTTTAATTATTCAATTCCTTTTGATGCCACTTCTAGCTTGCTAAAAAAGAAATTGAGTGAAAAACAAATTCAAAAAATTCTAAATATTATATGTATTTTTGTAGATGCCCATCGATGAACTCATGATACAAGTAATCTTTTTGGAGAGGGGCGTGAAAATATTTCGAGATTCTAAATTCTGATGCAATATTTTGTAAGGAAATTGGGCTAATTGTAGAAAAATTAGTTCACTGAATTGAAAATTCCAAAACCTAAAGAAATTTCTTTAATTTAACAATCAACAGATCACAAAATTTTCATTTTTAAAATCTTGTTTTAAAATAGTCATAGAAACTTTATTGTAAATATTATCAGATTTAAAATTGCAATAAATATGCAACAAATAAAATTTTTCCATGTAAAAATATTTTATGAATGTAAAGAAAGCATAACGATTTCATAGTATCGAGCATCTTTACCCATTTGAAACAAACGAGTTTTTGGTAAAAGTCTCGTACAGTTTCTTTTCAGATTGGAATTCGTATTTCCTATTTATTGATTATTGTAAAAGCTCAATTATCCACAAAGGGTTCATTTTGGGATTCAAAAAATATTTTGAACAAGTCAATCTATACTGAAATGATTATTCATCCTTAATAATAATATTTTGTTAATCCTGATGCTTACAGGCATTTTCATTTGTTCCGATAACATTTACATGTCCTCTACACAGTAAGTAGTAGCAGGTTTTTGTTTTATGTATTCATCGCTATAGGAGTGGTTGGTATTTGTTTGTCCCTCATCTTTGTCAGATGATTTAGATGTCTTGCACTCGAATTATTTTTTCAATTTTGCTTGTGATTTGTTTACCTTCTGTGGAACTAACAGTCTCCTTTCTCTTACAGATACACTGGAAAAGGCCGAATTTGAATTTTTGAGTAAAATAAATTATTTAAGCAGAAATGTGCATCTGGATAATGTTCTCGAGAGGGTACAATATGATACTTTGATATTATGAGTAAGTATTATATTGTCGTGCACTATAATTTCGTGTATTGGTATGTTTTTAGTCTTCGTACTCGCTCGTTCTTAAGTTATGCAGTTTTAGGCTATCCGTCGTTGATATCGTTGCATCGTACTTGCTCGTTCTTTAGTTTTGCGGTTTTAGGCTATCCATCGTTGATATCGTTGCATCGTATCGTATGCGGTTTTTATCCGTCGTTCTTATTGTTATCGCTCGTTTTAGTTTTAGGCTATCCGTCGTTGATATTGTGGCATCGTACTCGCTCGTTCTTGAGTTTTGCAGTTTTATGCTATCAGTCGTTGATATCGTGGCATCGTACTCTCTCGTTCGCAAGTTTTTGCGGTATTAGGCTATTTGTCGTTGATATCGTGGCATCGTACTCTCTCGTTCTTAAGTTTTGCGGTTTTAGGCTATCAGTCGTTGATATCGTTGCATCGTACTTATTCGTTCTTAAGTTATGCGGTTTATGGCTATCCGTCGTTGATATCATTGCATCATACTTATTCGTTCTTAAGTTATGCGGTTTTAGGCTATCCGTCGTTGATATCATTGCATCATACTTATTCGTTCTTAAGTTATGCGGTTTTAGGCTATCCGTCGTTGATATCATTGCATCGTGCTTGCTCGTTCTTAAGTTATGCGGTTTTAGGCTATCCATCGTTGATATCGTTGCATCGTACTTGCTCGTTCCCAAGTTATACGGTTTTAGGCTATCCGTCTTTGATATTGTTGCATCGTACTTGATCTCTTTTTGGAGTCAATCGTTCTTCCGCCTTGAATGCTATTATTGTCTCTGATAATATGACAAGTGTTCTCCAGAGTTCTTGATTATTGCCCCTGTCATTATATTATTATATTATTATAAAACAACTGAAAATACTATCAGATTCAACATCGGAAGAAATATGTGACAACTAAGTTTTGAATGTTTTATTTATTTTTGTGCTTTAGATATAGACAAAAAGTGATTTCAGGGCCTGAAATGGTCTAAATAAGCATTATAACTGTGCTTACAGAGCGCACAAAAAAACTTTAAGCTATTCTATGTTTCACAGCTCTAAGAAGGTCATTTCTGAACCATTATTCTGACCATTCAATCTTCTCGTTCATCATAAGTATTTATTTTATTCTGTGTTAATTTTTACACCAAACCTAGTTCATATTTTTATGATAAGAAAGAAAATTATAAAAAAAACTTCAAATTGAGACACCTGCAGTTTCAATTGTCATATGAAATTTAATTTTGCGTGTTCAAATTTAGCCTATCTGGTTGCATCCAGCAATTGAAATTGCGAAGTGTTTCACATTTTTGTTGAATTATCTTCCAGTTAAGAAGTGCGTCATGCAAGTTTAAGTTTCTTTGTTACATCTCGTTTCACCTAATTCGTAATATCTGGCACTTGAGAATTATATATATATATTTTGACATCAGTACATTCATGTAATTAATATATGAATTTACTATCCTTTTATATCATTTTTCCGGTTTCGAAACGCGTCTGGAATGGTATGAAGATATAATCTTAACACTTCTCAAAAATATGCTGGGGGTTGTAACATCTTGTACTGTATAATTTATCACGTCTTGCAGGTAATAATTTTCTATTTAGCTAAATTACCATATTGACAAAAATCTAAGAATTGCTGAAAAATTAGACCATTATTGGTAAATAGATAGATTTTTTCAACCTTGTCGTTGTGAAGATGATATTAAAAATAAATATCATATTTTCATTTTAGAGTTACACGTGAGAAAGATCAGGCGAATGCACAAAACCTCGAATAAATTTGAGAAATACATAATAAGTTTGGAATCAGTTAACCCTAAAATTAATTTACCTACGTAAAATAAAATACAAGTAATAATTTGCGAAAATTGCATGCACAAACGAACAAGGGACGGATAACAATGGCCAGTCTCCATTGTCTGGAGTCCCAAAATAATTATTTTCTAACAATACAATTTGTATTTTCTACAGCAAATTTGAGAATTGTCATGGAAACCATTATTCTATTCTATTTGTGGGGAATAATTTGGTTTGAATCCATTAACTGATTTTTTGGAAGTTTTTTCAGTAGAGTACCATGATTGCATACTCAATGTTAAAAAATTTTTGGATTTTATTCAAAAGCCGAACGTAATACTGGTGCTTTTTGTGTATTTGTCAGCTTTTCTTATATTTACAACAGTTAATTTTATTCGCACAATTCTCACCACCCATGTATGGAATATGAATAGATTTACCCAAAAATAGGCATTTGCGATCGATTTCAGATATTAAAATGAAAACATTTTTGAATGAATGTAAGTGTTGCTCTTTATGGCTTTTATGACCTGCTTATTAAAACCATTTTTCAATTTTTAATTTTTGTTGCATGTTTTGCAGAATTCATGCAGAGAGTAAATTTAGGATAATATTTCAATTATTTGTGTTTTACCCATTCATGATTTATACATAATATTTTTAGAATAATGAAATACTGAAGCGGCAACAACAACAACCAGTTCTCAACAAAAGGTAGAAACATCACGATTATATGCATGTTGAAAAGGGAGGTCTGTCTGCATATTTTATCTTTACCCATTCATGACCAAATATAGTAGTTTCTCTGTCCCAATTTGTCCATTACTGTGTTTGTCTATTTTTAAAATTTTAGAAAATTTTATTTTGCTTGCTCAACTTCTCTTTATCTAAACAATCATGGGTCACATGAAGAAGCCGAAAACCAACAACGAAACTAAACAAATATCAATATATCGAATCTTAACAGAAAATATTTATGATGCTAAATTCATTTTTTTAATATTCTACTTGTTCCTTACAAGGGACTGGTAGACATTTTGCAATGGGTTTTTTTCATGAGTTATGATTATTCAATTCCTTATGATGCCGCTTCTAACTTGCTAAAAAGGAAATTGAGTGAAAAATAAATTCCAAAAATTCTAAATATGTTTATTATTGTAGAAATATTTTCAACCAGTCAACCTATACTGAAATGATTATTCATCCTTTGCCATATTTTTTTAATTCTGCCGCTTACAGACAATTTTACAGGTTTTTGTTTTATGTATTCTTCGCTATAGGAGTGGTTTGTATTCGCTTGTCACTCATCTTTGTCAGGGATGAGTTAGATGTCTTGCACTCCAATATATTTTTTAATTTTTCTTGTGATTTGTTTAGGGTCACTTCTTGGCCTATTTGGTTGCATCTAGCAATTGAAATTGAAAAGTGTTTAATATTTTTGTGGAATTTTCTTCCAGTTAAGAACTACGTCATGCAAAATCAAGTTTCTTTGTTACATCTCGTTTCACCTAATTAGTAATATCTGGCACTTGAGAATTATATATATATATTTTGACATCAGTGCAATCGTGTTATTCGCTTGTCACTCATCTTTGTCAGGGATGAGGTAGATGTCTTGCACTCCAATATATTTTTTAATTTTGCTTGTGATTTGTTTAGGGTCACTTCTTGGCCTATTTGGTTGCATCTAGGAATTGAAATTGAAAAGTGTTTAATATTTTTGTGGAATTTTCTTCCAGTTAAGAACTACGTCATGCAAAATCAAGTTTCTTTGTTACATCTCGTTTCACCTAATTAGTAATATCTGGCACTTGAGAATTATATGTATATATATTTTGACATCAGTGCAATCGTGTAATTCATTTATAAATTCGCTATCCTTTTAGATCATTTTCTAGTTTCGAAACGCGTCAGGAATGGTATGAAGATATAATCTTAACACTTCTCAAAAACATGCTTGGGGTTGTAACATCTTATACTTCATAATTTATCACGTCTTGCATGTAATAATTTTTCTTTTCAGCTAAATTGCCATGTTGACAAAATTTTAAGAATCTTGATAAATTAGACCATTAATGGTAAATAGATAGATTTTTACAACCTTTTCGTTGTGAAGATGATATTAAAAATATGTATCATATTTTCATTTTAGAGTTACACGTGAGAAAGATCAGGCGAATGCCCAAAACCTCGAATGAATTTTAGAAATACATAATAAGTATGCGCGTCAGTTAGACCTAAAATTAATTTACCTACATAAACTAAAATACAGTTAATAATTTGCAAAAATTGCATGCACAAACGAACAAGGGATGGATAACAATGGCTAGTCTCCATTGTCTGGAGTCCCAAAATAATTATTTTCTTACAATACTATTTGTATTTTCTACAGTAAAATTTGAGAATTGTCATGGAAACCATTCTATTCTATTCTATTTGTGGGAATAATTTTGGTTTGAATCCATTAACTGATTTTTTTGATGTTTTTTCAGTAGAGTACCATGATTGCATCATCAATGTTAAAAATTGGTCATTGGTCAAGAAGCGAATTGGTTGAAGAAGCCGAAAACCAACAACGAAACTAAACAAATATCAATATATCAAATCCTAACAGAAAATATTCATTATGCTAAACTCAATTTTTTTAATATTTTTCTTGTTCCTTGAACATGAGCTGCATATACAATGGACTGGTAGACATTTTTCAATGGGTTTTTGTCATGAGTTATAATCATTCAATTCGTTTTGAAGCCGCTTCTAGCTTGCTAAAAAAGAAATTGAGTGAAAAACAAATTCCAAAAATTCTAAGTATTATGTATATTTTGTAGATACCAATTGATGAACCGATTATACAAGTAATATTTTTGGAAAGGAGCTGGAAAATATTTTGAGATTCTAAATTCTGATGCATTATATTGTGAGGACATTGTAGAAAAATTAGTTCACTGAATTGAAAATTCCAAAGCCTAAAGAAATTTCAACAAATCACATAATTTTCAGCGTTAAAATCTCGTCCCAAAATAGTCGTAGAAACTTTATTGTAAATATTATCAGATTTAAAATTGGAATAAATATGCAACAACAAAAAAGTTTTTCATGTCAAAATATTTTATTTACGTAAAGATAGCATAACGATTTGATAGTATCGAGCATCTTTAACCCATTTGAAACGACGAGTTTTTGGTAAAAGTCTCTTACAGTTTTCTTTTCAGATTAGAATTCGTATTTCCTATTTATTTATTATTGGAAAAGCTCAATTATCCACAAAGGGTTCATTTTGGGATTCAAGAAATATTTTGAACAAGTCAATCTATACTGAAATGTTTATTCTTCCTTCATAATATTTTGTGAATCCTGTTGCTTAGAGACATTTTGATTTGTTCCGATAACATTTACAATTTCTTCTACACTATAAGGGGTAGCAGGTTTTTTTTTATGTATTCTTCGCTATAGGAGTGGTTGGTATTCGCTTGTCACTCATCTTTGTCAGATGATTTAGATGTTATTGCACTCTAATTATTTTTTCAATTTTGCTTGTGATTTTTTTAACTTCTGTGGAACTAATAGTCTCCTTTCTCTCACAGATACATTGGAAAAGGCCGAATTTGTATTTTTAAGTGAAGTAAATTATTTAAGGAGAAAGATGCATCTGAATAATGTTCTGAAGTTGGTACGATCTGATGCTTTGATATTATGATAAGTATTATATACGACCAATGTCACGTAAAGCAAGAATAAGGTGAATGAAATATGTTTCACTTGGGTTTATCACGAAATTGTCAAGTTTGTAAAAAAAGTTTTGTATGTTTTTTATAATATGAATTATGTCAGTTTTATTAACTGTATGCTAAAATTTTTGCTTATGAAAATTGAAATAAATATTGATACATTTTCTAGATTACTTGTGTAGTTTTCGATTTTTATTGTATTTGAGTCATATATTCAGGAAAATGACTCTTTTCAAAAATAAATTTTTCATTTTTTGATTAAAAATAACTGAAAATACTATCAGATTCAAAACCGGAAGAAATATGTGACAACTAAGTTTTGAATATTTGTTGATTTTTGTGCTTTAGATGTGGAGAAAAAGTGTTTTATGGCCCTAAATGGTCTAAATAAGCATTATAACTGTGCTTACAGAGTGCACAAAAGTTAAGCTATCCTATGTTTCACAGCTCTAAGAAGGTCATTTCTGAACCATTATTCAATCTTCTCGTTCATCATAAGTATTTATTTTATTCTGTTTTAATTTTTACACCGAACCTATTCGGGAGTAGTTCATATTTTTGTTATAAGAGGAAAAAATTGAAAAAAAAATTGGAATTGAGACAACTGCAATTCCAATTGTCATATAAAATTTAATTTTGCTTGTTCAAATTGTATTTTTTTGAAAAAGCACACATAACTTCTGGCCTATCTGGTTGCATCCAGCAATTGAAATTGCGAAGTGTTTAATATTTTTGTCGAATTTTCTTCCAGTTAAGAACTACGTCATGCAAGTTCACGTTTCTTTGTTACATCTCGTTTCACCTAATTAGTAATATCTGACACTTGAGAATTTTATATACCTTATATATATTTTGACATCAGTACAATCATGTAATTAATATATAAATTTGCTATCCTTTTAGATCATTTTCCGGTTTCGAAATGCGTCAGGAATGGTATGAAGATATAATCTTTTACTGTCGGTTGTAACGTCTTGTACTACATAATTTATCACGTCTTGCAGGTAATAATTTTTCTATTTAGCTAAATTACCATGTTGATAAAATTTTTGTTTGAAAATTAGACTAGTATTGGTAAATAGATGAATGTATTTTTACAACCTTTTCGTTGGGAAGATGATATTAAAAATATGTATCATATTTTCATTTTAGAGTTACACTTGAGAAAGATCAGGCGAATGGCCAAAACCTCGAATAAATTTTAGAAATACATAATAAGTATGCGCGTCAGTTAACCCTAAAATTAATTTACCTACATAAACTAAAATACAGGTAATAGTTTGCAAAAATTGCATGCACAAATGAACAATGGACGGGTGTACATTGTTTGGAGTCCCAAAATAAAGAATTAACATGGAAACCATTATTCTATCCTATTTGTGGGGAATAATTTTGGTTTGAATCCATTAACTGATTTTTTGAAAGTTTTTTTCAGTAGAGTACCATGTCTGCATCCTCAATGTTAAAAATGTTTTGGATTTTATTCAAAAGCTGAACGGAATGCTGGTGCTTTTTGTGGATTTGTCAGCTTTTCTTATATTTACAACAGTTAATTTTGTTCGATTATTCTCACCACCCCAGTATGGAATATGAATAGATTTACACAAAAATAAGCATTTGCGATCAATATTAGATATTAAAAGGAAAACATTTTTGAATGATTGTAAGTGTTGCCCTTTATGACTTTGTAACCTACATAATTAAACCATTTTTTAATTTTTGTTGCATGTTTTGGAGAATTCCTGCAGAGAGTAAATTTAGGATAATATTTCAATTATTTGTGTTTTAACCATTCATGATTTATACATAATATTTTTTGAATAATGAAATACTGAAGCGGCAAACAACAATCAGTTCATCACCAAAGGTAGAAACATCACAATCATATGCATGTTAAAAAGGGAAGTCTATCTGCATATTTCATCTTTACCCATTCATGACCAAATACGGTGGTTCCTTTGTCCCAATTTGTCCATTACTGTATTTGTCTATTTTCAAAATTCTAGAAAATTTTATTTTGCTCGCTCTACTTTTTTTTATCTAAACAATCATGGGTCACATGAAGAAGCCAAAAACCAACAACGCAACTAAACAAATATCAATATATCAAATCCTAACAGAAAATATTGATGATGCTAAATTCATTTTTTTTAATATTCTACTTGTTCCTTACAAAGGACTGGTAGACATTTTGCAATGGTTTTTTTTCATGAGTTATGATTATTCAATTCCTTATGATGCCGTTTCTAGCTTGCTAAAAAGGAAATTGAGTGAAAAATAAATTCCAAAAATTCTATAAATATTATGTTTATTTTAGAATTATTTTCAACCAGTCAACCTATACTGAAATGATTATTCATATTTTGCGATATTTTGTTAATTCTGCCGCTTACAGACAATTTTGATGTCTTCTGATAACATTTACAATCTCTTCTGCACAGTAAGTAGTAGCAGGTTTTTGTTTTATGTATTCTTCGCTATAGGAGTGGTTCGTATTCGCTTGTCACTCATCTTTGTCAGGGATGAGTTAGATGTCTTGCACTCCAATATATTTTTTAATTTCGCTTGTGATTTGTTTAGGGTCACTTCTTGGCCTATTTGGTTGCATCTAGCAATTGAAATTGAAAAGTGTTTAATATTTTTGTGGAATTTTCTTACAGTTAAGAACTACGTCATGCAAGATCAAGTTTCTTTGCTACATCTCGTTTCACCCGAGAATTATATATATATATTTTGGCATCAGTACAATTGTGTAATTCATATATAAATTCACTATCCTTTTAGATCATTTTCTAGTTTCGAAACGCGTCAGGAATGGTATGAAGATATAATCTTAACACTTCTCAAAAACATGCTTGGGGTTGTAACATCTTATACTTCATAATTTATCACGTGTTGCATGTAAGAATTTTTCTATTCAGCTAAATTGCCATGTTGACAAAATTTTAAGAACTTTGATAAATTAGACCATTATTGGTAAATAGATAGATTTTTACAACCTTTTCGTTGTGAAGATGATATTAAAAATATGTATCATATTTTCATTTTAGAGTTACACTTGAGAAAGATCAGGCGAATGGCCAAAACCTCGAATAAATTTTAGAAATACATAATAAGTATGCGCGTCAGTTAACCCTAAAATTAATTTACCTACATAAACTAAAATACAGGTAATAGTTTGCAAAAATTGCATGCACAAATGAACAATGGACGGGTGTACATTGTTTGGAGTCCCAAAATAAAGAATTAACATGGAAACCATTATTCTATCCTATTTGTGGGGAATAATTTTGGTTTGAATCCATTAACTGATTTTTTGAAAGTTTTTTTCAGTAGAGTACCATGTCTGCATCCTCAATGTTAAAAATGTTTTGGATTTTATTCAAAAGCTGAACGGAATGCTGGTGCTTTTTGTGGATTTGTCAGCTTTTCTTATATTTACAACAGTTAATTTTGTTCGATTATTCTCACCACCCCAGTATGGAATATGAATAGATTTACACAAAAATAAGCATTTGCGATCAATATTAGATATTAAAAGGAAAACATTTTTGAATGATTGTAAGTGTTGCCCTTTATGACTTTGTAACCTACATAATTAAACCATTTTTTAATTTTTGTTGCATGTTTTGGAGAATTCCTGCAGAGAGTAAATTTAGGATAATATTTCAATTATTTGTGTTTTAACCATTCATGATTTATACATAATATTTTTTGAATAATGAAATACTGAAGCGGCAAACAACAATCAGTTCATCACCAAAGGTAGAAACATCACAATCATATGCATGTTAAAAAGGGAAGTCTATCTGCATATTTCATCTTTACCCATTCATGACCAAATACGGTGTTTCCTTTGTCCCAATTTGTCCATTACTGTATTTGTCTATTTTCAAAATTCTAGAAAATTTTATTTTGCTCGCTCTACTTTTCTTTATCTAAACAATCATGGGTCACATGAAGAAGCCGAAAACCAACAACGCAACTAAACAAATATCAATATATCAAATCCTAACAGAAAATATTGATGATGCTAAATTCATTTTTTTTAATATTCTACTTGTTCCTTACAAAGGACTGGTAGACATTTTGCAATGGTTTTTTTTCATGAGTTATGATTATACAATTCCTTATGATGCCGTTTCTAGCTTGCTAAAAAGGAAATTGAGTGAAAAATAAATTCCAAAAATTCTATAAATATTATGTTTATTTTAGAATTATTTTCAACCAGTCAACCTATACTGAAATGATTATTCATATTTTGCGATATTTTGTTAATTCTGCCGCTTACAGACAATTTTGATGTCTTCTGATAACATTTACAATCTCTTCTGCACAGTAAGTAGTAGCAGGTTTTTGTTTTATGTATTCTTCGCTATAGGAGTGGTTCGTATTCGCTTGTCACTCATCTTTGTCAGGGATGAGTTAGATGTCTTGCACTCCAATATATTTTTTAATTTCGCTTGTGATTTGTTTAGGGTCACTTCTTGGCCTATTTGGTTGCATCTAGCAATTGAAATTGAAAAGTGTTTAATATTTTTGTGGAATTTTCTTACAGTTAAGAACTACGTCATGCAAGATCAAGTTTCTTTGCTACATCTCGTTTCACCCGAGAATTATATATATATATTTTGGCATCAGTACAATTGTGTAATTCATATATAAATTCACTATCCTTTTAGATCATTTTCTAGTTTCGAAACGCGTCAGGAATGGTATGAAGATATAATCTTAACACTTCTCAAAAACATGCTTGGGGTTGTAACATCTTATACTTCATAATTTATCACGTGTTGCATGTAAGAATTTTTCTATTCAGCTAAATTGCCATGTTGACAAAATTTTAAGAACTTTGATAAATTAGACCATTATTGGTAAATAGATAGATTTTTACAACCTTTTCGTTGTGAAGATGATATTAAAAATATGTATCATATTTTCATTTTAGAGTTACACGTGATAAAGATCAGGCGAATGCACAAAACCTCGAATAAATTTTAGAAATACATAATAAGTATGCGCGTCAGTTAGACCTAAAATTAATTTACCTACATAAACTAAAATACAGTTAATAATTAGCAAAAATTGCATGCACAAACGAACAAGGGATGGATAACAATGGTTAGTCTCCATTGTCTGGAGTCCCAAAATAATTATTTTCTAACAATACTATTTGTATTTTCTACAGTAAAATTTGAGAATTGTCATGGAAACCATTCTATTCTATTTGTGGGAATAATTTTGGTTTGAATCCATTAACTGATTTTTTGGAAGTTTTTTCAGTCGAGTACCATGATTGCATACTAAATGTTAAAAATTTTTTGGATTTTATTCAAAAGCCGAACGGAATGCTGGTGCTTTTGTGGATTTGTCAGCTTTTCTTATATTTACAATCCGTTAATTTTGTTCGCACAATTCTCTCCACCCATGTATGGAATATGAATAGATTTACCCAAAAATAAGCATTTGCAATCAATTTTAGATATTAAAATGAAAACATTTTTGAATGAATGTAAGTGTTGCTCTTTATGGCTTTATGACCTGCTTTTTAAAACCATTTTTTAATTTATGTTGCATGTTTCGCAGAGAGTAAATTTAGGATAATAATTCAATCGTTTGTGTTTTACCCATTCATGATTTATACATGATATGTTTAGAATAATGAAACAGTGAAGGGGCAACAATAACCAGTTCACAACAAAAGGTAGAAACATCACAATTATATGTATGTTAAAAAGGGAAATCTGCATATTTTTTCTTTATCCATTCATGACCAAATACGGTGGTTTCTTGGTCCCAATTTGTCCATTACTGTGTCTTTTGTGTTTTCAAAATTCTAGTAAATATGTTTTTTGTTCGCTCAACTTTTCTTTATCTAAACGATCATGGGTCACATGAAGAAGCCGAAAATCAACAGCGAAACTAAACAAATATCAATATATCAAATCTTAACAGAAAATATTAATGATGCTAAACTCAATTTTTTTTTATATTTTTCTTGCTCCTTAATCATGAGCTGCATATACAATGGACTAGTAGCTGTTTTGCAATGGGTTTTTGTCATGAGTTATAAGTATTCAATTGCTTTTGATGCCGCTTCTAGCTTGCTAAAAAAGAAATTGAGTGAAAAACAAATTCCAAAAATTCCTAAAATTATGTATAATTCGGTAGATGCCCATTTATGAACCGATGACACAAGTAATCTTTTTGGAAAGGAGGAGGAAAATATTTCGAGATTTTGAATTCTAATGCAATATTTTGTAAGGAAATTGGGCTAATTGTAGAAAAATTAGTTCACTGAATTGAAAATTCAAAAGCCTAAAAAATTTATCTAATTTAACAATCAACAAAGCACATAATTTTCAATGTTGAAATCTCGTTCTAAAAAAGTCGTACAAACTATTTTGTAAAAAAATTATCCCATTTGTGAACTGATTATACAAGTAATCTTTTTGGAAAGGAGCATGAAAATATTTCGAGATTCTATATTCTGATGCATTATTTTGTAAGGAAATTGTAGAAAAATTAATTTACTGAATTGAAAATTCCAAAACCTAAAGAAATTTCTTTAATTTAACAATCAACAAAGCACATAATTTTCAGCGTTAAAATGTCGTTCTATAAAAGTCATAGAAACTTTATTGTAAAAATTATCAGATTTAAAATTGGAAAAATTTCTGCAGCAAATAAATGTTTCATGTCAATAAGTTTTTGTGTACGAATACGTGCCATAACAATTTGCAAGTATCGAGCATCTTTAACCATGTGAAACAAACAAGTTTTTGGTAAAATTCTCATACAATTTCCTTCAGATTTGAATTCGTATTTCGTATTTATTGATTATTGGAAAAGCTCAATTATCCACTAAAGGTTTCCTTTTGACATTCGAGAAGTTTTCAACCAGTCAATCTATACTGAAATGATTATTCTTCCTTTATAATATTTTGGTAATCCTGCCGCTTACAGGCATTTTGATTTGTTCCGATAACATTTACAATGTCTTCTACACAATAAGGGGTAGCAGGTTTTTTGTTTAATGTATTCTTCGCTATAGGAGTGATTGGTTTTCGCTTGTCACTCATCTTTGTCTATGATGAGTTAGATGTCTCTCACTTTAATATTTTTTTCAATTTTTCTTATGATTTGTTTTCTTGGTCTATCTGTTACATCTCGTTTCACCTAATTAGTAATATCTAGCACTTGAGAGTTTTTATATATATATATATATATATATATATATATATATATATATATATATATATATATATTTTAACATCAGTACAATCATGTAATTAATATATAAATTTACTATCCTTTTAGAAACTTTACCGGTTTCGAAACGTGTCAGGAATGGTATGAAGATATTGTAAGATAAACATGCTGGGGGTTGTAACATCTTGTACTACATAATTTATCACGTCCTGCAGGTAAGAATTTTTCAATTTAGCTAAATTACCATGTTGACAAAATTTTAAGAATCATTGAACAATTAGACCATTATTGGTAAATAGATCGTTAAAATTATTACAACCTTTGTTAGATTTATTACAACCTTCTTGTTGTGAAAAAAGTATTAAAAATAAATTTCATATTTACATCATAGAGTTACAAGTAAGAAAGATCAGGCGAATGCACAAAACGTCGAATAATGTTTAGAAATACATAATAAGTATGCGCGCCAGTTAGCCCTCAAATAATACTTTGCAAAAATCGCATGCACAAACGAACAAGGGACAGATAACAATGACCCATGTCCATTGTTCGGAGTCCCAAAACAATTATTTTCTAACAATACTTTTTGTATTTTCTACGGCAAATTTGAGAATTAACATGGAAACCATTATTCTATTCTATTTGTGGGAAATGATTTTTTGGAAGCTTTTTCAGTAGAGTACCATGACTGCATCCGCAATGTAAAAAATTTTTTGGATTTTATTCAGAAGTCGAACTGACTACTGATGTTTTTTGTGGATTTTCAACTTTTCTTATGTTTACAACAGTTTGTTGTTTGTCTTTAATTTTGTTTGCACAATTCTCACCACCCAGGTATGGAATATGAATAGATTTACTCAAAAATAAGCATTTGCAATCAATTTTAGATGTTAAAATGAAAATATTTTTGAATGATTGTAAGTGTTGCTCTTTATGACTTTGTGACCTACATATTTAAACCATTTTTTAATTTTTGTTGCATATTTTGGAGGATTCCTGCAGAGAGTAAATTTGGGATAATATTTCAATTATTTGTGTTTTTCCCATTCATGATTCATACATAATATTTTTAGGATAATGAAATACTTAAGTGGCAACAACAATCAGTTCACAACAAAAGGTAGAAACATCACAATTATATGCATGTTAAAAAGGGAAGTCTATCGGCATATTTAATCTTTACCCATTCATGACCAAATATGGTGGTTCCTTTGTCCCAAATTTGTCCATTACTGTGTCAGTGTATTTTCAAATTTCTAGAAGATATTGATGATGCTAAACTCAGTTTTTTAATATTTTCCTTGTTCCTTGAGCATAAACTTTATATGCAATGGACTGGTAGATATTTTTCAATGGGTTTTTGTCATGAGTTATAACCATTCAATTTCTTTTGATGCCGCAATTGAGTGAAAATCAAATTCCAAAAATTCTGAATATTATGTATATTTTTGTGGATGCCCATTGATGAACCGATGATACAAGTAATCTTTTCGGAAAGGAGCAGGAAAATATTTCGAGATTCTATATTCTGATACATTATTTTGTAAGGAAATTGTAGAAAAATTAGTTCACTGAATTGAAAATTCCAAAGCCTAAAGAAATTTCTTTAATTTAACAATCAACAATGCACATGATTTTCAGCGTTAAAATCTTGTTCCAAAATAGTCATAGAAAGTTTTTTTTCAGATTTAAAATTGGAATGAATATGCAACAAATAAAAGATTTCATGTAAAAATATTTTATGTACGTATACGTAGCATAACGATTTGATAGTATCGAGTATCTTTACCCATTTAAAACAAACGAGTTTTTTTTAAGTCTCATACAGTTTTCTTTTCAGATCAGAATTCGTATTTTCTAGTTATTGATTATTGGAAATGCTCAATTATCCACAAAGGGTACATTTTGGGATTCATGAAATATTTTCAACCAGTCAATCTGTACTGAATTGATATTCTGCCTTTTATAATATTTTGTTAATCCTGCCGTTTACAGGCCTTTTGATTTGTTCCGATAACATTTCCAATGTCTTCTACACGATAAGTAGTAGCAGGTTTTTGTTTTATATAATCTTCGCTATAGGAGTGGTTGGTATTCGCTTGTCACTCATCTTTGTCAGATGATTTAGATGTATTGCACTCTAATTATTTTCTCAATTTTTCTTGTGATTTGTTTACCTTCTGTGGAACTACCAGTCTATTTTCTCTTACAGATACACAAGAAAAGCCAGAATTTGAATTTTTAAGTAAAGGTAATTATTTAAGCCGAAAGGTGCATCTGGATAATGTTCTGAAGTTGATACAATCTGATGCTTTGATATTATGAGTACGTATTATATATGGCGAATGCCAGGTAAAGCAAGAATAAGGTGAATGAAATAGGTTTCACTTGGGTTTATCAAGAAATTATCAAGTTCGTAAAAAAAGTTTTGTATGTCTTTTATAATATGAATTATGTCAGTTTTATTAACTGTATGCTAACATTTTTGCTTTTATGAAAATTCCCAAAATTTTTGATACATTTTCTAGATTACTTGTCGATTTTAATTGTATTTAAGTCATTTATTCAGGAAAATGACTTTCCAAAATAAATTTTACAATTTTTGATTGAAAACAACTGAAAATACTATCAGATTCAAAATCTGAAGAAATATGTGACAACTGAGTTTTGAATGTTTTGTTGATTTTTGTTCTTTAGATATAGACAAAAAGTGGTTTCAGGGCCTGAAATTGTCTAAATAAGCATAATAACTGTGCTTACAGAGCGCACAACAAACTTCAAGCTATCCTATGTTTCACAGCTCTAGGAAGATCATTTGTTGTTCATATTTTTATGATAAGAAAAAATTGAAAAAAAAAATTGGAATTGAGACACCTGCAATTCCAATTGTCATATGAAATTTAATTTTACTTGTTCAAATTGTCTTTTTTTGAAAAAGCACAGGTTACTTCTCTGCCTACCCGCTTGCATCCAGCAATTGGAATTGTGAAGTGTTAAATATTTTTGTCATTTTCTTCCAGTTAAGAACTACGTCTGAGTTTCTTTGTCACACCTCGTTTCACTTAATTAGTAATATCTGGCACTTTAGAATTATATATATATACATCTTTTTTTTACATCAGTATAATCTTGTTATTACTACATTTTCCGGTTTCGAAACGCGTCAGGAATGGTATGAAGATATAATTAACACTTCTAAAAAACATGTTGGGGGTTTTAACATCTTGTACTACATAATTTATCATGTCTTGCAGGTAAGAATTTTTCTATTTAGCTAAATTACCATGTCGACAACATTTTTAGAATCTTTGGAAAATTAGACCATTATAGGTAAATAGATAGAGAGATTTTTTACAACCTTTTCGTTGTGAAGATGATATTAAAAATATGTATCATATTTTCATTTCTGAGTTACACGTGAGAAAGTTCAGACGAATGCACAAAACCTCGAATAAATTTTAGAAATACATAAGTATGGAGTCGGTTATCCCTAAAATTAATTTACCTACATAAACTAAAATACAGGTAATAATTTGCAAAAAATTATTTTCTAACAATAACTCCTGTATTTTCTACAGCAAAGTTTAGAATCATGATGGAAACCATTGTTCTATTCTATTTGTGGGAAATAATTTTGGTTTGAATCCATCAACTGATTTTTTGGAAGATTTTTCAGTAGAGTACCATGACTGCATCCTCAATGTAAAAAATTTTTTTGGATTTTATTCAAAAGCTGAACGGAATGCTGGTGCTTTTTGTGGATTTGTCAGCTTTTCTTATATTTACAACAGTTAATTTTGTTCCATTATTCTCACCACCCCAGTATGGAATATGAATAGATTTACACAAAAATAAGCATTTGCGATCAATTTTAGATATTAAAAGGAAAACATTTTTGAATGATTGTAAGTGTTGCCCTTTATGACTTTGTAACCTACATAATTAAACCATTTTTTAATTTTTGTTGCATGTTTTGGAGAATTCCTGCAGAGAGTAAATTTAGGATAATATTTCAATTATTTGTGTTTTACCCATTCATGATTTATGCATAATATTTTCAGAATAATGAAATACTGAAGCGGCAAACAACAATCAGTTCATCACCAAAGGTAGAAACATCACAATCATATGCATGTTAAAAAGGGAAGTCTATCTGCATATTTCATCTTTACCCATTCATGACCAAATACGGTGGTTCCTTTGTGTCCCAGTTTGTCCATTACTGTGTCTGTCTATTTTCAAAATTCTAGAAAATTTTATTTTGCTCGCTCTACTTTTCTTTATCTAAACAATCATGGGTCACATGAAGAAGCCGAAAACCAACAACGAAAATTAACAAATATCAATATATCAAATCCTAACATAAAATATTGATGATGCTAAACCCAATTTTTTTAATATTTTCCTTGTTCCTTACAATGGACTGGTAGACATTTTGCAATGGGTTTTTTTCATGAGTTATAATTATTCAATTTCTTTTGTTGTCGCTTCTAACTTGCTAAAAAAGAAATAGAGTGAAAAATAAATTCCAAAAATTCTAAATATTATGTTTATTTTTCTAGAAATATTTTCAACCAGTCAACCTATACTGAAATGATTATTCATCCTTTACGATATTTTGTTAATCCTGCGGCTTGCAGACAATTTTGATTTCTTCTGATAACATTTACAATCTCTTCCGCACAGTAAGTAGTAGCGGGGTTTTTTTTGTGTTTTTTGCTGTAGGAGTGGTTCGTATTCACTTGTCACTCATCTTTGTCAGGGATAAGTTAGATGTCTTGCACTCTAATATTTTTTTTAATTTTGCTTGTGTTGTGTTTAAGGTCACTTCTTGGCCTATTTGGTTGCATCTAACAATTGAAATTGCAAAGTGTTTAATAGTTTTGTGGAATTTTCTTCCGGTTAAGAACTACGTCACGCAAGTTCAAGTTTCTTTGTTACATCTCGTTTCACCTAATTCGTAATATCTGGCACTTGAGAATTATATATATATATTTTGACATCAGTACAATCATGTAATTAATATATGAATTTACTATCCTTTTAGATCATTTTTCCGGTTTCGAAACGCGTCTGGAATGGTATGAAGATATAATCTTAACACTTCTCAAAAACATGCTTGGGGTTTTAACATCTTGTACTACATAATTTATCACGTCTTGCAGGTAATAATTTTTCTATTTAGCTAAATTACCATGTTGACAAAATTCTAAGAATTGTTGAAAAATTAGACCATTATTGGTAAATAGATAGATAGATTTTTTCAAACTTGTCGTTGTGAAGATGATATTAAAAATAAATATCATATTTTCATTTTAGAGTTACACGTGAGAAAGATCAGGCGAATGCACAAAACCTCAAATAAATTTTAGAAATACATAATAAGTATACGCGTCAGTTAACCCTAAAATTAATTTACCTACGTAAACTAAAATACAGGTAATAATTTGCAAAAATTGCATGCACAAACGAACAAGGGACGGATAACAATGGCCAGTCTCCATTGTCTGGAGTCCCAAAATAATTATTTTCTAACAATACTATTTGTATTTTCTACAGCAAATTTGAGAATTATCTTGGAAAACATTATTCTATTCTATTTGTGAGGAATAATTTTGGTTTGAATCCATTAACTGATTTTTTGAAGTTTTCTCAGTAGAGTACCATGATTGCATACTCAATGTTAAAAATTTTTTGGATTTTATTCAAAAGTCGAACGGAATACTGGTGCTTTTTGTGGATTTGTCAGCTTTTCTTATATTTACAACAGTTAATTTTGTTCGCACAATTCTCACCACCCATGTATGGAATATGAATAGATTTACCCAAAAATAAGCATTTGCGATCAATTTTAGATATTAAAATGAAAATATTTTTGAATGAATGTAAGTGTTGCTCTTTATGGCTTTTATGTCATGCTTATTAAAACCATTTTTCAATTTTTAATTTTTGTTGCATGTTTTGCAGAATTCCTGCAGAGAGTAAATTTAGGATAATATATCAATTATTTGTGTTTTACCCATTCATGATTCATACATAATATTTTTAGAATAATGAAATACTGAAGCGGCAACAACAACAACCAGTTCTCAACAAAAGGTAGAAACATCACAATTATGTGCATGTTAAAAAGGGAAGTCTGTCTGCATATTTTATATTATACAGTAAGTTTCTCTGTCCCAATTTGTCCATTACTGTGTTTGTCTATTTTCAAAATTCTAGAAAATTTTATTTTGCTTGCTCAACTTCTCTTTATCTAAACAATCATGGGTCACATGAAGAAGCCGAAAACCAACAACGAAACTAAACAAATATCAATATATCAAATCTTAACAGAAAATATTTATGATGCTAAATTCATTTTTTTTAATATTCTACTTGTTCCTTACAAAGGACTGGTAGACATTTTGCAATGTTTTTTTTCATGAGTTATGATTATTCAATTCCTTATGATGCCGCTTCTAGCTTGCTAAAAAGGAAATTGAGTGAAAAATAAATTCCAAAAATTCTATAAATATTATGTTTATTTTAGAAATATTTTCAACCAGTCAACCTATACTGAAATGATTATTCATATTTTGCGATATTTTGTTAATTCTGCCGCTTACAGACAATTTTGTTGTTTTCTGATAACATTTACAATCTCTTCTGCACAGTAAGTAGTAGCAGGTTTTTGTTTTATGTATTCTTCGCTATAGGAGTGGTTCGTATTCGCTTGTCCCTCATCTTTGTCAGGGATGAGTTGGATGTTTTGCACTCTAATATATTTTTTAATTTCGCTTGTGATTTGTTTAGGGTCACTTCTTGGCCTATTTGGTTGCATCTAGCAATTGAAATTGAAAAGTGTTTAATATTTTTGTGGAATTTTCTTACAGTTAAGAACTACGTCATGCAAGATCAAGTTTCCTTGTTACATCTCGTTTCACCTACCGGTAATTAGTAATATCTGGCACTTGAGAATTATATATATATATTTTGACATCAGTACAATCATGTAATTCATATATAAATTCACTATCCCATCAGATCATTTTCTAGTTTCGAAACGCGTCAGGAATGGTATGAAGATATAATCTTAACACTTCTCAAAAACATGCTTGGGGTTGTAACATCTTATACTTCATAATTTATCACGTCTTGCATGTAAGAATTTTTCTATTCAGCTAAATTGCCATGTTGACAAAATTTTAAGAATCTTGATAAATTAGACCATTATTGGTAAATAGATAGATTTTTACAACCTTTTCGTTGTTAAAATAGTATTAAAAATATATATCATATTTACATTTTAGAGTTACACTTAGAAAAAAATCAGGCGGATGCACAAAACCTCTAATGAGGTTTAGAAATACATAAAATGTATGCGCGCCAGTTGGCCCTAAATTTAGTTTACCTGCAAAAAATAAAAGTAATAATTTGCAAAAATTCCATGCACAAATGAACTAGGGGCGGATAACAATGTTCAGTGTCCATTGTGAGTCCCAAAATAATTATTTTTAATAGAGATGGGCCGATACCAAAAATTTCGTCGATACCGATACTACCTTCATAATTTATATTCTGATACCGCCGATACAGATTACTTTGTTAAATATGTTAATGGCCCTTTTGTATTCACATACTTATGCTCTTTTTATAGTTCCGCCCACGTATGTGTGCGCCTACGTACGTTTGCACCCTTGAACTCCTGCCTCCATGTGAGTTGAAACTTTTATGGATGATAGTATACTGAATTTTTGCTGCGTTTCAGCTAGAGATGGGCCGGTGTATCGGTATCAGAATCTGTATTGGCAACTATTGGTGATTTTTGTAGTACCGGTACTGGTATCGGAAAATTTTCATCCCCGATACCGCCGATACCAAATCCGATACCGGATACATCTTTGCAACGGATCGTACAAATACGCTTTATTTACGGATAATAAATGAAAAGACCTCACATTCCATTGCTCTGAAAAATAATTAAAATGGGGCATGTCTCGTGTGAACAATTTTATTTACAATTTGGGTTCTATTAAATAAAACCCATCAATCCACTCACTATATGCTCTCTTTGATGCAGAAATAGGTGTTAAGGTCGCAGTACACGTTTGCGTAGGTTGCGTTTTTTTCTGGTTTTGTTTACGCAAGCGCAAATTTCTGCACGCATCTCCTTACGTTTTCTAATGAAACAGAACTGCTTGCTATGAAATGTACCGCAGTGTGCTTGTTTCTTTTTTTGTGTTTGTGCTTTGTATGCAAGTGAACACGATTAACGAAAAGAAATGCAGGCGTGTATTGCCGTTTTTATTTTATTGCCTGAACGTAATGCAACGCATCGGTAAGACAACTTGTGGGGCATTGCGGCCTTGGCCTCAATGGGATGTCATGTTAGTGTGTATCCACTATCTTTGGACCCATGTATGCTTGAATGCAGCAACAATTCAGTACATTTTCATCCATAAAAGTTTGCACTCAAATGGATGCGAGAATTCAAGGGTACAAACGTGCGTAGGTGCACACATACGCAAGTGCAACTATAACAAGGGCATAAGTATGTGGATAGAAAAAGATCTTTAACATATTTAACAAAGTACTCTGTATCGGCGGCATCGGTATCGGAATATAAATTACGAAGGTGGTATCGATACTTGTATCGGTATCGGCGAAAATTTTGGTATCGGCCCATCTCTAGTTTCAGCATACATGGGTCCAAAGATTGAGTGCAAATGTTCGTGGTTACACAACTATCATGACACCTAAAGGCCACAATACATTTGAAGTTGTCTTACCGATGCATTGCATTAAGTTTCGAGCGATAAAATAAAAACGGCAATACACGCCTGCATTGCTTTCCGTTAATCTGGTTCACATGCGTACAGAGCACAAAAACAAAAAAGAAACGAGCACTCTGCGGTAGACTTCATAGCAAACTGTTCTGTTTCATTGGGAAACGTAAGTAGAGGCATGCAGAGCATTGCGCTTGCCCAAACGCAAGGGTAAAATACAACGAACAGAGGAGAAACGCAACCTACGCATACGTGTAGTGCGAGCTTAACACGTTTTTCTGTATCAAAAATACCAGAGTCAGTGGATTGATGGGTTTTATAAAACCCAAAGTGTGAATGAAATTGTTCACGCGATGCATGCCCCGTTTTAATTATTTCCGGAGCAGTGGAATGCGGAGTCTTTCCGTTTATTATCAGTAAATAAAGCATAGTTGTACACTCCATTGTACACTCCGTTGTAAAGACGTATCCGGTGTCGGTATCGGTGATGAAAAATTTCCGATACCAGTACCGATACCGATACTTCAAAAATCAACGATACTCGCCGATACCGATTCTGATACCGATACCTCGGCCCATCTCTAATTTCTAACAATGCTTTTTGTATTTTCTACAGCAAATTTGAGAATTATCATGGAAACAATTATTCTATTTGTGGGGAATAATTTTGGTTTGAATTCATTAACTGATTTTTTTGAAGTTTTTTTCAGTAGAGTGTACCATGACTGCATCTCCAATGTTAAAAAATTTTCTGAATTTTATTCAAAAGCCGAACGAAATGCTGGCACCCAAGTATGGGATATGAATAGATTAAACCAAAGATAAGCATTTGCGTTCAATTTTAGATATTAAAATGAAAAATTTTTGAATATTTGAAAGTGTTGCTCTTTTGGAAGCTTTTATGTTAGTTTTATTAACTGTATCCTAAAATTTTTGCTTCTATGACATTCCAAAAATTTTTGATACATTTTCTAGATTACTTGTGTAGTCTTCGATTTTTATAGTATTTGAGTCATTTATTCAGGAAATTGACTCTTTACAAAAGAAATTAAGCCCATTTTACCATTTTTTTGATTAAAAAAATACTGAAAATAATATCATATTTAAAATCGGAAAAAATATGTGACAAGGAATTTTTAATTCTTTTGTTGATTTTTGTGCTTTAAATATAGACAAAAAGTGGTTTCAGGGCCTGAAATGGTCGAAATAAGCATTATAACTGTGCTTGAGAGTGCACAAGCTATCCTACGTTTCACAGATCTAAGAAGGTCATTTCTGAACCAATATTCTGACCATTTAATCTTCTCGTTCATAGTACCGGTAAGTATTTATTTTTGTCTGTGTCAATTTTTACACCAAACCTTTTCGGGAATAGTTCATATTTTCATGATAAGAAGAAAAAATTTATGATCATTTTCGGGTTTTTTCTATTTAGCTAAATTGCCATGTTGACAAAATTTTAAGAATCTCTAAAAATTAGACCATTATCGGTGAATAGATAGTTCGATTTATTACAACATTTTCGTTGTGAAAATAGTGCAAATGCACAAAACCGCTAATGAGGTTCAGAAATACATGATAAGTATGCGCGTAAGTAGGGCCTGAAATTAATTTCCCTACATAAAATAAAATACAAGTAATAATTTGCAAAAATTGCATGCACAAACGAACAAGGGATGGATAACAATGGCCCATGTCCATTGTTTGTAGCCCCAAAACAATTATTTTCTAACAATATTTTTTGTATTTTCTTCAGCAAATTTGAGAATTATCATGGAAACCAATATTCTATTTGTGGGAAATAATTTTTGTTTAAATCCATTAACTGATTTTTCGGAAGTTTTTTCTGTAGAGTGAAACCATGAATTTTTCTTGATTTAATTCAAATGCCGAACGAAATATTGGTGCTTTTTGTAGATTTGTCAGCTTTTCCTATATTTACAACAATTTGTTGTATTTAAAAGTTGTTCATAGAATTCTCACTGTGGGATATGAATATATTTTCTCAAAGATAAGCATTTGCGATCAATTAAAATGAAAGCATGTTTGAATGATTGTAAGTGTTGCTGTTTATGGCTTTTATGACCTGCTTATTAAAACCATTTTTCAATTTTTGTTGCATGTTTAACAGAATTCCTGCAGAGAGTAAATTTAGGTAATAATTCAATCGTTTGTGTTTTACCCATTCATGATTTATACATAATATTTTTAGAATAATGAAATAATGAAGGGGCAACAACAGCCAGTTCACAACAAAAGGTAGAAACGTCACAATTATATGTACCGGTATGTTAAAAAGGGAAGTCTATCTGAATATTTTTCTTTACCCATTCATGACCAAATACGGTGGTTTCTTGGTCCCAATTTGTCCATTACTGTGTCTGTGTATTTTCAAAATTCTAGAAAATTTCATTTTGCTAGCTCAACTTTTCTTTATCTAAATGATCATGGGTCACATGAAAAAGCCGAAAATCATCAACAAAACTAAACAAATATCAATATATCAAATCTTAACTGAAAATATTGATGACGCTAAACTCAATTTTTTTTAATATTTTTCTTGCTCCTTGAGCATGAGCTGCATATACAATGGACTAGTAGACATTTTGCAATGGGTTTTTGTCATGAGTTTTAATTATTCAATTCCTTTTGATGCCGCTTCTAGCTTGCTAAAAAAGAAATTGAGTGAAAAACAAATTCCAAAAATTCCTAAAATTATCTAAATTTTTGTAGATGCCCATTGATGACCGATGACACAAGTAATCTTTTTGGAAAGGAGGAGGAATATATTTCGAGATTTTAAATTCTGATGCAATATTTTGTAAGGAAATTGGGCTAATTGTAGAAAAATTAGTTCACTGAATTGAAAATTCAAAAGCCTAAAAAATTTGTTTAATTTAACAATCAACAAAGCACATAATTTTCAGTGTTAAAATCTCGTTCTAAAAAAGTCATACAAACTTTATTGTAAAAATTATCAGATTTATTGTAAAAAATATGCAACAAATAAGTGTTTCATGTGAAAAATTTTTTGTGCATGAATACGTGGCTTAACAATTAGCAAGTATCGAGCATCTTAACCCATTTGAAACAAACAAGTTTTTGGTAAAAGTCTCATGCAATTTTCTTCAGATTAGAATTTTTATTTCCTATTTATTGAATATTGAAAAATCTCAATTATCCACAAAAGGGTTTATTTTGACATTCGAAAAATATTTTTAACAAGTCAATCTATACTGAAGTGATGATTCTTCCTTTATAATATTTTCTTAATCCTGCCGCTTACGGATATTTTGATTTGTTCCGATAACATTTACAATGTCTTCTACACAGTAAGTGGTAGCAGGTTTTTTTGTTTTATCTATTCTTCACTATAGGAGTGGTTGGTATTCGCATGTCACTCATCTTGGTCTGGGATGAGTTAGATGTCTTGCACTTTAAGATTTTTTTCAATATCGCTCGTGATTTGTTTTCTTGGCTTATCTGTAACATCTCGTTTAACCTAATTAGTAATATCTGGCACTTGTATATATATATATATATAAATATATATATATATATATAATTTAAATTGCGGAGTGTTATTATTTTTGTCGAATTTTCTTCCAGTTAAGAACTACGTCATGCAAGTTCAAGTTTCTTTGTTACATCTAATTTCACCTAATTAATAATATCTGGCACTTGAGAATTATATATAAATTTACTATCCTTTTAGATCATTTACCGGTTTTGAAACGCGTCAGGAATGGTATGAAGATAAAATCTTAACACTTATCCTTGGGGTTGGAACATCTTGTTCTACATAATTTATCACGTCTTGCAGGTAAGAATTTTTCTATTTAGCTAAATTACCATGTTGACAAAATTTTTAGAATCGTTGGAAAATTAGACCATTATTGGTAAATAGATAGATTTTTACAACCTTCATTGTGAAGATGATATTAAAAATATGTATCATATTTTCATTTTAGAGTTACATGTGAGAAAGATCAGGCGAATGCACAAAGCCTCTAATAAATTTTAGAAATACATAATATGTATGCGTGTCAGTTAGCCCTAAAATTAATTTACCTACATAAAATAAAATACAAGTAATAATTTGCAAAAACTGCATGCGCAAAGAACAAGGAACGGGTAACAATGGCCAATGTCCATTGTTTGGTGTCCCAAAATAATTATTTTCTAACAATTATTATCTTTACCAACAGTTTGTTGTTTGTATTTAATTTTGTTCGCACAATTCTCACCACCCAAGTATGGAATATGAATAGATTTACCCAAAAATAAGCATTTGCGATCAATTTTAGATATTAAAATGAAAACATTTTTGAATGATTGTAAGTTTTGCTCTTTATGACTTTGTGACCTACATATTTAAACCATTTCTTAATTTTTATTACATTTGTGTTTTTCCCATTCATGATTTATACATAATATTTTTAGGATAATGAAATACTTAAGCGGCAACAACAATCAGTTGACAACAAAAGGTAAAAACATCACAATTATATGGATGTTAAAAAGGTAAATCTGCATATTTTATCTTTACCCGTTCTTGACCAAATACGGTGGTTCCTTGGTCCCAATTTGTCTATTACTGTGTCTGTGTATTTTCAAAATTCTAGAAAATTTTATTTTTCTCGCTCAACTTTTCTTTATCTAAAAAATCATGGGTCACATGAAGAAGTCAAAAAACCAACAACGAAACGAAGCAAATATCAATATGTCAAATCCTAACAGAAAATATTGATGATGCTAAACTCAATTTTTTTTAATATTTTTCTTGTTCCATGAGCATGAGCTGCATATACAATGGGCTGGTGGACATTTTGCAATGGGCTTTTGTCATGAGTTGTAATCATTCAATTTCTTTTGATGCTGCAATTGAGTGAAAAACAAATTCCAAAAATTCTAAATATTATGTATATTTTTGTAGATGCCCATTGATGAACCGATGATACAAGTAATCTTGTTGGAAAGGAGCAAGAAAATATTTCGAGATCAAAATTCTGATGCATTCTTTTGTAGGGAAGTTTTAGAAAAATTAGCTCACCAAATTGAAAATTCCATGTCCTAAAAAATTTCAACAAATCACATAATTTTCAGTGTTAAAATCTGGTTCTAAAATAGTCATAGAAACTTTATTGTAAATATTATCGGATTTAAAATAAGAATAAATATGCAACAAATAAAAGTTTTTCATGTAAAAATATTGTATGTTCGTATACCTAGCATAATGATTTGATAGTTTCAAACATCTTTACCCATTTTAAACAAATGAGTTTTTGGTAAAAGTCTCTTACAGTTTTCTTTTCAGATTAGAATTCGTATTTCCTGTTTATTGATAATTGGAAAAGCTCAATTATCCACAAAAGGGTTCATTTTGGGATTCAAGAAATATTTTCAACAAGTTAAATCTGTACTGAAATAATGATTCTTCCTTTATAATATTTTGTTAATCCTGCCGCTTACAGGCCTTTTGATTTGTTCCGATAACATTTCCAATGTCTTCTTCACAGTAAGTAGTAGCAGGTTTTTGTTTTATGTATTCATCGCTATAGGAGTGGTTGTTATTCGCTTGTCACTCGTCTTTGTCAGATGATTTAGATGTAGTACATTCTAATTATTTTTTCAATTTTGCTTGTGATTTGTTTACCTCCTGTGGAACTAACAGTCTCCTTTCTCTTACAGATGCACTGGAAAAGGCCGAATTTGAATTTTTATGTAAAGTAAATTATTTAAGCAGAAAGGTGCATCTGGATAATGTTCTGAAGTTGGTACGATCTAATGCTTTGATATTATGAGTAAGTATTATATATGGCCAATGCCAGGTAAAGCAAGAATATGGTGAATGATATAGGTTTCACTTGGGTTTATCAAGAGATTGTCAAGTTTGTAAAAAAAAGTTTCGTATGTCTTTTATAATATGTATTATGGTAGTATTATTAACTGTATGCTACATATTTGCGTTTATGAAATTCCAAAAATTGTCGATACATTTTCTAGATTACTTGTGTAGTTTCGATTTTTATTGTATTTGTGTCATTTATTCAGGAAAATGACTCTTTCCAAATAAAGTTTTACATTTTTTGATTAAAAAAAAACTGAAAATACAATCATATTCAAAATCAGAAGAAACATGTGACAACTAAGTTTTGAATGTTTTGTTTATTTTTCTTCTTTAGATATAGAAATAAAGTACCTAGTTTCAGGGCCCTAAATTGTTTTAATAAGCATTATAACTGTGCTTACGGAGTGCACAACAAACTTCAAGCTATCTTATGTTTAACAGCTCTAAGAAGGTTATTTGTAGTTCATATTTTTATAATAAGAAGAAAAAATTGAAAAAAAAAACGGAATTGAGACACCTGCAATTCCAATTGTCATATGAAATTTAATTTTGCTTGTTCAAATTGTCTTTTTTTGAAAAAGCACAGCTTACTTCCCTGCCTATCCGCTTGCATCCAGCAATTGGAATTGCGAAGTGTTTAATACTTTTGTCGAATTTTCTTCCAGTTAAGAACTACGTCATGCAAGTTCGAGTTTCTTTGTCACACCTCGTTTTACTTAATTAGTAATATCTGGCACTTTTGAATTATATATATATACATCTTTTTTTACATCAGTATAATCTTGTTATTGCTACATTTTCCGGTTTCGAAACGCGTCAGGAATGGTATGAAGATATAATTAACACTTCTCAAAAACATGCTGGGGGTTTTAACATCTTGTACTACATAATTTATCATGTCTTGCAGGTAAGAATTTTTCTATTTAGCTAAATTACCTTGTCGAAAACATTTTTAGAATCGTTGGAAAATTAGACCATTATTGGTAAATAGATAGAGATTTTTTACAATCTTTTCGTTGTGAAGATGATATTAAAAATATGTATCATATTTTCATTTTTGAGTTGCACGTGAAAAAGTTCTGGCGAATGCACAAAAAACCTCGAATAAATTTTAGAAATACATAATAAATATGCGCGTCAGTTGGACCTAAAATTAATTTACCTACATAAACTAAAATACAGGTAATAATTTGCAAAAATTGCATTCACAAGCGAACAAGAGACAGGTAACAATGGCCAGTGTCCATTGTTTGGAACCCCTAAATAATTATTTTCTAACAATACCTCCTGTATTTTCTACAGCAAATTTAAGAATCATGATGGAAACCATTATTCTATTCTATTTGTGGGAAATAATTTTGGTTTGAATCCATTAACTGATTTTTTGGAAGACTTTAAAGTAGAGTACCATGACAGCATCCTCAATGTAAAAATTTTTTTTGGATTTTATTCAAAAGCCGAACAGAATACTGGTGCTTTTTGTGGATTTGTCAGCTTTTCTTATATTTACAACAGTTAATTTTGTTCCATTGTTCTCACCACCCAAGTATGGAATATGAATAGATTTACCCAGAAATAAGCATTTGCAATCTATTTTAGATATTAAAATGAAAACATTTTTGAATGATTTTTTAATCGATCATTTTTTAATTTTTGTTGCATGTTTTGGAGAATTCCTGCAGAGAGTATATTTAGGATAATATTTCAATTATTTGTGTTTTACCCATTCATGATTTATACATAATATTTTTAGAACAATTACTTAAGCGGCAACAACAACCAGTTCGCAACAAAAGGTAGTAACATCACAATTATACGCAAGTTTAAAAGGGAAGTCTACCTGAATATTTTATTTTTGCCCATTCATGACCAAAATACGGTGGTTCCTTAGTCCCAATTTGTCCATTACTGTGTCTGTGTATTTTCAAAATTCTGGAAAATTTTTTTGCTCGCTCAACTTTTCTTTATCTAAACCAGAGGTTGACAAACTTTTTGAGTCGCGGGCCATTTTGATAAAATGAAATATACTGGTGGCTGTCGGGACAGATTTTCCGAAACGCGAATATCGTACTCTTTAATTACACGCCGTTTTACATTCCTATTCATGCTTATATAATATGTTCATTGATAAGATAAAAGGAATTTATAACTTTGAAACCGATTATTAAAACAACAAATGTGTGTAACAATTTAATGTGAATGTTGATGTTGTTTGCATTTTTTTGCCAAATTGTCAAAAAAGTCATTTCTGATATTGGAGCAAGAAATTTGTAAAACATCATTAACACGTTCATCAGATAAACGTGATCGAAGTTTATTTTTTGCAAAGTTCATCTTGGAAAATAATTGTTCGCCAATGTATGTGTTCCCAAACATGAATACAATTTTTTTCGCTTTTTCTCGTGATTTCGGAAATAGAGTTGCAGATATATGTTCTATGAAAAACACTTCCGGAGAAGTAACGCGAAACTTCGACTTTAACGTTGTATTATTCTGAAGTTCAATCAGTTCCATCCACGAGCCATTGTCCGCATCGTCGGGATCAACATCAAAAGAAACGTGTTTTCTTTTCAGATTAGAATTCGTATTTCCTAATTATTGATTATTGGAAGAGCTCAATTATCCACAAAGGGATTCAAGAAATGTTTTCAACCAGTCAAATCTATGCTGAAATGATAATTCCTCCTTTATAATATTTTGTTAATTCTGCCGCTTACAGGCATTTGGATTTGTTCCGATAACGTTTACAATGTCTTCTACACAGTAAGTAGTGGCAGGTTTTTTGTTTTATGTGTTCATCGCTATAGGAGTGGTTGTATTCGCTTGTATTCGCTTGTCAGATGATTTAGATGTCTTGCACTCATCTTTGTCATTTTGCTTGTGATGTCTTGCACTCCAATTATTTTCTCAATTTTTCTTGTGATTTGTTTAACTTCTGTGGAACTGACAGTCTCCTTTCTCTTACAGATACACTGGAAAAGGCCGAATTTCGACCGACAACTAAGTTTTGAATGTTTTGTTTATTTTTGTGCTTTAGATATAGACAAAATGAAATGGTCGAAATAAGCTTTATAACTGTGTTTACAGAGAGCACAAGAAAGCTATTCTAAGTTTCACAGCTCTAAGAGGTTCATTTCTGAATCAATATTCTGACCATTCAATCTTCTCGTTCATCATAACTATTTATTTTATTCTATATTAATTTTTACACCAAACCTATTCGGGTGTAGTTTCATATTTTTACGATGAGAAGTAAAATTGAAATTGAGACACCTGCAATTCTAATTATCATATGAAATTTAATTTTGCTTGTTCAATTTGTCTTTTTTTTTGAAAAAACACAGGTCACTTTGCCTATCTGGTTGCATCCAGCAATTGAAATTACGAAGTGTTTAATATTTTTGTCGAATTTTCTTCCAGTTAAGAACTATGTCATACAAGTTCAAGTTTTTTTGTTACATCTCATTTTGCTTAATTAGTAATATCTCGCACTTGAGAATTATTTATATATATATTTTGACATCGGTACAATCATGTAATTAATATATAAATTTATTATCCTTTTAGATCATTTTCCGGTTTTGAAACGTGTCAGGAATGGTATGAAGATATAATTAACACTTCTCAAAAACATGTTGGGGTTGTAACATGTTGTACTACATAATTTATCACGTCTTGGAGGTAAGAATTTTTCTATTTTGCTAAATTACCATGTTGACAAAATTTTAAGAATCGTTGGAAAATTAGACCAATATTGGTAAATAATACTGGTGCTTTTTGTGGATTTTTCAGCATTTCTTATATTTACAACAGTTAATTTTGTTCGCAAAATTCTCACCACCCAAGTATGGAATATGAATAGATTTACCCAAAAATAAGCATTTGCGATCAATTTTAGATATTAAAAACGAAAACATTTTTGAATGATTGTAAGTGTTGCTCTTTATGACTTTGTGACCTTCATATTTAAACCAATTTTTATTTTTTGTTGCATGTTTTATAGAATTCCCACAGAGAGTAAATTTATGATAATATTTCAATTATTTATGTTTTACCCATTCATGATTTATACATAATACTTTTAGAATAATGAAATACTGAAGCGGCAACAACAATCGTTCACAACAAAAGGTAGAGGCATCACAATTATATGCATGTTAAAAAGGGGAGTCTATCTGCAGATTTTATCTTTACCCATTCATGACCAAATACGGTGGTTCCTTGGTCCTAATTTGTCCTTTACTGTGTCTGTGTATTTTCATAATTCTAGAAAATTTTATTTTGCTTTCTCAACTTTTCTTTATCTAAACGATCATGGGTCACATGAAGAAGCAGAAAAACAACATTGGAACTAACGAATATCAATATATAAAATCCTACCAGAAAATATTGATGATGCTAAACGAATTTTTTTTAATTTTTTTTTTTTTTGTGGAGCATGAGCTGCATATACAATGGACTGGTAGACATTTTGCAATGGGTTTTTGCCATGAGTTATAAGCATTCAATTCCTTCTGATGCCGCAATTGAGTGAAAAACAAATTCCAAAAATTCTAACTTTTATGTATATTTTGTAGATGCCCATTGATGAACCGATGATACAATTAATCTTTTTGGAAAGAAGCAGGAAAATATTTCGATATTCTCTATTCTGATGCATTATTTTGTAAGGAAATTGTAGAAAAATTATTTCACTGAATTGAAAATTCCGAAGCAAAAAGAAATTCCAACAAATCACAATTTTCAGCGTTAAAATCTTGTTCTAAAATAGTCATAGAAACTTTATTGTAAATATTATCGTATTTAAAATTGGAAGAAATGTGTAACAAAAAAAAGTTTTTCATGTAAAAATATTTTATGTTCGTAAAGATAGCATAACGATTTGATAGTATCAAGCATCTTTAACCTATTTGAAACAAACAAGTTTTTGGTAAAAGTCTCATACAGTTTTCTTTACAGATTAAAATTTGTATTTACTATTTATTGATTATTGGAAAACCTCAATTATCCGCAAAGGGTTCATTTTGGGATTAAGAAATATTTTCAACCAGTCAATCTATGCTGAAATGATTATTCTTCCTTTGTAATATTTTGTTAATCCTGCCGCTTACAGACATTTTGATTTGTTCCGATAACATTTACAATGTCTTCTACACAGTAAGTAGTAGCAGGTTTCTGTTTTATGTATTCTTCGCTATAGGAGTGGTTGGTATTCGCTTGTCACTCATCTTTGTCTGGGATGAGTTAGATGTCTTGCACTTTAATATTTTTTTCAATTTCGCTGGTGATTTGTTATTTTGGCCTATCTGTTACATCTCGTTTCACCTAATTAGTAATATCTGGCACTTGAGAATTTTATATATATATATATTCTAACATTAATACAATCATGTAATTAATATATAAATTTACAATCCTTTTAGATATTTACCGGTTTCTAAACGTGTCGGCAATGGTATGAAGATAATATAAGATAAACATGCTGGAGGTTGTAACATCTTGTACTACATAATTTATTACGTCCTGCAGGTAAGAATTTTTCAATTTAGCTAAATTACCATGTTGACAAAATTTTAAGATTCGTTGAAAAATTAGGCCATTATTGGTAAATAGATAGTTAGATTTACTACAACATTTTTCTTGTGAAAATAGTATTAAAAACAAATATCATATTTACATTTTAGAGTTACACTTAAGAAAGATCAGGCGAATGCACAAAACCTCGAATAATGAGAAATACATAATAAGTATGGAATCAGTTAGCCCTAGAATTAATTTACCTATATAAAATAGAATACAAGTAATAGTTTGCAAAAATTGCATGCACAAAAGAACAAGGGACAGATAACAATGACCTATGTCCATTGTTTGGAGTCCCAAAATTATTATTTTCTAACAATACTTTTTATATTTTCTACAGCAAATTTGAGAAATAGCTTGGAAACCATTATTCTATTCTATTTGTGGGGAATAATTTTGGTTTGAATCCATTAACTGATTTTTTGGAAGTTTTTTTCAGTAGAGTACCCTGACTGCATCCTCAATGTTAAAAAAAAATTTTTGGATTTTATTCAAAAGCTGAACGGAATACTGGTGCTTTTTGTGGATTTGTCAGCTTTTCTTATATTTACAACAGTTAATTTTGTTTGCACAATTCTCACCACCCAAGTATGAAATATGAATAGATTTACCCAAAAATAGGCATTTGCGATCAATTTTTGATATTAAAATAAAAAACATTTTTAAATGATTGTAAGTGTTGCTCTTTATGGCTTTTATGACCTGCTTATTAAAACCATTTTTCGATTTTTGTTGCATGTTTTGCAGAAATCCTGCAGAGAGTAAATTCAGGATAATAATTCAATCGTTTGTGTTTTACCCATTCATGATTTATACATAATTTTTTTAGAATAATGAAATACTGAAGGGGCAAAAATAACCAGTTCACAACAAAAGGGAGAAACATCAAAATTATATGAAAAGGGAAGTCTATCTGCATATTTTTTCTTTACCTATTCATGACTAAATACGGTGGTTTCTTGGTCCCAATTTGTCCATTACTGTGTCCGAGTATTTTCAAAATTCTAGAAAATTTTATTTTGCTTGCTCAACTTTTCTTTATCTGAATGATCATGGGTCACATGAAGAAGCTGAAAATCAACAGCGAAACTAAACAAATATCAATATATCAAGTCTTAACAGAAAATATTCATATACAATGGACTAGTAGACATTTTGCAATGGGTTTTTGTCATGAGTTTTAATTATTCAATTCTTTTTTTGATGCCGCTTCTAGCTTGCTAAAAAAGAAATTGTGTGAAAAACAAATTCAAAAAATTCTAAATATTATGTGTATTTTTGTAGATGCCCATTGATGAACTCATGATACAAGTAATCTTTTTGGAGAGGGGCGGGAAAATATTTCGAGATTCTAAATTCTGATGCAATATTTTGTAAGGAAATTGGGCTAATTGTAGAAAAATTAGTTCACTAAATTGAAAATTCCAAAACCTAAAGAAATTTCTTTAATTTAACAATCAACAGATCACAAAATTTTCATTTTTAAAATCTTGTTTTAAAATAGTCATAGAAACTTTATTGTAAATATTATCAGATTTAAAATTGCAATAAATATGCAACAAATAAAATTTTTCCATGTAAATATATTTTATGAATGTAAAGAAAGCATAACGATTTCATAGTATCGAGCATCTTTACCCATTTGAAACAAACGAGTTTTTGGTAAAAGTCTCGTACAGTTTTCTTTTCAGATTGGAATTCGTATTTCCTATTTATTGATTATTGGAAAAGCTCAAATATACACAAAGGGTTCATTTTGGGATTCAAGAAATATTTTGAAGAAGTCAATTAATACTGAAATGATTATTCCTCCTTCATAATATTTTGTTGACCCTGCTGCTTACAGGCATTTTCGTTTGTTCCGATAACATTTACAATGTCCTCTACAAAGTAAGTAGTAGCAGGTTTTTGTTTTATGTATTCATCGCTATAGGAGTGGTTGGTATTCGCTAGTCACTCATCTTCGTCAGATGATTTAGATGTCTTGCACTCTAATTATTTTTTCAATTTTGCTTGTGATTTGTTTACCTTCTGTGGAACTAACAGTCTCCTTTCTCTTACAGATACACTGGAAAGGGCCGAATTTGAATTTTTGAGTAAAATAAATTATTTAAGCAGAAACGTGCATCTGGAGAATGTTCTCGAGAGGGTACAATATGATACTTTGATATTATGAGCAAGTATTATATTGTCGTGCACTATAATTTCGTGTATTGGTATGTTTTTAGTCTTCGTACTTGCTCGTTCTTAAATTATGTGGTTTTAGGCTATCCGCCGTTGATATCGTTGCATCGTACTTGCTCGTTCTTTAGTTTTGCGGTCTTAGGCTATCCATCGTTGATATTGTTGCATCGTACTTACTCGTTCTTAAGTTATGCTGTTTTAGGCTATCCGTCGTTGATATTGTGGCATCGTACTCGCTCGTTCTTAAGTTTTGCGGTTTTATGCTATCAGTCGTTGATATCGTGGCATCGTACTTATTCGTTCTTAAGTTATGCGGTTTTAGGCTATCCGTCGTTGATATCGTGGCATCGTACTCTCTCGTTCTCAAGTTTTGCAGTTTTAGGCTATCCGTCGTTGATATCGTGGCATCGTACTCTCTCGTTCTTAAGTTTTGCGGTTTAAGGCTATCAGTCGTTGATATCGTTGCATCGTACTTATTCGTTCTTAAGTTATGCGGTTTTAGGCTATCCGTCGTTGATATTATTGCATCGTACTTATTCGTTCTTAAGTTATGCGGTTTTAGGCTATCCGTCGTTGATATCATTGCATCATACTTATTCGTTCTTAAGTTATGCGGTTTTATGCTATCCGTCGTTGATATCATTGCATCGTGCTTGCTCGTTCTTAAGTTTTGCGGTTTTAGGCTATCCGTCTTTGATATTGTTGCATCGTACTTGATCCTCTTTTTGGTGTCAATCGTTCTTCCGCCTCGAATGCTATTATTGTCTCTGATAATATGACAAGTGTTCTCCAGAGTTCTTGATTATTGCCCCCGTCATTATATTATTATATCATTATAAAACAACTGAAAATACTATCAGATTCAACATCGGAAGAAATATGTGACAACTAAGTTTTGAATGTTTTATTTATTTTTGTGCTTTAGATATAGACAAAAAGTGATTTCAGGGCCTGAAATGGTCTAAATAAGCATTATAACTGTGCTTACAGAGCGCACAAAAAAACTTTAAGCTATTCTATGTTTCACAGCTCTAAGAAGGTCATTTCTGAACCATTATTCTGACCATTCAATCTTCTCGTTCATCATAAGTATTTATTTTATTCTGTGTTAATTTTTACACCAAACCTAGTTCATATTTTTATGATAAGAAAGAAAATTATAAAAAAAACTTCAAATTGAGACACCTGCAGTTTCAATTGTCATATGAAATTTAATTTTGCGTGTTCAAATCTAGCCTATCTGGTTGCATCCAGCAATTGAAATTGCGAAGTGTTTCATATTTTTGTTGAATTTTCTTCCAGTTAAGAAGTACGTCATGCAAGTTCAAGTTTCTTTGTTACATCTCGTTTCACCTAATTCGTAATATCTGGTACTTGAGAATTATATATATATATTTTTTACATCAGTACAATCATGTAATTAATATATGAAATTATTATCCTTTTATATCATTTTTCCGGTTTCGAAACGCGTCTGGAATGGTATGAAGATATAATCTTAACACTTCTCAAAAACATGCTGGGGGTTGTAACATCTTGTACTGCATAATTTGTCACGTCTTGCAGGTAATAATTTTTCTATTTAGCTAAATTACCATGTTGACAAAATTCTAAGAATTGTTGAAAAATTAGACCATTATTGGTAAATAGATAGATAGATTTTTACAACCTTTTCGTTGTGAAGATGATATTAAAAATATGTATCATATTTTCATTTTAGAGTTACACGCGAGAAAGATCAGGCGAATGCACAAAACCTCGAATAAATTTGAGAAATACATAAGTATGGAATCAGTTAGCCCTAAAATTAATTTACCTACATAAACTAAAATACATGTAATAATTTGCAAAAATTGCATGCACAAACGAACAAGGAACGGATAACAATGGCCAGTCTCCATTGTCTGGAGTCCCAAAATAATTATTTTCTAACAATACTATTTGTATTTTCTACGGAAAATTTGAGAATTGTCATGGAAACCATTATTCTATTCTATTTGTGGGGAATAATTTTGGTTTGAATCCATTAACTGATTTGTTCGAAGTTTTTTCAGTAGAGTACCATGATTGCATACTCAATGTTAAAAATTTTTTGGATTTTATTCAAAAGCCGAACGGAATACTGGTGCTTTTTGTGGATTTGTCAGCTTTTCTTATATTTACAACAGTTAATTTTGTTCGCACAATTCTCACCACCCATGTATGGAATATGAATAGATTTACCCAAAAATATGCATTTGCGATCGATTTTAGATATTAAAAAGTGTTGCTCTTTATGGCTTTTAGGACCTGCTTATTAAAACAATTTTTCAATTTTTGTTCCATGTTTTGCAGAATTCCTGCAGAGAGTAAATTTAGGATAATATTTCAATTATTTGTGTTTTACCCATTCATGATTTATACATAATATTTTTAGAATAATGAAATACTGAAGCGGCAACAACAACAACCAGTTCTCAACAAAAGGTAGAAACATCACAATTATATGCATGTTAAAAAGGGAGGTCTGCCTGCATATTTTATCTTTACCCATTCATGACCAAATTCTCTGTCCAAATTTGTCCATTACTGTGTTTGTCTATTTTCAAATTTCTAGAAAATTTTATTTTGCTTGCTCAACTTCTCTTTATCTAAACAATCATGGGTCACATGAAGAAGCCGAAAACCAACAACGAAACTAAACAAATATCAATATATCAAATCTTAACAAAAAATATTTATGATGCTAAATTAAATTTTTTTAATATTCTACTTGTTCCTTACAAGGGACTGGTAGACATTTTGCAATGGGTTTTTTTCATGAGTTATGATTATTCAATTCCTTATGATGCCGCTTCTAGCTTGCTAAAAATGAAATTGAGTGAAAAATAAATTCCAAAAATTCTAAATATGTTTATTATTGTAGAAATATTTTCAACCAGTCAACCTATACTGAAATGATTATTCATCCTTTGTGATATTTTGTTAATTCTGCCGCTTACAGACAATTTTGATTTCTTCTGATAACATTTACAATCTCTTCTGCACAGTAAGTAGTAGCAGGTTTATGTTTTATGTATTCTTCGCTATAGGAGTGGTTTGTATTCGCTTGTCACTCATCTTTGTCAGGGATGAGTTGGATGTCTTGCACTCCAATATATTTTTTAATTTTTCTTGTGATTTGTTTAGGGTCACTTCTTGGCCTATTTGGTTGCATCTAGCAATTGAAATTGAAAAGTGTTTAATATTTTTGTGGAATTTTCTTCCAGTTAAGAACTACGTCATGCAAAATCAAGTTTCTTTGTTACATCTCGTTTCACCTAATTAGTAATATCTGGCACTTGAGAATTATATATATATATTTTGACATCAGTGCAATCGTGTAATTAATACGGTATATAAATTCACTATCCTTTTAGATCATTTTCTAGTGTCTAAACTTGTCAGGAATGGTATGAAGATATAATCTTAACACTTCTCAAAATCATGCTTGGGGTTGTAACATCTTATACTTCATAATTTATCACGTGTTGCATGTAAGAATTTTTCTATTCAGCTAAATTACCATGTTGACAAAATTTTAAGAATCTTGATAAATTAGACCATTATTGGTAAATAGATAGATTTTTACAACCTTTCCGTTGTGAAAATGATATTAAAAATATGTATCATATTTTCATTTTAAAGTTACACGTGATAAAGATCAGGCGAATGCACAAAACCTCGAATAAATTTTAGAAATACATAATAAGTATGCGCGTCAATTAGACCTAAAATTAATTTACCTACATAAACTAAAATACAAGTAATAATTTGCAGAAATTGCATGCACAAGCAAACAAGGGACGGATTACAATGGCCAGTCTCATTGTCTGGGAGTACCAAAATAATTATTTTCTACAATACTATTTGTATTTTCTACAGCAAATTTGAGAATTGTTATGCAAACCATTCTATTCTATTCTATTTGTGGGAATAATTTTGGTTTGAATCCATTAACTGATTTTTTGGAAGTTTTTTCAGTAGAGTACCATGATTGCATCATCAATGTTAAAAATTTTTTGGATTTTATTCAAAAGCCGAACGAAATACTGGTGCTTTTTGTGGATTTGTCAGCTTTTCTTATATTTACAACAGTAAATTTTGTGCGCCCAATTCTCACCACCCATGTATGGAATATGAATAGATTTACCCAAAAATAAGCCTTTTTTGCAATCAATTTTAGATATTAAAATGAAAGGAATGATTGTAAGTGTTGCTGTTTATGGCTTTTATGACTTGCTTATTCAAACAATTTTTCAATTTTTGTTGCATGTTTAACAGAATTCCTGCAGAATAAATTTAGGCAATAATTCAATCGTTTGTGTTTTACCCATTCATGATTTATACATAATATTTTTAGAATAATGAAATAATGAAGGGGCAACAACAGCCAGTTCACAACAAAAGGTAGGAACATCACAATTATATGCATGTTAAAAAGGGAAGTCTATCTGAGTATTTTTTTCTTTACCCATTCATGACCAAATACGGTGGTTTCTTGGACCCAATTTGTCCATTACTGTGTCTGTGTATTTTCAAAATTCTAGAAAATTTCATTTTGCTAGCTCAACTTTTCTTTATCTAAACGATCATGGGTCACATGAAAAAGCCGAAAATAATCAACAAAACTAAACAAATATCAATATCAAATCTTAACAGAAAATATTGATGATGCTGAACTGAATTTTTTTTAATGTTTTTCTTGCTCCTTGAGCATGAGCTGCATATACAATGTACTAGTAGACATTTTGCAATGGGTTTTTGTCATGAGTTTTAATTATTCAATTCCTTTTGATGCCGCTTCTAGCTTGCTAAAAAAGAAATTGAGTGAAAAACAAATTCCAAAAATACCTAAAATTATCTATATTTTTGTAGATGCCCATTGATGAACCGATGACACAAGTAATCTTTTTGGAAAGGAGGAGGAAAATATTTCGAGATTTTGAATTCTGATGCAATATTTTGTAAGGAAATTGGGCTAATTGTAGAAAAATTAGTTCACTGAATTGAAAATTCGAAAGCCTAAAAAATTTCTTGAATTTAACAATCAACATAGCACATAATTTTCAGCGTTAAAATCTCGTTCTAAAAAAGTCGTACAAACTTTATTGTAAAAATTATCAGATTTAAAATTGTAAAAAATATGCAACAAATAAGCGTTTCATGTCAAAAATTTTTTGCGCATGAATACGTGGCATAACAATTAGCAAGTATCAAGCATCTTAACCCATTTGAAACAAACAAGTTTTTGGTAAAAGTCTCATGCAATTTTCTTCAGATTAGAATTTGTATTTCCTATTTATTGATTATTGGAAAAGCTCAATTATCCACAAGAGGGTATATTTTGACATTCGAAAAATATTTTTAACCTGTCAATCTATACTGAAATGATGATTCTTCCTTTATAATATTTTCTTAATCTTGCCGCTTACGGATATTTTTATTTGTTCCGATAACATTTACAATGTCTTCTACGCAGTAAGTGGTAGCAGGTTTTTTTGTTTTATCTATTCTTCGCTGTAGGAGTGGTTGGTATTCGCATATCACTCATCTTGGTCTGGGATGAGTTAGATGTCTTGCACTTTAAGATTTTTTTCAATATCGCTCATGATTTGTTTTCTTGGCCTATCTGTTACATCTCATTTTACCTAATTAGTAATATCTGGCACTTGTATATATATATATATATATATATATTTAGAATATATATATTCTAACATCAGTACAATCATGTAATTAATATATAAATTTACTATCCTTTTAGATCATTTAAAGGTTTTGAAACTCGTCAGAAATGGTATGAAGATAATATAAGATAAACATGCTGGGGGTTGTAACATCTTGAACTACATAATTTATCACGTCTTGCAGGTAAGAATTTTTCAATTTAGCTAAATTACCATGTTGACAAAACTTTAAGAATTGTTTAAAATTAGACCATTATTGGTAAATAGATAGATAGATTTATTACAACCTTTTTGTTGTGAAAATAGTATTAAAAATAAATATCATATTTGCATTTTAGAGTTACACGTAAGAAAGATCAGGCGAATGCACAAAACCTCGAATGAAGTTCAGAAATACATAATAAGTATGCGCGACAAATAGCCCCAAAATAATTCACTTACATAAAATAAAATTCAAGTAATATTTTGCAAAAATTGCACGCACAAACGAACAAGGGACAGATAACAATGACCTATGTCCATTGTTTGGAGTCCCAAAACAATTATTTTCTAACAAAACCTTTTTTATTTTCTACAGCCAATTTGAAATTATCATGGAAACCATTATTCTATTCTATTTGTGCAGAATAATTTTGTTTTGAATCCATTAACTGAATTTTTGGAAGGTTTTTCAGAAGAGTGTACCATGACTGCATCCTCGATGTTGAAAATTTTTTTTGACTGGCCATTGTTATTCGTCCCTTGTTTGCTTGTGCATGCAATTTCTGCAAATTATTACTTGTATTTTAGTTTATGTAGGTAAATTAATTTTAGGTCTAACTGACGCGAATCAAATAAACAAATTCCAAAAATTCTAAATATTATGTATATTTTTGTAGGTGCCCATTGATGAACCGATGATACAAGTTAATTTTTGGAAAGGAGCGGGAAAATATTTCGAGATTCTAAATTCTGATGCAATATTTTGTAAGGAAACTGGGCTAATTTTAGAAAAATTAGTTCACTGAATTGAAAATTCCAAAGTCTAAAAAAATTTCTTCAATTTAACAATTAACAAAGCACATAATAAAAGTTTTTCACGTAAAAATATTTTATGTACGTATACGTAGCATAACGATTTGAATGTATCGAACATCTTTACCCATTTGAAACAAATGAGTTTTTGGTAAAAGTCTCATACAGTTTTCTTTTCAGATTAGAATTCGTATTTCCTATTTATTGATTATTGGAAAAGCTCAATTATTCACAAAGGGTTCATTTTGTGTTTCAAGAAATATTTTCAACAAGTCGATCTGTACTGAAATGATGATTCTTCCTTTTCTTCCTTTATAATATTTTGTTAATCCTGCAGCGTACAGTCATTTTGATTTGTTCCGATAACATTTACAATGTCTTCTACACAGTAAATGATAGCATGATTTTTTTATGTATTCATCGCTATATGAGTGGTTGGTATTCGCTTGTCACTCACCTTTGTCAGATGATTTAGATAGATTGCACTCTAATTATTTTTTCAATTTTGCTTGCGTTTTTTTGACCTTCTGTGGAACTAACAGTCTCCTTTCTCTCACAGATACATTGGAAAAGGCCGAATTTGTATTTTTAAGTAAAGTAAAGTAAATTATTTAAGCAGAAAGGTGCATCTGGATAATGTTCTTAAGTTGGTACAATCTGATGCTTTGATATTATGATTAAGTATTATATATGGTTAATGTCAGGTAAAGCAAGAATAAGGTGAATGAAATAGGTTTCACTTGGGCTTTATCGAGAAATTTTCAAGTTTGTAAAAAAAGATTCAAAATTGGAAGAAATATGTGACAACTAAGTTTTGAATGTTTTGTTAATTTTTGTTCTTTGGATATAGACAAAGTGATTTCAGGGTCTGAAATGGTCTAAATAAGCATTATAACTGAGCTTACAGAGCGCACAAGAAACTTTAAGCTATTCTATGTTTCACAGGTCTAAGAAGGTCATTTCTGACCAAATATTTTGACCATTCAATCTTCTCGTTCATCAAAACCTTTTTATTTTATTCTGTGTTAATTTTTACACCTAACCTATTCGGGAGTAGTTCATATTTTTATGACAAGAAAAAATTAAAAAAATTGAAATTGAGACACCTGAAATTCCAATTGTCATATGAAATTTAATTTTGCTTGTTCAAATTGTCTTTTTTTGAAAAAACACAGGTCACTTCTGGCCTATCTGGTTGCATCTAGCAATTGAAGTTGCGAAGTGTTTAATATTTTTGTCGAATTTTCTTCCAGTTAAGAACTACGTTATGTAAGTTCAAGTTTCTTTGTTACATCTCGTTTCACCTAATTAGTAATATCTGGCACTTGAGAATTATATATATATATATATAGATATATATTTTGACATTAGTACAATCATGTAATTAATATATTAATTTACTATCCTTTTCCGGTTGAAACGCATCAGGAATGGTATGAAGATATAATCTTAACACTTATGCTGGGGTTTGTAACATCTTGTACTACATAATTTATCACGTCTTGCAGATAAGAATTTTTCTATTTAGCTAAATTACCATGTTGACAAAATTTTTGTTGGAAAATTAGACCATTATTGGTGAATAGATAGATTTTTACAACCTTTTCGTTGTGAAGATGATTTTAAAAACGTGCATCATATTTTCAATTTACACTTGAGAAAGATCAGGCGAATGCACAAAACTTCGAATAAATTTTAGAAATGCATAATAAGTATGGAATCAGTTAGACCTAAAATTAATTTACCTACGTAAACTGAAGTACAGGTAATAATTTGCAAAAATTGCATGCACAAACGAACAATATATGGCCAATATATATATATATATATATGGCCAATGCCAGGTAAAGCAAGAATAAGGTGAATGAATTTATGAATTTAGGCTTTTATGAAATTCCAAAAATTTTTGATACATTTTCTAGATTTCTTGTGTAGTCTTCGATTTTTATTGTATTTGAGACATTTATTCAGGAAAATGACTCTTTGCAAAACAAAATTTTACATTTTTTGTTTAATAACAACTGAAAATACTATCAGATTCAAATTTGGAAGAAATATGTGACAACTAAGTTTTGAATGCTTTTTGATTTTGGTTCTTTAGATATAGACAAAAAGTGATTTCAGGGCCTGAAATGGTCTAAATAAGCATTATAAATGAGCTTACAGAGCGCACAAGAAACTTTAAGCTATTCTTCGTTTCACAGCTCTATGAAGGTCATTTCTGAACCAATATTCTGACCATTCAATCTTCTCGTTCATCATAACTATTTATTTTTTTCTGTGTTAATTTTTACACCAAACCTATTCGGGAGTAGTTCATATTTTTATGATTATGAAGAAAAAATTAAAAAAAAATTGAAATTGAGACGCCTGAAATTCCAATTGTCATATGAAATTTAATTTTGCTTGTTCATATTGTCTTTTTTTGAAAAAGCACAGGTCACTTCTGGCCTATCTAGTCCAGCAATTGAAATTGCGAAGTGTTTAATATTTTTGTCGAATTTTCTTCCAGTTAAGAACTACGTCATGCAAGTTCACGTTTCTTTGTTACATCTCGTTTCACCTAATTAGTAATATCTGGCACTTGAGAATTATATATATATATATTTTGACACCAGTACAATCATGTAATTAATATATAAATTTAATATCCTTTTAGATCATTTTCCGGTTTCGAAACACGTCAGGAATGGTATGAAGATATAATCGTAACACTTATTCTAGGGGTTGTAACATCTTGTGCTACATAATTTATCACGTCTTGCAGGTAAGAATTTTTCTATTTAGATACCATTATTGGTATCATTATCGTATTTACATTTTAGAGTTACAAGTAAGACAGATCAGGCGAATGCACAAAACCTCGAATAAAGTTCAGAAATACATGATAAGTATGCGCGACAGATAGCCCCAAAATTAATTCACCTACATAAAATATAATTCAAGTACTATTTTGCAAAAATTGCATGCACAAAAGAACAAGGGACGTATACCAATGGCCCATATCCATTGTTTGGAGTCCCAAAACAATTATTTTCTAAAAATACTTTTTGTATTTTCTACAGCCAATTTGAAAATTTTTATGGAAACCATTATTCTATTCTATTTGTGCGGAATAATTTTGTTTTGAATCCATTAAAGGAATTTTTGAAAGTTTTTTCAGAAGAGTGGACCATGACAGCATCCTCAATGTTAAAAATGTTTTGGATTTTATTCAAAAGCTGAAAGGAATACTGGTGTTTTTTGTGGATTTGTCAGCTTTTCTTATATTTACAACAGTTAATTTTGTTTGCACAATTCTCACCACCCAAGTATGGAATATGAATAGATTTACCCAAAAATAAGCATTTGCGATCAATTTTAGATATTGAAATGAAAACATTTTTGAATGATTTTAAGTGTTATGGCTTTAAGACCTACATATTTAAACCTTGGCACTTGAGAATTGTAATTAGTATATAAATTTACAGATTTTTGGAAGTATTTTCCGAATAGTGTACCAGGACTTCATTCTCGATGTTAAAAAATTTCCTGGATTTTATCAAAAAGCCGAATGAAAGACTTGTGATTTTTGTGGATTTGTCAGTTTTTCTTATATTTACCACAGTTTGTTGTTTGTATTTATAAATTATTCGCAGAATTCTCATCGCACAAGTATGGGATACGAATAGATTTACCCAAAAATGAGTATTTGCAATCAATTTTAGATATTAAAATGAAATCATTTTTTAATGATTGTAAGTGTTGCTCTGACTTAATGACCTACATATTTAAACCATTTTTTATTTTTGTTGCATGTTTTGCAGAATTCCTGCAGAGAGTAAATTTAGAATAATATTTCAATTGTTTGTGTTTTACCCATTCATGATTTATACATATTATTTTTAGAATAATGAAATACTAAAGCGGTAACAACAACCATTTCACCACAAAAGGAAGAAACATCACAATTATATGCATGTTATCTGCATATTTTATCCTTACCTATTCATGACCAAATATGGTGGTTCATTGGTCCCAATTTGTCCATTACTGTGTCTGTGTACTTTCAAAATTCTAGAAAATTTGATTTTGCTCGCTGAACTTTTCTTTATGTAAACGATCATGGGTCACATGAAGAAGCCGAAAACCAACAACGAAACTAAACAAAATATCAATATATCAAGTCCTAACAGAAAATATTGATTATGCTAAACTCAATTTTTTTAATATTTTTCTTGTTCCTTGAGCATGAGCTGCATATACAATGGACTGGTAGATATTTTACAATGGGTTTTTGTCATGAGTTATAATCATTCAATTCCTTTTGATGCCGCAATTGAGTGAAAAACAAATTCGAAAAATTCTAAATAATATGTATATTTTTCTAGATGCCCATTGATGTACCATATGTTACAAGTAATCTTTTTGGAAAGGAGCAGGAAAATATTTCGAGATTCTATATTCTGATGCAATATTTTGTAAGGAAATTGTAGAAAAATTAGTTCACTGAATTGAAAATTCCAAAGCCTAAAGAAATTTCTTTAATTTAACAATCGAAATTGTAGAAAAATTAGTTCACTGAATTGAAAATTCCAAAGCCTAAAGAAATATCTTTGATTTAACATTCAACAAAGCACATAATTTTCAGCGTTAAAATTTTGTTCTAAAATAGTCATAGATATAGGAGTGATTGGTATTCGTTTGTCACTCATCTTTTTCTGGGATGAGTTCTACGTCTTTCACCTTATTATTCTTTTCTATTTCGCTTGTGATTTTTTTTTCTTGGCCTATATATAAATTTACTATCCATTTAGATCTTTTACCGGTTTTGAAACGTGTCAGGAATGGTATGAAGATAATATAAGATAAACATGCTGGGGGTTGTAACTTCTTGTATTGCATAATTTATCACGTCCTGCAGGTAAGAATTTTTCAATTTAACTAAATTACCATGTTGACAAATCTTTGAGAATCGTTGAAAAATTAGACCATTATTGGTAAATAGATAGTTAGATTTATTACAATCTTTTTGTTGTGAAAATAGTATTAAAAATAAATATCATATTTACATTTTAGAGTAACACTTTAGAAAGATCAGGCGAGTGCACAAAACCTTGAATGAAATTTAGAAATACATAATAAGTATGTGCGCCAGTTAGCCGTAAAGTAATAATTTGTAAAAATTGCATGCACAAACGAACAAGGGACAGATAACAATGACCCATGTCCATTGTTTGGAGTACAAAAGTAATTATTTTCTGACAATCCTTTTTGTATTTTCTACAGCAAATATGAGAATCGTCATGGAAACCATTATTCTATTTGTGAGAATAATTTTGGTTTGAATCCATTAACTGATTTTTAGGAAGTTTTTTCAGTAGAGTACTGTGACTGCATCCTCAATGTTAAAAATTTTTTGGATTTTATTTAAAAGCCGAACGGAATACTGGTGCTTTTTGTGGATTTGTCAGCGTTTCTTATATTTAGAACAATTTGTTGTTTGTATTTAATTTTGTTCGCACATTTCTCACCACCCAAGTATGGAATATGAATAGATTTACCCAAAAATAAGCATTTGCGATCAATTTACCCATTCATGATTTATACATAATATTTTTAGAATGATGAAATACTGAAGCGGCAACAACAACCAGTTCACAACAAATGGTAGTAATCACAGTTATATGCAAGTTTAAAAAGAGAAGTCTATCTGCATATTTTTTCTTTACCCATCCATGACCAAATACAGTGGTTTCTCTGTCCCTATTTGTTCTTTGTCCCTACTGTATCTGTCTCTTTTCAAAATTCTAGACAATTTCATTTTGCTCGTAACTTTTCTTTATCTAAACGATCATGGGTCACATGAAGAAGCAGAAAATCAACAACGAAACTAAACAAATATCAATATACCAAATATTAACAGAAAATATTGATGATGCTAAACTCAATTTTTTAATATTTTCCTTGTTCCTTAAGCATGAACTGCATATACAATGGACTAGTAGACATTTTGCAATGGGTTTTGGTCATGAGTTATATTTATTCAATTTCTTTTGATGCCGCTTCTAGCTTGCTAAAAAAGAAATTGAGTGAAAAACAAATTCCAAAAATTCTAAATATGTACATTTTTGAAGAAATATTTACAACCAGTCAATCTATACTGAAATGATTATTCGTCTTTTACGATATTTTGTTCATCCTGCCGCTTTCCGATAACATTTACAATGTCTTACAGATTTTTGTTTTATGTATTCTTTGCTATAGGAGTGGTTGGTATTTGCTTGTCACCAAGGGTGGCAGTACGGTACGGTACGAAATTTTTATCGTACTTCGAACCAGCAAAAAAATTTCGTACTGAACTTCGTACCGTACCTTTCGAAAATTTTCCGTACCGTACTGTTCGATATTATTTTTTTCGTACATCGTACCGAACTTCGTACTAGTACAAATTAAGTCCGATTATTATTTTTCATTTATCGTACTAAATTTTGTACTAGTACGAAAACAGGTACGATTCGCTATACAGCTATTTCGTACCGTACCAACTATCAGTCCAAATCAGCTTTATTTGTAAGATCTGGCCACCGCAAGAAACGTCACCAACCAACATCTTACATCAAAGTGATGCAGTTTTATGCTATTAATGCTGGTTTAAAATCCAGCACAGTAAAACATGGGCGTAACTAAGCATGTGTCATCCCAATATCATTGTTCACATTGGCATATTATGAGAATGGTATACCGGTGGTGATAAATGGTGGTAGGATGAGCACAGTTTTCGCGAAAAATCTGACATGGAGCAATATTTAGCATATTGGCAGCATTGTGTCGCCACAAGAAATTGTCTCTCGACAAAAGAATGTCCGTTGTGCACCACGCATGGGTTTCGTGTGGTCTCATTTGAAGGCATGGTTATAAGAACATAATCATTGTACATTTTTGCATCTGGTATTTCTGGTGCAATTTACGTTCTCTTCACATTACCGAATACTGCTATTCATTTTTTAACACCAGACAGACGTATTCCCGACATGCCTCATTGTCTATTTCGCGATTTGGCTGTTTTTACAAGATATATCTTCTAATTAAGATGAGCATCATCATCATCTAACGCTCAACTCAAAACAGCCTAAATATATCTTTATATTCTGATGTTACTGCTCTGATAATATACTTGTGCGTGTCAGAGTACAAAAAAAAACGTAATAGCAGTGATTACTGTTTAACTTAGTTGCATAGTTAGTCAGGGGGAGAGAGTTTTTAATTTAATTTGCATGGAATTTTCGCGCGTTTGCATTGAGCAATATTTTTCCCTGATTAATATTTTATATTTCGTACCATTTAGCCTTTAAAGTGAGAATTTTTATTCAATTTTTACAAAAATTTCAGTGGGCTGCCGGCGCTCAGGTACATTTTCCTCTCTGGTAATGTTTATTTCACTCTTAAAACATGTATTTTTGTTTCGTTCTCAATAAAATTTTGCGCGCCTCCGGCACCCTAATCTTTTTTGTAAATTTGAAAGCCTATGTTTGCATGTTGGAAAAAATGTGCCCCCCTAAATTTTTTTTCTGGATCTGCCACTGTAGTTGGTTTATTCGAGCAGTGCTTACTACGCCATTGCGAACCTTACATAAAAACTGGTCAAAGTACATCGGCAATGCTGACGATATATTCAGAAACTACCCCATGATTTTTAGTATTATGAATAGCGCTTATCTTGTCGATTTTAATTGGGCTATCACAACTTTCGTTATTACAGAAAAATGCATTCAGATTAGGACGTCATAAATTAGCGGCGTATATGTATTTCCACGCAATCACAAAGTTTTACGCCACTGCAGTAAAACCGATATACGACATAGCTCATCTAATCAGCTCAAGTGAATCAGTTGCATTTTTATTACCATATCTGCGCCGCTTTTAATCATTTTAAAATTGCCCTTTAGTTAAAAATTCTTTCATAGACTCAATTTATATTATCAGCTCTCCATTATGAAACTGCATAGATGTTAATGAAATTATTTTTTTGAATTAATTTGAGAAGAATAAAGTGTAATGCGAAGGTACGAAAAAATAATACGGTACGGTATGAAATAAATACCGAACTTCGTACCGTACCAAGTACGAAAATTGAAAAATGAATCGAACCGTACTATCGTACCGGAAAATTCAATTGTACCGTGCCGTACTACCAGCCTTGCTTGTCACTCGTCTTTGTCAGGGATGAGTTAGATATCTTGCTCTCTAAAAGTTTTAGGGTCACTTCTTGGCCTATTTGGTTGCATCCAGCAATTGAAATTGCAAAGTGTTTAATATTTTTGTCGAATTTTCTTCCAGTTAAGAACTACGTCATGCAATTCCAAGTTTCTTCAATTCCTTAAATTATGTATATTTTGGTAGATGCCCATTTATGAACCGATGATACAAGTAATCTTTTTTGAAAGGAGCAGGAACATCTTTCAAGATTTTAAATTCTGATGCAATATTTTGTAAGGAAATTGGGCTAATTGTAGAAAAATTATTTCACTGAATTGAAAATTTAAAAGCCTGAAAAATTTCTCTAATTTAGCAATCAACAAATCACATAATTTTCAATGTTAAAATCTCGTTCTACAAAAGTCGTACAAATTTTATTGTACAAATTATCAGATTTAAAATTGGAAAAAGTAGGCAACAAATAAGTGCTTCATGTCAAAAAGTTTTTGTGTACGAATACGTGGCATAACAATTTGCAAGTGTCGAGCATCTTTACCCATTTGAAACAAACAAGTTTTTGGTAAAAGTCTCACACAATTTTCTTCAGATTAGAATTCGTATTTCCTATTTATTGATTATTGGAAAATCTCAATTATCCACAAAGGGTTCATTTTGGGATTCAAGAAATATTTTCAACCAGTCAATCTATACTGAAATGATTATTCTTCATCTACGATATTTTGTGTTAATCCTGCCGCTTACAGACATTTTGATTTGTTCCGATAACATTTACAATGTCTTCTACACAGTAGCAGGTTTTTTGTTTTATGTATTCTTCGCTATAGGAGTGGTTGGTATTCGCTTTTCACCCATCTTTGTCTGGGATGAGTTAAATGTCTTGCACTTTAATATTTTTTTCAATTTCGCTGGTGATTTGTTATTTTGGCCTATTACATCTCGTTTCACCTAATTAGTAATATCTGGCCCTTGAGAATTCTATATATATATATATATATATTCTAACATTAATACAATCATGTAATTAATATATAAATTTACTATCCTTTTAGATATTTACCGGTTTCTAAACGTGTCGGGAATGGTATGAAGATAATATAAGATAAACATGCTGGAGGTTGTAACATCTTGTACTACATAAATTATCACGTCCTGCAGGTAAGAATTTTTCAATTTAGCTAAATTACTATGTTGACAAAATTTTAAGAATCGTTGGAAAATTAGGCCATTATTGGTAAATAGATAGTATTAAAAACAAATATATTTACCAATAATTTACCAACATTTTAGAGTTACACTTAAGAAAGATCAGGCGAATGCTCGAAACCTCGAATAAAGTTTAGAAATACATAATAAGTATGGAATCAGTTAGCCCTAGAATTAATTTACCTACATAAAATAGAATAGAAGTAATAATTTGCTAAAATTACATGCACAAAAGAACAAGGGACAGATAACAATGACCTATGTCCATTGTTTGGAGTCCCAAAATTATTATTTTCTAACAATACTTTTTATATTTTCTACAGCAAATTTGAGAATTATCTTGGAAACCATTATTCTATTCTATTCTATTTGTGGGGAATAATTTTGGTTTGAATCCATTAACTGATTTTTTGGAAGTTTTTTCAGTAGAGTACCCTGACTGCATCCTCAATGTTAAAAAAAATTTTTGGATTTTATTCAAAAGCCGAACGGAATACTGGTGCTTTTTGTGGATTTGTCAGCTTTTCTTATATTTACAACAGTCAATTTTGTTTGCACAATTCTCACCACCCAAGTATGAAATATGAATAGATTTACCCAAAAATAGGCATTTGCGATCAATTTTTGATATTAAAATAAAAAACATTTTTAAATGATTGTAAGTGTTGCTGTTTATGGCTTTTATGACCTGCTTATTAAAACCATTTTTCAATCCTGCAGAGAGTAAATTTAGGTAATAATTCAATCGTTTGTGTTTTACCCATTCATGATTTATACATAATTTTTTTAGAATAATGAAATACTGAAGGGGCAAAAATAACCAGTTCACAACAAAAGGGAGAAACATCAAAATTATATGCATGTTTAAAAGGGAAGTCTATCTGCATATTTTTTCTTTACCTATTCATGACTAAATACGGTGGTTTCTTGGTCCCAATTTGTCCATTACTGTGTCTGAGTATTTTCAAAATTCTAGAAAATTTTATTTTGCTAGCTCAACTTTTCTTTATCTGAACGATCATGGGTCACACGAAGAAGCTGAAAATCAACAGCGAAACTAAACAAATATCAATATATCAAATCTTAACAGAAAATATTCATATACAATGGACTAGTAGACATTTTGCAATGGGTTTTTGTCATGAGTTTTAATTATTCAATTCCTTTTGATGCCACTTCTAGCTTGCTAAAAAAGAAATTGAGTGAAAAACAAATTCAAAAAATTCTAAATATTATGTGTATTTTTGTAGATGCCCATCGATTGAACTCTTGATACAAGTAATCTTTTTGGAGAGGGGCGTGGAAATATTTCGAGATTCTAAATTCTGATGCAATATTTTGTAAGGAAATTGGGCTAATTGTAGAAAAATTAGTTCACTGAATTGAAAGTTCCAAAACCTAAAGAAATTTCTTTAATTTAACAATCAACAGATCACAAAATTTTCATTTTTAAAATCTTGTTTTAAAATAGTCATAGAAACTTTATTGTAAATATTATCAGATTTAAAATTGCAATAAATATGCAACAAATAAAATTTTTCCATGTAAAAATATTTTATGAATGTAAAGAAAGCATAACGATTTCATAGTATCGAGCATCTTTACCCATTTGAAACAAACGAGTTTTTGGTAAAAGTCTCGTACAGTTTTCTTTTCAGATTGGAATTCGTATTTCCTATTTATTGATTATTGGAAAAGCTCAAATATCCACAAAGGGTTCATTTTGGGATTCAAGAAATATTTTGAAGAAGTCAATCTATACTGAAATGATTATTCCTCCTTTATAATATTTTGTTAATCCTGCTGCTTACAGGCATTTTCATTTGTTCCGATAACATTTACATGTCCTCTACACAGTAAGTAGTAGCAGGTTTTTGTTTTATGTATTCATCGCTATAGGAGTGGTTGGTATTCGTTTGTCCCTCATCTTTGTCAGATGATTTAGATGTCTTGCACTCTAATTATTTTTTCAATTTTGCTTGTGATTTGTTTACCTTCTGTGGAACTAACAGTCTCCTTTCTCTTACAGATACACTGGAAAAGGCCGAATTTGAATTTTTGAGTAAAATAAATTATTTAAGCAGAAACGTGCATCTGGATAATGTTCTCGAGAGGGTACAATATGATACTTTGATATTATGAGTAAGTATTATACTGTCGTGCGCTATAATTTCGTGTATTGGTATGTTTTTTGTCTTCGTACTTGCTCGTTCTTAAGTTATGCGGTTTTAGGCTATCCGTCGTTGATATCGTTGCATCGTACTTGCTCGTTCTTTAGTTTTGCGGTTTTAGGCTATCCATCGTTGATATCGTTGCATCGTACTTACTCGTTCTTAAGTTATGCGGTTTTAGGCTATCCGTCGTTGATATTGTGGCATCGTACTCGCTCGTTCTTGAGTTTTGCGGTTTTATGCTATCAGTCGTTGATATCGTGGCATCGTACTCGCTCGTTCTCAAGTTTTGCGGTTTTAGGCTATTCGTCGTTGATATCGTGGCATCGTACTCTCTCGTTCTTAAGTTTTGCGGTTTTAGGCTATCAGTCGTTGATATCGTGGCATCGTACTCTCTCGTTCTTAAGTTTTGTGGTTTTAGGCTATCCGTCGTTGATATCATTGCATCGTACTTATTCGTTCTTAAGTTATGCGGTTTTAGGCTATCCGTCGTTGATATCATTGCATCGTACTTATTCGTTCTTAAGTTATGCGGTTTTAGGCTATCCGTCGTTGATATCATTGCATCATACTTATTCGTTCTTAAGTTATGCGGTTTTAGGCTATCCGTCGTTGATATCATTGCATCGTGCTTGCTCGTTCTTAAGTTATGCGGTTTTAGGCTATCCATCGTTGTTATCGCTGCATCGTACTTATTCGTCCTTATGTTATGCGGTTTTAGGCTATCCGTCGTTGATATCATTGCATCGTACTTATTCGTTCTTAAGTTATGCGGTTTTAGGCTATCCGTTGTTGATATCATTGCATCATACTTATTCGTTGTTAAGTTATGCGGTTTTAGGCTATCCGTCGTTGATATCATTGCATCGTGCTTGCTCGTTCTTAAGTTATACGGTTTTAGGCTATCCGTCTTTGATATTTTTGCATCGTACTTGATCCTCTTTTTGGTGTCAATCGTTCTTCCGCCTCGAATGCTATTATTGTCTCTGATAATATGACAAGTGTTCTCCAGAGTTCTTGATTATTGCCCCTGTCATTATATTATTATAAAACAACTGAAAATACTATCAGATTCAACATCGGAAGAAATATGTGACAACTAAGTTTTGAATGTTTTATTTATTTTTGTGCTTTAGATATAGACAAAAAGTGATTTCAGGGACTGAAATGGTCTAAATAAGCATTATAACTGTGCTTACAGAGCGCACAAAAAAACTTTAAGCTATTCTATGTTTCACAGCTCTAAGAAGGTCATTTCTGAACCATTATTCTGACCATTCAATCTTCTCGTTCATCATAAGTATTTATTTTATTCTGTGTTAATTTTTACACCAAACCTAGTTCATATTTTTATGATAAGAAAGAAAATTATAAAAAAAACTTCAAATTGAGACACCTGCAGTTTCAATTGTCATATGAAATTTAATTTTGCGTGTTCAAATTGTCTTTTTTGAAAAAGCACAGGTCACTTCTCAGCCTATCTGGTTGCATCCAGCAATTGAAATTGCGAAGTGTTTCACATTTTTGTTGAATTTTCTTCCAGTTAAGAAGTACGTCATGCAAGTTTAAGTTTCCTTGTTACATCTCGTTTCACCTAATTCGTAATATCTGGCACTTGAGAATTATATATATATATTTTGACATCAGTACAATCATGTAATTAATATATGAATTTACTATCCTTTTATATCATTTTTCCGGTTTCGAAATGCGTCTGGAATGGTATGAAGATATAATCTTAACACTTCTCAAAAAAATGCTGGGGGTTGTAACATCTTGTACTGCATAATTTATCACGTCTTGCAGGTAATAATTTTTCTATTTAGCTAAATTACCATGTTGACAAAATTCTAAGAATTGCTGAAAAATTAGACCATTATTGGTAAATAGATAGATATATTTTTTCAAAGGCGAATGCACAAAACCTCGAATAAATTTGAGAAATACATAATAAGTTTGGAATCAGTTAACCCTAAAATTAATTTTACTACGGTACATAAACTAAAATACAAGTAATAATTTGCAAAAATTGCATGCACAAACGAACAAGGGACGGATAACAATGGCCAGTCTCCATTGTCTGGAGTCCCAAAATAATTATTTTCTAACAATACTATTTGTATTTTCTACAGCAAATTTGAGAATTGTCATGGAAACCATTATTCTATTCTATTTGTGGGGAATAATTTTGGTTTGAATCCATTAACTGATTTTTTGGAAGTTTTTTCAGTAGAGTACCATGACTGCATCAATGTTAAAAATTTTTCTGGATTTCATTCAAAAGCCGAACGGAATACTGGTGCTTTTTGTGGATTTGTCAGCTTTTCTTATATTTACAACAGTTAATTTTATTCGCACAATTCTCACCACCCAAGTATGGAATATGAATAGATTTACCCAAAAATAAGCATTTGCGATCAATTTCAGATATTAAAATGAAAACATTTTTGAATGAATGTAAGTGTTGCTCTTTATGGCTTTTATGACCTGCTTATTAAAACCATTTTTCAATTTTTAATTTTTGTTGCATGTTTTGCAGAATTCCTGCAGAGAGTAAATTTAGGATAATATTTCAATTATTTGTGTTTTACCCATTCATGATTTATACATAATATTCTTAGAATAATGAAATACTGAAGCGGCAACAACAACAACCAGTTCTCAACAAAAGGTAGAAACATCACGATTATATGCATGTTAAAAAGGGAGGTCTGTCTGCATATTTTATCTTTACCCATTCATGACCAAATACAGTAGTTTCTCTGTCCCAATTTGTCCATTACTGTGTTTGTCTATTTTCAAAATTCTAGAAAATTTTAATTTGCTTGCTCAACTTCTCTTTATCTAAACAATCATGGGTCACATGAAGAAGCCGAAAACCAACAACGAAACTAAACAAATATCTATATATCAAATCTTAACAGAAAATATTTATGATGCTAAATTCATTTTTTTTAATATTCTACTTGTTCCTTACAAAGGACTGGTAGACATTTTGCAATGGTTTTTTTTCATGAGTTATGATTATTCAATTCCTTATGATGCCGTTTCTAGCTTGCTAAAAAGGAAATTGAGTGAAAAATAAATTCCAAAAATTCTATAAATATTATGTTTATTTTAGAAATATTTTCAACCAGTCAACCTATACTGAAATGATTATTCATCCTTTGCGATATTTTGTTAATTCTGCCGCTTACAGACAATTTTGATGTCTTCTGATAACATTTACAATCTCTTCTGCACAGTAAGTAGTAGCAGGTTTTCGTTTTATGTATTCTTCGCTATAGGAGTGGTTCATATTCGCTTGTCACTCATCTTTGTCAGGGATGAGTTAGATGTCTTGCACTCCAATATATTTATTAATTTCGCTTGTGATTTGTTTAGGGCTCTTCTTGGCCTATTTGGTTGCATCTAGCAATTGAAATTGAAAAGTGTTTAATATTTTTGTGGAATTTTCTTACAGTTAAGAACTACGTCATGCAAGATCAAGTTTCTTTGTAACATCTCGTTTCACCTAATTAGTAATATCTGGCACTTGAGAATTATATATACATATTTTGACATCAGTACAATCGTGTAATTGATATATAAATTCACTATCCTTTTAGGTCATTTTCTAGTTTCGAAACGCGTCAGGAATGGTATGAAGATATAATCTTAACACTTATCAAAAACATGCTTGGGGTTGTAACATCTTATACTTCATAATTTATCACGTCTTGCATGTAAGAATTTTTCTATTCAGCTAAATTGCCATGTTGACAAAATTTTAAGAACTTTGATAAATTAGACCATTATTGGTGAATAGATAGATTTTTACAACCTTTTCGTTGTGAAGATGATATTAAAAATATGTATCATATTTTCATTTTAGAGTTACACGTGATAAAGATCAGGCGAATGCATAAAACCTCAAATAAATTTTAGAAATACATAATAAGTATGCGCGTCAGTTAGACCTAAAATTAATTTACTTACATAAACTAAAATACAGTTAATAATTAGCAAAAATTGCATGCACAAACGAACAAGGGATGGATAACAATGGCTAGTCTCCATTGTCTGGAGTCCCAAAATAATTATTTTCTAACAATACTATTTGTATTTTCTACAGTAAAATTTGAGAATTGTCATGGAAACCATTCTATTCTATTTGTGGGAATAATTTTGGTTTGAATCCATTAACTGATTTTTTGGAAGTTTTTTCAGTAGAGTACCATGATTGCATACTAAATGTTAAAAATTTTTTGGATTTTATTCAAAAGTCGAACGGAATGCTGGTGCTTTTTGTGGATTTGTCAGCTTTTCTTATATTTATAACAGTTAATTTTGTTCGCACAATTCTCTCCCAAAAATAAGCATTTGCAATCAATTTTAGATATTAAAATGAAAACATTTTTGAATGGATGTAAGTGTTGCTCTTTATGGCTTTATGACCTGCTTATTAAAACCATTTTTTAATTTATGTTGCATGTTTCACAGAGAGTAAATTTAGGATAATAATTCAATCGTTTGTGTTTTACCCATTCATGATTTATACATGATATGTTTAGAATAATGAAACAGTGAAGGGGCAACAATAACCATTTCACAACAAAAGGTAGAAACATCACAATTATATGTATGTTAAAAAGGGAAATCTGCATATTTTTTCTTTATCCATTCATGACCAAATACGGTGGTTTCCTGGTCCCAATTTGTCCATTACTGTGTCTTTTGTGTTTTCAAAATTCTAGTAAATATGTTTTTTGTTCGCTCAACTTTTCTTTATCTAAACGATCATGGGTCACATGAAGAAGCCGAAAATCAACAGCGAAACTAAACAAATATCAATATATCAAATCTTAACAGAAAATATTAATGATGCTAAACTCAATTTTTTTTTATATTTTTCTTGCTCTTTAAGCATGAGCTGCATATACAATGGACTAGTAGCTGTTTTGCAATGGGTTTTTGTCATGAGTTTTAATTATTCAATTCCTTTTGATGCCGCTTCTAGCTTGCTAAAAAAGAAATTGAGTGAAAAACAAATTCCAAAAATACCTAAAATTATCTATATTTTTGTAGATGCCCATTGATGAACCGATGACACAAGTAATCTTTTTGGAAAGGAGCAGGAAAATATTTCGCGATTTTGAATTCTAATGCAATATTTTGTAAGGAAATTGGGCTAATTGTAGAAAAATTAGTTCACTGAATTGAAAATTCAAAAGCCTAAAAAATTTATCTAATTTAACAATCAACAAAGCACATAATTTTCAGCGTTAAAATGTCGTTCTATAAAAGTCATAGAAACTTTATTGTAAAAATTATCAGATTCAAAATTGGAAAAATATCTGCAACAAATAAATGTTTCATGTCAATAAGTTTTTGTGTACGAATACGTGCCATAACAATTTGCAAGTATCGAGCATCTTTAACTATGTGAAACAAACAAGTTTTTGGTAATATTCTCATACGATTTCCTTCAGATTTGAATTCGTATTTCGTATTTATTGATTATTGGAAAAGCTCAATTATCCACTAAAGGGTTCCTTTTGACATTCGAAAAGTTTTCAACCAGTCAATCTATACTGAAATGATTATTCTTCCTTTATAATATTTTGGTAATCCTGCCGCTTACAGGCATTTTGATTTGTTCCGATAACATTTACAATGTCTTCCACACAATAAGGGGTAGCAGGTTTTTTGTTTAATGTATTCTTCGCTATAGGAGTGATTGGTATTCGCTTGTCACTCATCTTTGTCTGGGATGAGTTAGATGTCTCTCACTTTAATATTTTTTTCAATTTTTCTTATGATTTGTTTTCTTGGTCTATCTGTTACATCTCGTTTCACCTAATTAGTAATATCTAGCACTTGAGAGTTTTATATATATATATTTATATATATATATATATATATATATATATATTTTAAAATTAGTACAATCATGTAATTAATATATAAATTTACTATCCTTTTAGAACCTTTACCGGTTTCGAAACGTGTCAGGAATGGTATGAAGATATTGTAAGATAAACATGCTGGGGGTTGTAACATCTTGTACTACATAATTTATCACGTCCTGCAGGTAAGAATTTTTCAATTTAGCTAAATTACCATGTTGACAAAATTTTAAGAATCATTGAACAATTAGACCATTATTGGTAAATAGATCGTTAGAATTATTACAACCTTCTTGTTGTGAAAACAGTATTAAAAATAAATTTCATATTTACATCATAGAGTTACAAGTAAGAAAGATCAGGCGAATGCACAAAACGTCGAATAATGTTTAGAAATACATAATAAGTATGCGCGCCAGTTAGCCCTCAAATAATACTTTGCAAAAATCGCATGCACAAACGAACAAGGGACGTATAACAATGACCCATGTCCATTGTTCGGAGTCCCAAAACAATTATTTTCTAACAATACTTTTTGTATTTTCTACGGCAAATTTGAGAATTATCATGGAAACCATTATTCTATTCTATTTGTGGGGAATAATTTTGGTTTAAATCCATTAAAATGATTTTTTGGAAGCTTTTTCAGTAGAGTACCATGACTGCACCCGCAATGTAAAAAATTTTTTGGATTTTATTCAGAAGTCGAACTGAATACTGATGTTTTTTGTGGATTTTCAACTTTTCTTATGTTTACAACAGTTTGTTGTTTGTCTTTAATTTTGTTTGCACGATTCTCACCACCCAGGTATGGAATATGAATAGATTTACTCAAAAATAAGCATTTGCAATCAATTTTAGATGTTAAAATGAAAATATTTTTGAATGATTGTAAGTGTTGCTCTTTATGACTTTGTGACCTACATATTTAAACCATTTTTTAATTTTTGTTGCATATTTTGGAGGATTCCTGCAGAGAGTAAATTTGGGATAATATTTCAATTATTTGTGTTTTTCCCATTCATGATTCATACATAATATTTTTTAGGATAATGAAATACTTAAGTGGCAACAACAATCAGTTCACAACAAAAGCTAGAAACATCACAATTATATGCATGTTAAAAAGGGAAGTCTATCGGCATATTTAATCTTTACCCATTCATGACCAAATATGGTGGTTCCTTTGTCCCAAATTTGTCCATTACTGTGTCTGTGTATTTTCAAATTTCTAGAAGATATTGATGATGCTAAACTCAATTTTTTAATACTTTCCTTGTTCCTTGAGCATAAACTTTATATGCAATGGACTGGTAGATATTTTTCAATGGGTTTTTGTCATGATTTATAACCATTCAATTTCTTTTGATGCCGCAATTGAGTGAAAATCAAATTCCAAAAATTCTGAATATTATGTATATTTTTGTGGATGCCCATTGATGAACCGATGATACAAGTAATCTTTTTGGAAAGGAGCAGGAAAATATTTCGAGATTCTATATTCTGATACATTATTTTGTAAGGAAATTGTAGAAAAATTAGTTCACTGAATTGAAAATTCCAAAGCCTAAAGAAATTTCTTTAATTTAACAATCAACAAAGCACATGATTTTCAGCGTTAAAATCTTGTTCCAAAATAGTCATAGAAAGTTTTTTTTCAGATTTAAAATTGGAATGAATATGCAACAAATAAAAGATTTCATGTAAAAATATTTTATGTACGTATACGTAGCATAACGATTTGATAGTATCGAGTATCTTTACCCATTTAAAACAAACGAGTTTTTTTTAAGTCTCATACAGTTTTCTTTTCAGATCTGAATTCGTATTTTCTAGTTATTGATTATTGGAAATGCTCAATTATCCACAAAGGGTACATTTTGGGATTCATGAAATATTTTCAACCAGTCAATCTGTATAATATTTTGTTAATCCTGCCGTTTACAGGCCTTTTGATTTGTTCCGATAACATTTCCAATGTCTTCTACACGATAAGTAGTAGCAGGTTTTTGTTTTATATAATCTTCGCTATAGGAGTGGTTGGTATTCGCTTGTCACTCATCTTTGTCAGATGATTTAGATGTATTGCACTCTAATTATTTTCTCAATTTTTCTTGTGATTTGTTTACCTTCTGTGGAACTACCAGTCTATTTTCTCTTACAGATACACAAGAAAAGCCAGAATTTGAATTTTTAAGTAAAGGTAATTATTTAAGCCGAAAGGTGCATCTGGATAATGTTCTGAAGTTGATACAATCTGATGCTTTGATATCATGAGTACGTATTATATATGGCCAATGCCAGGTAAAGCAAGAATAAGGTGAATGAAATAGGTTTCACTTGGGTTTATCAAGAAATTGTCAAGTTCGTAAAAAAAGTTTCGTATGTCTTTTATAATATGAATTATGTCAGTTTTATTAACTGTATGCTAACATTTTTGCTTTTATGAAAATTCCCAAAATTTTTGATACATTTTCTAGATTACTTGTCGATTTTAATTGTATATCAGTCATTTATTCAGGAATATGACTTTCCAAAATAAATTTTACAATTTTTGATTGAAAACAACTGAAAATACTATCAGATTCAAAATTGGAAGAAATATGTGACAACTGAGTTTTGAATGTTTTGTTGATTTTTGTGCTTTAGATATAGACAAAAAGTGGTTTCAGGGCCTGAAATTGTCTAAATAAGCATAATAACTGTGCTTACAGAGCGCACAACAAACTTCAAGCTATCCTATGTTTCACAGCTCTAGGAAGGTCATTTGTAGTTCATATTTTTATGATAAGAAAAAATTGAAAAAAAAAATTGGAATTGAGACACCTGCAATTCCAATTGTCATATGGAATTTAATTTTACTTGTTCAAATTGTCTTTTTTTAAAAAAGCACAGGTTACTTCCCTGCCTACCCGCTTGCATCCAGCAATTGGTATTGCGAAGTGTTTAATATTTTTGTCATTTTCTTCCAGTTAAGAACTACGTCTGAGTTTCTTTGTCACACCTCGTTTCACTTAATTAGTAATATCTGGCACTTTAGAATTATATATATATACATCTTTTTTTTTACATCAGTATAATCTTCTTGTTATTACTACATTTTCCGGTTTCGAAACGCGTCAGGAATGGTATGAAGATATAATTAACACTTCTCAAAAACATGCTGGGGGTTTTAACATCTTGTACTACATAATTTATCATGTCTTGCAGGTAAGAATTTTTCTATTTATCTAAATTACCATGTCGACAACATTTTTAGAATCTTTGGAAAATTATACCATTATTGGTAAATAGATAGAGAGATTTTTTACAACCTTTTCGTTGTGAAGATGATATTAAAAATATGTATCATATTTTCATTTCTGAGTTACACGTGAGAAAGTTCAGACAAATGCACAAAACCTCGAATAAATTTTAGAAATACATAAGTATGGAGTCGGTTATCCCTAAAATTAATTTACCTACATAAACTAAAATACAGGTAATAATTTGCAAAAAATTATTTTCTAACAATACCTCCTGTATTTTCTACAGCAAAGTTTAGAATCATGATGGAAACCATTGTTCTATTCTATTTGTGGGAAATAATTTTGGTTTGAATCCATTAACTGATTTTTTGGAAGATTTTTCAGTAGAGTACCATGACAGCATCCTCAATGTAAAAAATTTTTTTGGATTTTATTCAAAAGCTGAACGGAATGCTGGTGCTTTTTGTGGATTTGTCAGCTTTTCTTATATTTACAACAGTTAATTTTGTTCCATTATTCTCACCACCCCAGTATGGAATATGAATAGATTTACACAAAAATAAGCATTTGCGATCAATTTTAGATATTAAAAGGAAAACATTTTTGAATGATTGTAAGGGTTGCCCTTTATGACTTTGTAACCTACATAATTAAACCATTTTTTAATTTTTGTTGCATGTTTTGCAGAATTCCTGCAGAGAGTAAATTTAGGATAATATTTCAATTATTTGTGTTTTACCCATTCATGATTTATGCATAATATTTTTAGAATAATGAAATACTGAAGCGGCAAACAACAATCAGTTCATCACCAAAGGTAGAAACATCACAATCATATGCATGTTAAAAAGGGAAGTCTATCTGCATATTTCATCTTTACCCATTCATGACCAAATACGGTGGTTCCTTTGTCCCAATTTGTCCATTACTGTGTCTGTCTATTTTCAAAATTCTAGAAAATTTTATTTTGCTCGCTCTACTTTTCTTTATCTAAACAATCATGGGCCACATGAAGAAGCCGAAAACCAACAACGAAAATTAACAAATATCAATATATCAAATCCTAACAGAAAATATTGATGATGCTAAACTCAATTTTTTTAATATTTTCCTTGTTCCTTACAATGGACTGGTAGACATTTTGCAATGGGTTTTTTTCATGAGTTATAATTATTCAATTTCTTTTGCTGCCGCTTCTAACTTGCTAAAAAAGAAATAGAGTGAAAAATAAATTCCAAAAATTCTAAATATGTTTATTATTGTAGAAATATTTTCAACCAGTCAACCTATACTGAAATGGTTATTCATCCTTTACGATATTTTGTTAATCCTGCGGCTTACAGACAATTTTGATTTCTTCTGATAACATTTACAATCTCTTCCACACAGTAAGTAGTAGCGGGTTTTTTTTTGTGTTTTTTGCTGTAGGAGTGGTTCGTATTCACTTGTCACTCATCTTTGTCAGGGATAAGTTAGATGTCTTGCACTCTAATATTTTTTTAATTTTGCTTGTGTTGTGTTTAAGGTCACTTCTTGGCCTATTTGGTTGCATCTAACAATTGAAATTGCAAAGTGTTTAATAGTTTTGTGGAATTTTCTTCCAGTTAAGAACTACGTCACGCAAGTTCAAGTTTCTTTGTTACATCTCGTTTCACCTAATTCGTAATATCTGGCACTTGAGAATTATATATATATATTTTGACATCAGTACAATCATGTAATTGAGTGACCTGAAAATTAACCGGACCAAGTTTACCTGGAACAAAAATGAGTTAAGCATTGCATAGGGAAGATAATTGATGTGAAATTTTTTTGGCACAATTTCAGACTTAAGGGTTGGAAAAAAATTTTTCTCCAAGTTTATTTAGTACTGTGTCCTTCTATTTATAGAATGATATAATGACCCAGGCGTTTTTGGTACATTATTTCGCCACTATTTTTCAAAAATCAACCCATGCAGAGTGGACTTAGCCAACTTGGAGCATATTGATAATGTGTGCAGAGCGAAATATAAAGTAGCCCTGTGAAACTAAAATGTGGAAAATAGATTTATTACTCAATTGATCGATGTTTGCCATCTTCATAAAACCATTAAAAGTTTTCTTGTTTCAGGTTTATGATGTGTATGGCTGTGTAAGGAGAAGTTGTCTTTCATAAATATATTATGGCGGCCTATTATAATAGAAATCACGATATCATTATTATTATTCCCTTGTGATAAAAATACTACAACTGCATATGACATATTTTATAATGTATATGAGCAATATAATCTTTATTATATATTTTGGGATATAATAGTTGCGTCTGTAGTTCAAGAAGCATTTTTATAGGGATCTGAAGATCTTAATCTGACCTCCATTTGTAGTATATTTCTTCGCAATATTCCATGTTGTATACATGACTGGATTTTGTACATCATTGACTTTTTCTGCTTGTTTTTTTGCTTAACATTTATTTTCACACCACCTTTCTAGTGTACATAACCATCTAGCCTAGTTTAAATTAAAGGCTCAAATTGAATTGTTTTTTTATGCTCAAAGTGTTGCTCACATTTCTTTTTTATTTTAAGCAATTTATCATGAGTAATAAATCTATTCATGGAAAATCAAGATTACCTGTAATAATGAATTTGAGTACGGTAATCCAGACTGCCTCACTGACAGTGATGTGTCCAATGAAACTCCATTTAATGAAGAGGACTTGAAGAGAAAGCAACCAATGTTTGTATGGGATATCAATCGAAAGTGTCAGTACAAAGCTCGAATTTTGAAAACTATCATGAACAAAGCAAAAGTTCACTATGTTGGCTACAACAAAAGACATGATGAATGGGTGAATATAAGTAGAATTTCAACAATGCTTGGCAACAAAAATACATTGGTTAGTATTCCAGAAGATACATCATCAGATGAAGAAGTACCATTGGTTAATTGCACTTGGAAACCAAATGAGCCAGGCAGCATTTCAGAACCTGTTCTATCCGAAAGCAACATTGGGGGAGGTCAGGGAGATGAGAATTGTATCCAAGGGCAAAAAGAAGCCGATGTTGCAAGTTCTGTGCATGTTAACATTGAAACAATAGATAGTGAAGTTATACAGTGTTTTGTGGAAGGTGGTGACGAAATATCACCAAGTAGAATGATAGTTTCCGATCATGAAGTTGAGTCTGTTGAAGGAATAGAAAGTCAAAACAAAAAGGAGAATGGGCAGAAAAGAGAGGTTTCACATGGCATTCAAGAATGTTCTTTAAGTACAGGTATGACTGTGTTTGATTTTTTAAGAGGCTTCATTTTTTAGTAAGCTCTGTCCCATATGCTTGAAAAGTAATACATTCAGTCATCAACATAAATTCTGTTCGCAGGCAAAGAAAAATTTCATGATCTCTTCAATGTGTATGATGAAAATGGGAATTTTTTTAGGTAATGATTATTCTGCATTGACTTTCTCGGTTAACATGATAAATCAGAATAATTACACAGATATTATTCTATCAGGTCAGGCTTAAATGACATCCCAGATTCTATGTCATGGCGTTCAAGCAAATGAGGGAGATGTGAGGATATTAATCACCAGTTTGTCAGATTGTAATGAAATATTACCAGATGAGTTTCTTCCAGGAGCAATCATTATTTGGAAGAGATCGTTACTAAAAAAAGGTAAAGATAAGGTTGATGATCTAAATATTGGAATTTGTATTAAACTTTATTTATATTTTTAGAGAAAAAACGAGGCAGGGGAAGTGAATCATTCCAAGCCAAGCGGAAAAGACTCAGAAATGCTGGACAGTCTTATCAAACTAAAACAAAAGAGGGAATAAAAATAATGCCTGGAAAGAAATTTGTTGGTAAAAACAATTTAACGAGTCTTTTGTTAGACTGGAATTTTTTATTGTAGATTTACTGAATGTTATTGTTTAGATTTCAAATGTGGATGCAGATACAAAAATTGCAACAAGCTTTCAACAATAAAACGAGAAGAAATTTTTGAAAAGTTCTGGGCACTAGAGAGTTATGACAGTCAAAACTATAACATATTGCAATGGATAAAAGAAAAGCCACCGAAGACGCGCAAAGTTCGTTTGGAAAGTGATACATCTATCTCTCGTCCAAAAAATGCCACACGAGTTTATACTTTGAATGGTGTTGATGTTTGCAAGGAAGTCTTTGAGAAAACCCTGGGACTGAACTCTGGTAAAATGACAAGACTTCTACAAAAAAGAACCGAACACAACATAACACCAACTGATGGCAGAGGAAGGCACAACTCTCATCCAAAAGTGAGTGAGATGGTGAAGGGAAGTTTGGATTCTCTTGTTAAGCGTATGCCAAAATACAAATCACATTACACTTTTAAAGGAGATGAGAAATATTTGGCACCTGGTCTGAGAAAGGTTGACATTTACGACTTATGGGAGAACGAATGTTCGAAACAATTTTTGGGACAAATTCCAAGTTATGAATGGTTTTTGGGGTATTGGAAGGAAAATTTCAACTTGAAAGTACACCGCCCATCCACGGATTGCTGCTCTATATGTGATCAACTGCACTCCAACGGAAGTCATGACGAATTGAAACAGCACCATTTAGAAGCAGCAGAAGCTCGAAAAACATTTTCAGAAGACTCCAAAGATCCACATACAATAACATTTGATATGCAAAAAACACAACCACTCCCACATTTAAACACTAATAAAGCATTCTATTTACGACAGCTATGGCTATACAACTTGGGTATACACCATATCTACCAAAAACAGGGGTACATGTATTGTTGGATCGAGGGAACAGCAAAACGAGGCAGCAATGAAGTAGGGAGCTGTTTGAAGAAATTTATCAATGATGAATGTAAGGATTGGGAAAATCTCATTCTATGGTCCGACTGCTGTGGAGGACAGAACCGGAATGTAAACATAATATCATTTTTAATATCCCTTGTAAATGACACATCATTCAAATTTCAAAAGATCGTACACAGATTCATGTGGAGTGGGCATTCTTACTTGCCCAATGACAGTGATTTTAGTTTTATTGAGAAAAAGAAAAATGCTGCATTATCAATTTCTTCTGCAAATGAATATATTTATCTCATAAAGTCAGCAAGAAAAACCAGACCGTTCAAGGTGCACCAAATGCTTCCAGAAGACTTCAATGATATATCTCAGCTTTCATCTAATTATTTAAAAGCGAAAATGACAACAGACAAGGAACCAATGAAAATTTCCAAAATGCACGAAATGATTTACGAGAGAGGATTATTTGGATACAGGTTTAGAAATTCATATTTTGACACTGTGGTGAAAACTGTAGATCTGCAAAAGAGATTACGCTCATCAGGATATACAATAGCAAACATTCCTCCTTTATATCCAGAAGGTGTTGCTATCAGTCAAAAAATATATAATGATCTGATGGAATTATTGAAGTTTGTACCTCCTATTTATCATGATTTCTACAAGTCGTTAAGACATGATGGGCAAGAGGAAGAAACTTTGATGTATCCAGATTCTGATAATGAGGCTGTGTGAATGGTACTGCATGAGATTTTAAATGGCTGATGGCTGGCCACCTCAGAAAAACTTTTGTCTTTAAAGATATAGTGGAAATTTCTTTCATTTTTCATTTCTTAATTTTCATTTCATTGCCACTGTTTTTGTCACTTTTTTGAAAAAATAAAATTTGAAAAATTAGCTTTTCTTGGCGGACTTTTTCTAAATATTTTTATTTGATGAATCTGCGTCATAATTGTTCTTGAATTAATTGATGGGCATTAAACAACTATAAATGAACATGCCATATCTCCATATAATATAAAGCATTACTCAATGTCGTAACTATCATTTTGGTAATCAGTAGTTGTATATAAATCAGGTTTTCAGGCTGTGAAAAATATGTTACTAATGCATCTTTATCATCTATTAATTTGTTATCACTTATTGCATCTTCAAGTGTTGAATTTTGGTGTAAAAAATTTTTTCTGTTGTTTTTTTTTTTTTGTTCACTTTTTTTCAACTTGGTCCACTTAAATATTTTTTGAAAATTGAAATTTTCGCTCCTAGTTTTCGTAGATCTGTCAACTACCTCATGAAATAGCGGACCAAGTATTACTTTCACGAATAAAAAAAAAGTAGGGGGCCTCGACCCCCCAAAATTTTTGAAAAAATTTTTATTGTTATGAGCATCATTTTTGATGAAAAAGTTTTAATATTAACTGCAATCTTCATATGGAAATAAATCCCGAACTTTAAACGCGTTTTTCTCAAAATCAACTTTTTTGACTTGGTCCGGTTCATGTTTAGGTCACTCAATTAATATATGAATTTACTATCCTTTTAGATCATTTTTCCGCTTTCGAAACGCGTCTGGAATGGTATTAAGATATAATCTTAACACTTCTCAAAAACATGCTGGGGGTTGTAACATCTTGTACTGCATAATTTATCACGTCTTGCAGGTAATAATTTTTCTATTTAGCTAAATTACCATGTTGACAAAATTCTAAGAATTGTTGAAAAATTAGACCATTATTGGTAAATAGATAGATAGATTTTTTCAACCATGTCGTTGTGAAGATGATATTACAAATAAATATCATATTTTCATTTTAGAGTTACACGTGAGAAAGATCAGGCGAATGCACAAAACCTCGAATAAATTTTAGAAATACATAATAAGTATGCACGTCAGTTAACCCTAAAATTAATTTACCTACGTAAACTAAAATACAGGTAATAATTTGCAAAAATTTCATGCACAAACGAACAAGGGACGGATAACAATGGCCAGTCTCCATTGTCTGGAGTCCCAAAATAATTATTTTCTAACAATACCTTTTGTATTTTCTACGGCAAATTTGAGAAATATTATGGAAACGATTATTCTATTCTATTTGTGGGGAATAATTTTGGTTTAAATCCATTAACTGATTTTTTTGAAGTTTTTTCAGTATAGTACCATGATTGCATACTCAATGTTAAAAATTTTTTGGATTTTATTCAAAAGCCGAACGGAATACTGGTGCTTTTTGTGGATTTGTCAGCTTTTCTTATATTTACAACAGTTAATTTTGTTCGCACAATTCTCACCACCCATCTATGGAATATGAATAGATTTACCCAAAAATAAGCATTTGCGATCAATTTTAGATATTAAAATGAAAACATTTTTGAATGAATGTAAGTGTTGCTCTTTATGGCTTTTATGACCTGCTTATTAAAACAATTTTTCAATTTTTAATTTTTGTTGCATGTTTTGCAGAATTCCTGCAGAGAGTAAATTTAGGATAATATTTCAATTATTTGTGTTTTACCCATTCATGATTTATACATAATATTTTCAGAATAATGAAATACTGAAGCGGCAACAACAACAACCAGTTCTCAACAAAAGGTAGAAACATCACAATTATATGCATGTTAAAAAGGGAAGTCTGTCTGCATATTTTATCTTTACCCATTCATGACCAAATACAGTAGTTTCTCTGTCCCAATTTGTCCATTACTGTGTTTGTCCATTTTCAAAATTCTAGAAAATTTTATTTTGCTTGCTCAACTTCTCTTTATCTAAACAATCATGGGTCACATGAAGAAGCCGAAAACCAACAACGAAACTAAACAAATATCAATATATCAAATCTCAACAGAAAATATTTATGATGCTAAATTCATTTTTTTTAATATTCTACTTGTTCCTTACAAAGGACTGGTAGACATTTTGCAATGGTTTTTTTTCATGAGTTATGATTATTCAATTCCTTATGATGCCGCTTCTAGCTTGCTAAAAAGGAAATTGAGTGAAAAATAAATTCCAAAAATTCTAAATATTATGTTTATTTTAGAAATATTTTCAACCAGTCAACCTATACTGAAATGATTATTCATCCTTTGCGATATTTTGTTAATTCTGCCGCTTACAGACAATTTTGATGTCTTCTGATAACATTTACAATCTCTTCTGCACAGTAAGTAGTAGCAGGTTTTTGTTTTATGTATTCTTCGCTATAGGAGTGGTTCGTATTCGCTTGTCACTCATCTTTGTCAGGGATGAGTTAGATGTTTTGCACTCCAATATATTTATTAATTTCGCTTGTGATTTGTTTAGGGCTCTTCTTGGCCTATTTGGTTGCATCTAGCAATTGAAATTAAAAAGTGTTTAATATTTTTTGTGGAATTTTCTTCCAGTTAAGAAATACGTCATGCAAGATCAAGTTTCTTTGTTACATCTCGTTTCACCCGAGAATTATATATATATATTTTGACATCAGTACAATCGTGTAATTCATATATAAATTCACTATCCTTTTAGATCATTTTCTAGTTTCGAAACGCGTCAGGAATGGTATGAAAATATAATCCTAACACTTCTCAAAAACATGCTTGGAGTTGTAACATCTATACTGCATAATTTATCACGTCTTGCATGTAAGAATTTTTCTATTCAGCTAAATTACCATGTTGACAAAATTTTAAGAATCTTGATAAATTAGACCATTATTGGTAAATAGATAGATTTTTACAACCTTTTCGTTGTTAAAATGCGTACAGGTTCACATGCGTACAGAGCACAAAAACAAAAAAAGAAACTAGCACTTTGCGGTAGACTTCATAGCAAACTGTTCTGTTTCATTGGGAAACATAAGTAGAGGCATGCAGAGCATTGCGCTTGCCCAAAACGCAAGGGTAAAATACAACGAACAGAGGAGAAACGCAACCTACGCATACGTGTAGTGAGAGCTTAACACGTTTTTCTGTATCAAAAATACCAGAGTCAGTGGATTGATGGGTTTTATTTATAAAATAAAACCCAAAGTGTGAATGAAATTGTTCATGCGAGGCATGCCCCGTTTTAATTATTTCCAGAGCAGTGGAATGCAGATTCTTTCCGTTTATTATCAGTAAATAAAGCGTAGTTGTACACTCCGTTGTAAAGACGTATCCGGTGTCGGTATCGATGATGAAAAATTTCCGATACCAGTACCGATACTTCAAAAATCAACGATACTTGCCGATACCGATACCGATACCTCGGCCCATCTCTAATTTCTAACAATGCTTTTTGTATTTTCTACAGCAAATTTGAGAATTATCATGGAAGCAATTATTCTATTTGTGGGGAATAATTTTGGTTTGAATTCATTAACTGATTTTTTGAAGTTTTTTTCAGTAGAGTGTACCATGACTGCATCTCCAATGTTAAAAAATTTTCTGGATTTTATTCAAAAGCCGAACGAAATGCTGGCACCCAAGTATGGGATATGAATAGATTTACCCAAAAATAAGCATTTGCGATCAATTTTAGATATTAAAATGAAAACATTTTTGAATGATTGTAAGTTTTGCTCTTTATGACTTTGTGACCTACATATTTAAACCATTTTTTTAATTTTTGTTACATTTTTTGTTTTTCCCATTCATGATTTATACATAATATTTTTAGGATAATGAAATACTTAAGCGGCAACGACAATCAGTTGACAACAAAAGGTAGAAATACACAATTATATGCATGTTTAAAAGGGAAGTCTAATCTGCATATTTTATCTTTACCCATTCATGACCAAATACGGTGGTTCCTTAATTCCGATTTGTCCATTACTGCGACTGTGTATTTTCAAAATTCTAGAAAATTTTATTTTGCTCGCTCAACTTTTCTTTATGTAAATGATCATGGGTCACATGAAGAAGCCAACAACCAACAACGAAACTAAACAAATATCAATATATCAAATCCTAACAGAAAATATTCATTATGCTAAACTCAATTTTTTTAATATTTTTCTTGTTCCTTGAACATGAGCTGCACATACAATGGACTGGTAGACATTTTGCAATGGGTTTTTGTCATGAGGTATTATCATTCAATTCCTTTTCATGCCGCAATTGAGTGAAAAACAAATTCCAAAAATTCTAAGTATTATGTATATTTTTGTAGATGCCCATTGATGGACCGATTATACAAGTAATCTTTTTGGAAAGTAGCAGGAAAATATTTTGATATTCTAAATTTTGATGCATTATTTTGTGAGGAAATTGTAGAAAAATTAGTTCACTGAATTGAAAATTCCAAATCCTAAAAAAATTTCAACAAATCACATAATTTTTCAGCGTTAAAATCTCGTTCTAAAATAGTCGTAGAAACTTTATTGTAAATATTATCAAATTTAAAATTGGAATAAATATGCAACAACAAAAAAGTTTTTTCATGTCAAAATATTTTATTTACGTTAAGATAGCATAACAATTTGATAGTATCGAGCATCTTTAACCCATTTGAAACGAACGAGTTTTTGGTAAAAGTCTCGTACAGTTTTCTTTTTTTTGATTAGAATTCGTATTTCCTGTTTATTGATTATTGGAAAAGCTCAATTATCCACAAAGGGTTCATTTTGGGATTCAAGAAATATTTTCAGGAAGTCAAATCTATACTGAAATAATGATTCTTCCTTTATAATATTTTGTTAATCCTGCCGCTTACAGGCCTTTTGATTTGTTCCGATAACATTTCCAATGTCTTCTTCACAGTAAGTAGTAGCAGGTTTTTGTTTTATGTAATCTTCGCTATAGGAGTGGTTGTTATTCACTTATCACTCATCTTTGTCAGATGATTTAGATGTATTACACTCTAATTATTTTTTCAATTTTGCTTGTGATTTGTTTACCTCCTGTGGAACTAACAGTCTCCTTTCTCTTACAGATACACTGGAAAAGGCCGAATTTGAATTTTTAAGTAAAGTAAATTATTCAAGCAGAAAGGTGCATTTGGATAATGTTCTGAAGTTGGTACGATCTAATGCTTTGATATTATGAGTAAGTATTATATATGGCCAATGCCCGGTAAAGCAAGAATATGGTGAATGGAATAGGTTTCACTTGGGTTTATCAAGAGATTGTCAAGTTTGTAAAAAAAAGTTTTGTATGTCTTTTATAATATGTATTATGGTAGTATTATTAACTGTATGTTACATATTTGCGTTTATGAAATTCCAAAAATTGTCGATACATTTTCTAGATTACTTGTGTAGTCTCAATTTTTATTGTATTTGTGTCATTTATTCAGGAAAATGACTCTTTCCGAATAAAGTTTTACATTTTTTGATTAAAAAAAAACTGAAAATACAATCATATTCAAAATCAGAAAAAACATGTGACAACTGTGACAACTAAGTTTTGAATGTTTTGTTTATTTTTCTTCTTTAGATATAGACAAAAAGTAGTTTCAGGGCCCTAAATTGTTTTAATAAGCATTATAACTGTGCTTACAGAGTGCACAACGAACTTCAAGCTATCTTATGTTTAACAGCTCTAAGAAGGTTATTTGTAGTTCATATTTTTATGATTAGAGAAAAAAATTGAAAAAAAAAAATGGAATTGAGACACCTGCAATTCCAATTGTCATATGAAATTTAATTTTGCTTGTTCAAATTGTCTTTTTTTGAAAAAGCACAGCTTACTTCCCTGCCTATCCGCTTGCATCCAGCAATTGGAATTGCGAAGTGTTTAATATTTTTGTCGAATTTTCTTCCAGTTAAGAACTACGTCATGCAAGTTCGAGTTTCTTTGTCACACCTTGTTTTACTTAATTAGTAATATCTGGCACTTTTGAATTATATATATATATATACATGTTTTTTTACATCAGTACAATCTTGTTATTACTACATTTTCCGGTTTCGAAACACGTCAGGAATGGTATGAAGATATAATTAACACTTCTCAAAAACATGTTGGGGGTTGTAACATCTTGTACTACATAATTTATCATGTCTTGCAGGTAAGAATTTTTCTATTTAGCTAAATTACCTTAGAGATTTTTTACAATCTTTTCGTTGTGAAGATGATATTAAAAATATGTATCATATTTTCATTTTTGAGTTACACGTGAAAAAGTTCAGGCGAATGCACAAAGTCTCGAATAAATTTTAGAAATACATAATAAGTGTGCGCGTCAGTTTGACCTAAAATTAATTTACCTACATAAACTAAAATACAGGTGATAATTTGCAAAAATTGCATTCACAAGCGAACAAGAGACAGGTAACAATGGCCCGTGTCCATTGTTTGGAACCCCTAAATAATTATTTTCTAACAATACCTCCTGTATTTTCTAAAGCAAATTTAAGAATCATGATGGAAACCATTATTCTATTCTATTTGTGGGAAATAATTTTGGTTTGAATCCATTAACTGATTTTTTGGAAGACTTTAAAGTGGAGTACCATGACTGCATCCTCAATGTAAAAATTTTTTTTGGATTTTATTCAAAAGCCGAACAGAATACTGGTGCTTTTTGTGGATTTGTCAGCTTTTCTTATATTTACAATTAATTTTGTTCCATTATTCTCACCACCCAAGTATGGAATATGAATAGATTTACCCAGAGATAAGCATTTGCAATCTATTTTATATATTAAAATGAAAACATTTTTGAATGATTGTAAGTGTTGCTCTTTATGGCTTTCATGACCTGCTTATTAAAACCATTTTTCAATTTTTGTTGCATGTTTTGCAGAAATCCTGCAGAGTAAATTTAGGATAATAATTCAATCGTTTCTGTTTTACCCATTCTTGATTTATACATAATATTTTTAGAATAATGAAACACTGAAGGGGCATTCATGACCAAATACGGTGGTTGCTTGGTCTCAATTTGTCCATTACTGTGTCTGTGTATTTACAAAATTCTAGAAAATTTTATTTTGCTCGCTCAACTTTTCTTTATCTGAACGATCATGGGTCACATGAAGAAGCTGAAAATCAACAGCGAAACTAAACAAATATCAATATATCAAATCTTAACAGAAAATATTAATGATGCTAACTCAATTTTTTTTTTATATTTTTCTTGATCCTTGAGCATGAGCTGCATATACAATGGACTAGTAGATATTTTACAATGGTTTTTTTGTCATGAGTTGTAATTATTCAATTCCTTTTGATGCCGCTTCTAGCTTGCCGAAAAAGAAATTGAGTGAAAAACAAATTCCAAAAATTCCTAAAATTATGTATATTTTTGTAGATGCCCATTTATGAACCGATGATATGAGTAATCTTTTTGGAAAGGAGCAGGAAAATATTTCGAGATTCTATATTCTGATACATTATTTTGTAAGGAAATTGGACTAATTGTAGAAAAATTAGTCCACTGAATTGAAAATTCAAAAGCCTAAAAAATGTCTCTAATTTAACAATCAACAAAGCACATAATATTCAGTGTTGAAATCTCGTTCTAAAAAAGTCGTACAAACTTTGTTGTAAAAAAAATTATCCCATTTGTGAACCGATTATACAAGTAATCTTTTTGGAAAGGAGCAGGAAAATATTTAGAGATTTTTAAATTCTGATGCAATATTTTGTAAGGATATTGGGCTGATTGTAGAAAAAATTAGTCCACTGAATTAAAAATTCAAAAGCCTAAAAAATTTCTCTAATTTAACAATCAACAAAGCAAATAATTTTCAGTGTTGAAATCTCGTTCTAAAAAAGTCATACAAACTTTATTGTAAAAAATTATCAGATTTAAAATTGGAAAAATATGCAACAAATAAGTGTTTCATGTCAAAAAGTTTTTTGTACGAATACGTGGCATAACAAGTTGCAAGTATCGCGCATCTTTACCCATCTGAAACAAACAAGTTTTTGGTAAAAGTCTCATACAATTTTCTTCAGATTTGAATTCTTATTTCCTATTTATTGAATATTGGAAAACTCAATTATCTACAAAAGGATTCATTTTCACATTCTACAAATATTTTCAACCAGTCCATCTATACTCAATTGATTGTTCTTCATCTATGATATTTTGTTAATCTTTCCTCTTACAGACAATTTGATTTGTTCTGATAACATTTACAATGTCTTCTACACAGTAAGTGGTAGCAGGTTTTTTGTTTTACGTATTCTTTGCTATGGGAGTGGTTGGTATTCGCTTGTCACTCATCTTTATTTGGGCTGAGTTGGATGTCTCTCACTATAATATTTTTTTCAATTTCGCTTCTGATTTGTTTTCTTGGCTTATATAAAATTACTATTCGTTTAGATCCTTTTTTCGAAATGTTTCAGGAATGGTATGAAGATAATATAAGATAAACATGCTGGGGGTTGTAACATCTTGTACTACATTATTTATCACGTCCTTCAGGTAAGAATTTTTCAATTCAGCAAAATTACCATGTTGACAAAATTTTAGGAATCTTTGCAAAATTAGACCATTATTGGTAAATAGATAGTTAGATTTATTACAACCTTTTTGTTGTGAAAATAGTATTTAAAATAAATGTCATATTTACATTTTCGAGTTAAACGTAAGAAAGATCAGGGGAATGCACAAAACCTCTAATAAATTTTAGAAATTCATAATAAGTTTGCGCGCCAGTTAACCCTAAAGTAATAATTTGCAAAAATTGCATACACAAACGAACAAGTGACAGTTAATAATGACCCATGTCCAATGTTTGGAGTTTCAAAATAATTATTTTCTAACAATACTTTTTGTATTTTCTGCAGCAAATTTGAGAATTATCGTGGAAATCATTGTTCTATTCCATTTGTGGGGAGTAATTTTGGTTTGAAACTGATTTTTTTGAAGTTTTTTCAGTAGAGTACCATGACTACATCCTCAATGTTAAAATTTTTTTGGATTTTATTCAAAAGCCCAACGGAATACTGGTGTTTTTTGTGGATTTGTCAGCTTTTCTTATATTTACAACAGTTTGTTGTTTGTGTTTAACTTTGTTCGCACATTTCTCACCACCCAAGTATGGAATATGAATAGATTTACACAAAAATAAGCATTTGCGATCAATTTTAGATATTAGAATGAAAAAAATTTTGAATGATTGTAAGTGTTGCTCTTTATGACCATGTGACCTACATATTTAAACCATTTTTTATTTTTGTTGCATGTTTTAGAGAATTCCTGCAGAGAGTAAATTTAGGTTAATATTTCAATTACCGTATTTTGCGGACTAAAAGCACCTCCGTACTCATGGTCGCAAAGGGTCATTTTCCCAAAATTTCACTATTTTTTACACAGATATGATGCAACAAAGTAATAGTTGCAAACATAACTGAATTTATCAGCGCGAAAGTTCGTCCGAGTCAGTGAACGACTACTCAAAAACGGAAATGCACGCCGCACGGTGCTGACGGTACCCTAATTTATTGACTCAAGCACATGGTCTACAATTTCGTTGCGATCGTGACTAAAAAAAATCGTTTATCTCCAGGTATGATACCAATCGCCTTCGTGTGATCCATTTTCCACAGACACCGAGGACGAAGACTTTGGACGGTTCTGGTTTAATTTCGCCATTTCATGTTGTCATTATTACTTGTCGAGATATATATCATGCATTTAATACATTGCCTACAAATAAACTTTAAATCAACAATTATTCGTTGCCCAGTTAGCGCGATTGGCAAACCGCCCGTTTATTCTTGAACGAAGATTACCACACATGACGTCATGTTGTGAACATAAACAGAACCTACACGGCGAAAGTGGTTTTCGCAATAGTACAAAACAATATCACAGTGTGAAAATATGCAATTGTGAAATTTAAAATTTACTTAGTCGATTATTAAAGGAACGATATGGATTGGATTTGGGAAATTTCTCAGTAATTTGTGTCCAACTTGTTAAGTTTTGATTCCTTAAAAATATATTTCAAACAATATATCTGTGATGAATTAATTCATATTTATTTGAAAATCTGGCTAATAAATACCGAAACATAATCTTCGATTTCACAATTGCGGGATTTTGAATTTGGCGTCTTTCCAAAATTCCGAGGTAATTTGCGCCAGTGGAACTGATCATGATACTAATATTTTAAATATGATCAAACATGGGTACATGATTGATGGACAGGACAATACCAGGGTGATTTTATGATGTATTTAGCACGAATTCATTGAGCGAATAGAATATGAACATGTAAAATCTGCGGAACATATATTCAGTAGAAAATTGGTTTCCCTACAACCGCAAATTGTCCCACGGCTCGTATCTATAAAAAATTCCTCACAAATTGCCGTGGATCAGGAAAAAACAATAAATGGGTCGAGGCAAAGTATAAGTCTCCGAAGGGAAAGTTTTGGGAAAAAGTAGCGACTTATAGTCCGCGAAATACGGTATTTGTGTTTTACCAATTCATGATTTATACATAATATTTTTAGGATAATGAAATACTGAAGCGGCAACAACAATCAGTTCACAACAAAAGTTAGAATCATCACAATAGGATCATCACAATTATATGCATGTTTAAAAGGGAAGTCTATCTGCATGTTTTATCTTTACCCATTCATGACCAAATATGGTGGTTCCTTGGTCCCAATTTGTCCATTACTGTGTCTGTCTATTTTCAAAATTCTAGAAAATTTTATTTTGCTCTCTCAACTTTTCTTTATCTAAACAATCATGGGTCACATGAAGAAGCCGAAGACCAACAACGAAACTAAACAAATATCAATATATCAAATCCTATTGATGATGCTAAACTCAATTTTTTTAATATTTTCCTTGTTCCTTGAGCATGAGCTGCATATACAATGAAATGGTAGATATTTTGCAATGGGTTTTTGTCATGAGTTATAATCAATCAATTCCTTTTGATGCCGCAATTCAGTGAAAGACAAATTTCAAAAACTCTAAATATTATGTATATTTTTGTAGATGCCCATTAATGAACCGATGATACAAGTAATCTTTTGGGAAAGGAGCAGGAAAATATTTTACTATTCTAAATTCTGATGCATTATTTTGTGAGGAAATTTAAGAAAAATAAGTTTTTCATGTAAAAATATTTTATGTACTTAAAATGTAACATAACAATTTGATAGTATCGAGCGCCTTTAACCTATTTGAAAAAAAAAAAAATTTTTTTGGTAGAAGTATCATACAGTTTTCTTTTCAGATTAGAATTCGTATTTCCTATTTATTGATTATTGGAAAAACTCAATTATCCACAAAGGGTTCATTTTGGGATTCAAGAAATGTTTTCAACCAGTCAAATCTATACTGAAATGATGATTCTTCCTTTATAATATTTTGTTAATTCTGCCGCTTACAGGCATTTGGATTTGTTCCAATAACATTAACAATGTCTTCTACACAGTAAGTAGTGGCAGGTTTTTTGTTTTATGTGTTCATGGCTATAGGAGTGGTTGGTATTCGCTTGTCACTCATCTTTGTCAGATGATTTAGATGTCTTGCACTCTAATTATTTTCTCAATTTTGCTTATGATTTGTTTACCTTCTGTGGAACTAATAGTCTCCTTTCTCTTACATATACACTGGTAAAAGCCGAATTTTGACCGACAACTAAGTTTTGAATGTATTGTTTATTTTTGTTCTTTAGATATAGACAAAACGCGATTTCAGGGCCTGAAATGGTCGAAATAAGCTTTATAACTGTGTTTACAGAGCGCACAAGAAAGCTATTCTAAGTTTAACAGCTCTAATTCTGAATCAATATTCTGACCATTAAATCTTCTCGTTCATCATAACTATTTATTTTATTCTATATTAATTTTTACACCAAACCTATTCGGGTGTAGTTTCATATTTTTACGATGAGAAGTAAAATTTAAATTGAGACACCTGCAATTCTAATTATCATATGAAATTTAATTTTGCTTGTTCAAATTGTCTTTTTTTTTTTGAAAAAGCACAGGTCACTTTTTGGCCTATCTGGTTGCATCCAGCAATTGAAATTGCGAAGTGTTTAATATTTTTGTCGAATTTTCTTCCAATTAAGAACTATGCAATGCAAGTTCAAGTTTCTTTGTTACATCTCGTTTTGCTTAATTAGTAATATCTCACACTTGAGAATTATATATATATATGTTTTGACATCGGTACAATCATGTAATTAATATATAAATTTATTATCCTTTTAGATCATTTTCCGGTTTTGAAACGAGTCAGGAATGGTATGAAGATATAATTAACACTTCTCAAAAACATGTTGGGGGTTGTAACATCTTGTACTACATAATTTATCACGTCTTGGAGGTAAGAATTTTTCTATTTAGCTAAATTACCATGTTGACAAAATTTTAAGAATCGTTGGAAAATTAGACCAATATTGGAAAATAATACTGGTGGATTTTGGTGGAATATTGGAATACTGGTGCTTTTTGTGGATTTTTCAGCCATTCTTATATTTACAACAGTTAATTTTGTTCGCAAAATTCTCACCACCCAAGTATGGAATATGAATATATTTACCCAAAAATAAGCATTTGCGATCAATTTTAGATATTAAAAACGAAAACATTTTTGAATGATTGTAAGTGTTGCTCTTTATGACTTTGTGACCTTCATATTTAAACCAATTTTTGTTTTTTGTTGCATGTTTTATAGAATTCCCGCAGAGAGTAAATTTAGGATAATATTTCAATTATTTGTGTTTTACCCATTCATGATTTATACATAATACTTTTAGAATAATGAAATACTGAAGCGGCAACAACAATCGTTTACAACAAAAGGTAGAGCCATCACAATTATATGCATGTTAAAAAGAGAAGTCTATCTGCATATTTTTATCTTTACCCATTCATGACCAGATACGGTGGTTCCTTGGTCCCAATTTGTCCTTTACTGTGTCTGTGTATTTTCAAAATTCTGGAAAATTTTATTTTGCTTGCTCAACTTTTCTTTATCTAAACGATCATGGGTCGCATGAAGAAGCCGAAAACCAACATTGGAACTAAATGAATATCAATATATAAAATCCTACCAGAAAATATTGATGATGCTAAACTCATTTTTTAAAATTTTTTTTTTGTTCGTGGAGCATGAGCTGCACATACAATGGACTTGTAGACATTTTGCAATGGGTTTTTGCCATGAGTTATAATCATTCAATTCCTTCTGATGCCGCAATTAAGTGAAAAAAAAATTCTAAATATTATGTATATTTTTGTAGATGCCCATTGATGAACCGATGATACAATTAATCTTTTTTGAAAGGTGCAGGAAAATATTTCGATATTCTCTATTCTGATGCATTATTTTGTAAGGAAATTGTAGAAAAATTAGTTCACTGAATTGAAATTTCCAAAACCTAAAGAAATTTCTTTAATTTAACAATCAACAAAGCACATAATTTTCAGCGTTAAAATCTTGTTCTAAAATAGTCATAGAAACTTTATTGTAAATATTATCGTATTTAAAATTGGAAGAAATATGTAACAAAAAAAAGTTTTTCATGTAAAATATTTTATGTACGTAAAGATAGCATAACGATTTGATAGTATCAAGCATCTTTAACCTATTTGAAACAAATAGTTTTTGGTAAAAGTCTCGTACAGTTTTCTTTACAGATTAAAATTTGTATTTACTATTTATTGATTATTGGAAAACCTCAATTTCCGCAAAGGGTTCATTTTGGGATTCAAGAAATATTTTTCAACCAGTCAATCTATACTGAAATGATTATTCTTCCTTTATAATATTTTATTAATCCTGCCGCTTACAGACATTTTGATTTGTTCCGATAACATTTACAATGTCTTCTACACAGTAAGTGGTAGCAGGTTTCTGTTTTATGTATTCTTCACCATAGGAGTGGTTGGCATTCGCTTGTCACTCATCTTTGTCAGATGATTTAGATGTTTTGCACTCTAATTATTTTCTCAATTTCGCTTGTGATTTGTTTACCTTTTGTGGAACTACCAGTCTCCTTTCTCTTACAGATACACTGGAAGAGGCCGAATTTGAATTTTTATGTAAAGTAAATTATTTAAGCAGAAAGGTGCATCTGGATAATGTTCTGAAGTTGGTACAATCTAATGCTTTGATATTATGATTAAGTGTTATATATGGCCAATGCCAGGTAAAGCAAGAATAAGGTGAATGAATTAGGTTTCACTTGGGTTTATCAAGAAATTTTCAAGTTTGTAAAAAAAAAGTTTCGTATGTCTTTTATAATATGAATTATGGTAGTTTTATTAACTGTATGCTAAAATTTTTGCTTTTATGAAATTCCAAAAATTTTTGATACATTTTCTAGATTTCTTGTGTAGTCTTCGATTTTTATTGTATTTGAGACATTTATTCAGGAAAATGACTCTTTGCAGAACAAAATTTTACATTTTTTTTTTGATTAATAACAACTGAAAATACTATCAGATTCAAATTTGGAAGAAATATGTGACAACTAAGTTTTGAATGCTTTATGATTTTTGTTCTTTAGATATAGACAAAAAGTGATTTCAGGGCCTGAAATGGTCTAAATAAGCATTATAAATGAGCTTACAGAGCGCACAAGAAACTTTAAGCTATTCTTTGTTTTACAGCTCTAAGAAGGTCATTTCTGAACCAATATTCTGACCATTCAATCTTCTCGTTCATATCATAACTATTTATTTTTTTCTGTGTTAATTTTTTTACACCAAACCTATTCGGGAGTAGTTCATATTTTTATGATTAAGAAGAAGAAATTAAAACAAAATTGAATCGAGACGCCTGAAATTCCAATTGTCATATGGAATTTAATTTTGCTTTTTCAAATTGTCTTTTTTTGAAAAAGCATGGCCTATCTGGTTGCATCCAGCTATTGAAATTTCGAAGTGTTTAATATTTTTGTCGAATTTTCTTCCAGTTAAGAACTACGTCATGCAAGTTCAAGTTTCTTTGTTACATCTCGTTTCACCTAATGAGTAATATCTGGCACTTGAGAATTATATATATATATATATATATTTTTACACCAGTACAATCATGTAATTAATATATAAATTTAATATTCTTTTAGATCATTTTCCGGTTTCGAAACACGTCAGGAATGGTATGAAGATATAATCTTAATACTTATACTAGGGGTTGTAACATCTTGTGCTACATAATTTATCACGTCTTGCAGGTAAGAATTTTTCTATTTAGCTGAATTACCATGTTGACAAAATTTTTAGAATCGTTGATAAATTACACCATTATTGGTATCATTATCGTATATACATTTTAGAGTTACAAGTAAGAAAGATGAGGCGAATGCACAAAACCTTGAATAAAGTTCAGAAATATATGATAAGTATGCGCGATAGATAGCCCCAAAATTAAATCACCTACATAAAATAAAATTCAAGTACTATTTTGCAAAAATTGCATGCCCCAAGGAACAAAGGACGGATACCAATGGCGCATGTCCATTGTTTGGAGTCCAAAAACAATTATTTTCTAAAAATACTTTCTGTGTTTTCTACAGCCAATTTGAGAATTTTCATGGAAACCATTATTCTATTCTATTCGTGCGGAATAATTTTGTTTTGAAGCCATTAACTGAATTTTTGAAAGTTTTTTCAGAAGAGTGCACCATGACAGCATCCTCAATGTTAAAAATGTTTTGGATTTTATTCAAATCTGAACGGAATACTGTTGCTTTTTGTGGATTTGTCAGCTTTTCTTATATTTACAACAGTTAATTTTGTTCGCACAATTCTCACCACCCAAGTATGGAATATGAATAGATTTACCCAAAAATAAGCATTTGCGATCAATTTTAGATATTAAAAACGAAAACATTTTTGAATGATTGTAAGTGTTGCTCTTTATGACTTTGTGACCTTCATATTTAAACCAATTTTTGTTTTTTGTTGCATGTTTTATAGAATTCCCGCAGAGAGTAAATTTAGGATAATATTTCAATTATTTGTGTTTTACCCATTCATGATTTATACATAATACTTTTAGAATAATGAAATACTGAAGCGGCAACAACAATCGTTTACAACAAAAGGTAGAGCCATCACAATTATATGCATGTTAAAAAGGGAAGTCTATCTGCATATTTTTATCTTTACCCATTCATGACCAGATACGGTGGTTCCTTGGTCCCAATTTGTCCTTTACTGTGTCTGTGTATTTTCAAAATTCTGGAAAATTTTATTTTGCTTGCTCAACTTTTCTTTATCTAAACGATCATGGGTCGCATGAAGAAAGCCGAAAACCAACATTGGAACTAAATGAATATCAATATATAAAATCCTACCAGAAAATATTGATGATGCTAAACTCATTTTTTAAAATTTTTTTTTTGTTCGTGGAGCATGAGCTGCACATACAATGGACTTGTAGACATTTTGCAATGGGTTTTTTGCCATGAGTTATAATCATTCAATTCCTTCTGATGCCGCAATTAAGTGAAAAAAAAATTCTAAATATTATGTATATTTTTGTAGATGCCCATTGATGAACCGATGATACAATTAAATTTTTTTGAAAGGTGCAGGAAAATATTTCGATATTCTCTATTCTGATGCATTATTTTGTAAGGAAATTGTAGAAAAATTAGTTCACTGAATTGAAAATTCCAAAACCTAAAGAAATTTCTTTAATTTAACAATCAACAAAGCACATAATTTTCAGCGTTAAAATCTTGTTCTAAAATAGTCATAGAAACTTTATTAGAAATATTATCGTATTTAAAATTGGAAGAAATATGTAACAAAAAAAAGTTTTTCATGTAAAATATTTTATGTACGTAAAGATAGCATAACGATTTGATAGTATCAAGCATCTTTAACCTATTTGAAACAAATAGTTTTTGGTAAAAGTCTCGTACAGTTTTCTTTACAGATTAAAATTCGTATTTACTATTTATTGATTATTGGAAAACCTCAATTTCCGCAAAGGGTTCATTTTGGGATTCAAGAAATATTTTCAACCGGTCAATCTATACTGAAATGATTATTCTTCCTTTATAATATTTTATTAATCCTGCCGCTTACAGACATTTTGATTTGTTCCGATAACATTTACAATGTCTTCTACACAGTAAGTGGTAGCAGGTTTCTGTTTTATGTATTCTTCACCATAGGAGTGGTTGGCATTCGCTTGTCACTCATCTTTGTCAGATGATTTAGATGTTTTGCACTCTAATTATTTTCTCAATTTCGCTTGTGATTTGTTTACCTTTTGTGGAACTACCAGTCTCCTTTCTCTTACAGATACACTGGAAGAGGCCGAATTTGAATTTTTTATGTAAAGTAAATTATTTAAGCAGAAAGGTGCATCTGGATAATGTTCTGAAGTTGGTACAATCTAATGCTTTGATATTATGATTAAGTTTTATATATGGCCAATGCCAGGTAAAGCAAGAATAAGGTGAATGAATTAGGTTTCACTTGGGTTTATCAAGAAATTTTCAAGTTTGTAAAAAAAAAGTTTCGTATGTCTTTTATAATATGAATTATGGTAGTTTTATTAACTGTATGCTAAAATTTTTGCTTTTATGAAATTCCAAAAAATTTTGATACATTTTCTAGATTTCTTGTGTAGTCTTCGATTTTTTTATTGTATTTGAGACATTTATTCAGGAAAATGACTCTTTGCAGAACAAAAATTTTACATTTTTTTGATTAATAACAACTGAAAAATACCATCAGATTCAAATTTGGAAGAAATATGTGACAACTAAGTTTTGAATGCTTTATGATTTTTGTTCTTTAGATATAGACAAAAAGTGATTTCAGGGCCTGAAATGGTCTAAATAAGCATTATAAATGAGCTTACAGAGCGCCCAAGAAACTTTAAGCTATTCTTTGTTCTACAGCTCTAAGAAGGTCATTTCTGAACCAATATTCTGACCATTCAATCTTCTCGTTCATCATAACTATTTATTTTTTTCTGTGTTAATTTTTACACCAAAACTATTCGGGAGTAGTTCATATTTTTATGATTAAGAAGATTTTGGGATTCAAGAAATATTTTCAACCGGTCAATCTATACTGAAATGATTATTCTTCCTTTATAATATTTTATTAATCCTGCCGCTTACAGACATTTTGATTTGTTCCGATAACATTTACAATGTCTTCTACACAGTAAGTGGTAGCAGGTTTCTGTTTTATGTATTCTTCACCATAGGAGTGGTTGGCATTCGCTTGTCACTCATCTTTGTCAGATGATTTAGATGTTTTGCACTCTAATTATTTTCTCAATTTCGCTTGTGATTTGTTTACCTTTTGTGGAACTACCAGTCTCCTTTCTCTTACAGATACACTGGAAGAGGCCGAATTTGAATTTTTATGTAAAGTAAATTATTTAAGCAGAAAGGTGCATCTGGATAATGTTCTGAAGTTGGTACAATCTAATGCTTTGATATTATGATTAAGTTTTATATATGGCCAATGCCAGGTAAAGCAAGAATAAGGTGAATGAATTAGGTTTCACTTGGGTTTATCAAGAAATTTTCAAGTTTGTAAAAAAAAAGTTTCGTATGTCTTTTATAATATGAATTATGGTAGTTTTATTAACTGTATGCTAAAATTTTTGCTTTTATGAAATTCCAAAAATTTTTGATACATTTTCTAGATTTCTTGTGTAGTCTTCGATTTTTATTGTATTTGAGACATTTATTCAGGAAAATGACTCTTTGCAGAACAAAATTTTACATTTTTTGATTAATAACAACTGAAAATACTATCAGATTCAAATTTGGAAGAAATATGTGACAACTAAGTTTTGAATGCTTTATGATTTTTGTTCTTTAGATATAGACAAAAAGTGATTTCAGGGCCTGAAATGGTCTAAATAAGCATTATAAATGAGCTTACAGAGCGCACAAGAAACTTTAAGGTATTCTTTGTTTTACAGCTCTAAGAAGGTCATTTCTGAACCAATATTCTGACCATTCAATCTTCTCGTTCATCATAACTATTTATTTTTTTCTGTGTTAATTTTTACACCAAACCTATTCGGGAGTAGTTCATATTTTTATGATTAAGAAGAAGAAATTAAAACAAAATTGAATCGAGACGCCTGAAATTCCAATTGTCATATGGAATTTAATTTTGCTTTTTCAAATTGTCTTTTTTTGAAAAAGCATGGCCTATCTGGTTGCATCCAGCTATTGAAATTTCGAAGTGTTTAATATTTTTGTCGAATTTTCTTCCAGTTAAGAACTACGTCATGCAAGTTCAAGTTTCTTTGTTACATCTCGTTTCACCTAATGAGTAATATCTGGCACTTGAGAATTATTATATATATATATATATATTTTTTACACCAGTACAATCATGTAATTAATATATAAATTTTAATATTCTTTTAGATCATTTTCCGGTTTCGAAACACGTCAGGAATGATATGAAGATATAATCTTAATACTTATACTAGGGGTTGTAACATCTTGTGCTACATAATTTTCACGTCTTGCAGGTAAGAATTTTTCTATTTAGCTGAATTACCATGTTGACAAAATTTTTAGAATCGTTGATAAATTACACCATTATTGGTATCATTATCGTATATACATTTTAGAGTTACAAGTAAGAAAGATGAGGCGAATGCACAAACCTTGAATAAAGTTCAGAAATATATGATAAGTATGCGCGATAGATAGCCCCAAAATTAAATCACCTACATAAAATAAAATTCAAGTACTATTTTGCAAAAATTGCATGCCCCAAGGAACAAAGGACGGATACCAATGGCGCATGTCCATTGTTTGGAGTCCAAAAACAATTATTTTCTAAAAATACTTTCTGTGTTTTCTACAGCCAATTTGAGAATTTTCATGGAAACCATTATTCTATTCTATTCGTGTGGAATAATTTTGTTTTGAAGCCATTAACTGAATTTTTGAAAGTTTTTTCAGAAGAGTGCACCATGACAGCATCCTCAATGTTAAAAATGTTTTGGATTTTATTCAAATCTGAACGGAATACTGTTGCTTTTTGTGGATTTGTCAGCTTTTCTTATATTTACAACAGTTAATTTTGTTCGCACAATTCTCACCACCCAAGTATGGAATATGAATAGATTTACCCAAAAATAAGCATTTGCGATCAATTTTAGATATTAAAAACGAAAACATTTTTGAATGATTGTAAGTGTTGCTCTTTATGACTTTGTGACCTTCATATTTAAACCAATTTTTGTTTTTTGTTGCATGTTTTATAGAATTCCCGCAGAGAGTAAATTTAGGATAATATTTCAATTATTTGTGTTTTACCCATTCATGATTTATACATAATACTTTTAGAATAATGAAATACTGAAGCGGCAACAACAATCGTTTACAACAAAAGGTAGAGCCATCACAATTATATGTATGTTAAAAAGGGAAGTCTATCTGCATATTTTTATCTTTACCCATTCATGACCAGATACGGTGGTTCCTTGGTCCCAATTTGTCCTTTACTGTGTCTGTGTATTTTCAAAATTCTGGAAAATTTTATTTTGCTTGCTCAACTTTTCTTTATCTAAACGATCATGGGTCGCATGAAGAAGCCGAAAACCAACATTGGAACTAAATGAATATCAATATATAAAATCCTACCAGAAAATATTGATGATGCTAAACTCATTTTTTAAAATTTTTTTTTGTTTGTGGAGCATGAGCTGCACATACAATGGACTTGTAGACATTTTGCAATGGGTTTTTGCCATGAGTTATAATCATTCAATTCCTTCTGATGCCGCAATTAAGTGAAAAAAAAATTCTAAATATTATGTATATTTTGTAGATGCCCATTGATGAACCGATGATACAATTAATCTTTTTTGAAAGGTGCAGGAAAATATTTCGATATTCTCTATTCTGATGCATTATTTTGTAAGGAAATTGTAGAAAAATTAGTTCACTGAATTGAAAATTCCAAAACCTAAAGAAATTTCTTTAATTTAACAATCAACAAAGCACATAATTTTCAGCGTTAAAATCTTGTTCTAATATAGTCATAGAAACTTTATTGTAAATATTATCGTATTTAAAATTGGAAGAAATATGTAACAAAAAAAAGTTTTTCATGTAAAATATTTTATGTACGTAAAGATAGCATAACGATTTGATAGTATCAAGCATCTTTAACCTATTTGAAACAAATAGTTTTTGGTAAAAGTCTCGTACAGTTTTCTTTACAGATTAAAATTCGTATTTACTATTTATTGATTATTGGAAAACCTCAATTTCCGCAAAGGGTTCATTTTGGGATTCAAGAAATATTTTCAACCAGTCAATCTATACTGAAATGATTATTCTTCCTTTATAATATTTTATTAATCCTGCCGCTTACAGACATTTTGATTTGTTCCGATAACATTTACAATGTCTTCTACACAGTAAGTGGTAGCAGGTTTCTGTTTTATGTATTCTTCACCATAGGAGTGGTTGGCATTCGCTTGTCACTCATCTTTGTCAGATGATTTAGATGTTTTGCACTCTTAATTATTTTCTCAATTTCGCTTGTGATTTGTTTACCTTTTGTGGAACTACCAGTCTCCTTTCTCTTACAGATACACTGGAAGAGGCCGAATTTGAATTTTTTATGTAAAGTAAAATTATTTAAGCAGAAAGGTGCATCTGGATAATGTTCTGAAGTTGGTACAATCTAATGCTTTGATATTATGATTAAGTTTTATATATGGCCAATGCCAGGTAAAGCAAGAATAAGGTGAATGAATTAGGTTTCACTTGGGTTTATCAAGAAATTTTCAAGTTTGTAAAAAAAAAAAGTTTCGTATGTCTTTTATAATATGAATTATGGTAGTTTTATTAACTGTATGCTAAAATTTTTGCTTTTATGAAATTCCAAAAATTTTTGATACATTTTCTAGATTTCTTGTGTAGTCTTCGATTTTTTTATTGTATTTGAGACATTTATTCAGGAAAATGACTCTTTGCAGAACAAAATTTTACATTTTTTGATTAATAACAACTGAAAAATACTATCAGATTCAAATTTGGAAGAAATATGTGACAACTAAGTTTTGAATGCTTTATGATTTTTGTTCTTTAGATATAGACAAAAAGTGATTTCAGGGCCTGAAATGGTCTAAATAAGCATTATAAATGAGCTTACAGAGCGCACAAGAAACTTTAAGCTATTCTTTGTTTTACAGCTCTAAGAAGGTCATTTCTGAACCAATATTCTGACCATTCAATCTTCTCGTTCATCATAACTATTTATTTTTTTCTGTGTTAATTTTTACACCAAACCTATTCGGGAGTAGTTCATATTTTTATGATTAAGAAGAAGAAATTAAAACAAAATTGAATCGAGACGCCTGAAATTCCAATTGTCATATGGAATTTAATTTTGCTTTTTCAAATTGTCTTTTTTTGAAAAAGCATGGCCTATCTGGTTGCATCCAGCTATTGAAATTTCGAAGTGTTTAATATTTTTGTCGAATTTTCTTCCAGTTAAGAACTACGTCATGCAAGTTCAAGTTTCTTTGTTACATCTCGTTTCACCTAATGAGTAATATCTGGCACTTGAGAATTATATATATATATATATATTTTTACACCAGTACAATCATGTAATTAATATATAAATTTAATATTCTTTTAGATCATTTTCCGGTTTCGAAACACGTCAGGAATGGTATGAAGATATAATCTTAATACTTATACTAGGGGTTGTAACATCTTGTGCTACATAATTTATCACGTCTTGCAGGTAAGAATTTTTCTATTTAGCTGAATTACCATGTTGACAAAATTTTTAGAATCGTTGATAAATTACACCATTATTGGTATCATTATCGTATATACATTTTAGATTTACAAGTAAGAAAGATGAGGCGAATGCACAAAACCTTGAATAAAGTTCAGAAATATATGATAAGTATGCGCGATAGCCCCAAAATTAAATCACCTACATAAAATAAAATTCAAGTACTATTTTGCAAAAATTGCATGCCCCAAGGAACAAAGGACGGATACCAATGGCGCATGTCCATTGTTTGGAGTCCAAAAACAATTATTTTCTAAAAATACTTTCTGTGTTTTCTACAGCCAATTTGAGAATTTTCATGGAAACCATTATTCTATTCTATTCGTGCGGAATAATTTTGTTTTGAAGCCATTAACTGAATTTTTGGAAGTTTTTTCAGAAGAGTGCACCATGACAGCATCCTCAATGTTAAAAATGTTTTGGATTTTATTCAAATCTGAACGGAATACTGTTGCTTTTTGTGGATTTGTCAGCTTTTCTTATATTTACAACAGTTAATTTTGTTCGCACAATTCTCACCACCCAAGTATGAAATATGAATTGATTTACCCAAAAATAAGCATTTGCGATCAATTTTAGATATTAAAATGAAAACATTTTTGCATGATTGTAAGTGCTGCTCTTTATGACTTTGTGACCTACATATTTAAACCATTTTTTTTTATATTTGTTGCATGTTTTGGAGAATTCCTGCAGAGAGTAAATTAAGGATAATATTTCAATTATTTGTGTTTTACCCATTTATGTTTTATACTTAATATTTTTTGGATAATGAAATCCTGAAGCGGCAACTGCAATCAGTTCACAACAAAAGGTAGAATCATCAAAACTATATACATGTTACAAAGGGAAGTCTATCTGCATATTTTTTCTTTACCCATTCTTGACCAAATACGGTAGTTCCTTGGTCCCAATTTGTCTATTACTGTGTCTGTGTATTTTCAAAATTCTAGAAAATTATTTTATTTTGCTCGCTCAACTTTTCTTTATGTATACGATCATGGGTCCCATGAAGTAGCCGAAAACCAACAACGAAACTAAACAAAATATCAATATATCAAATCCTAACAGAAAATATTGATTATGCTAAACTCAATTTTTTTAATATTTTGCTTGTTCCTTGAGCATGAGCTGCATATACAATGGACTAGTAGATATTTTAAAATGGGTTTTTGTCATGAGTTATAATCATTCAATTCCTTTTGATGCCGCAATTGAGTGAAAAACAAATTCCAAAAATTCTAAATATTATGTATATTTTTGTAGATGCCCATTGATGTACCAATGTTACAAGTAATCTTTTTGGAAAGGAGCAGGAAAATATTTCGAGATTCTATATTCTGATGCATTATTTTGTATGGAAATAGTAGAAAAATTAGTTCACTGAATTGCAAATTCCAAAGCCTAAAGAAATTTCTTTAATTTAACAATCAACAAAGCACATAATTTTCAGCGTTAAAATTTTGTTCTAAAATAGTCATAAATATAGGAGTGATTGGTATTCGCTTGTCACTCATCTTTGTCTGGGATGAGTTCTACGTCTTTCACCTTATTATTCTTTTCAATTTCGCTTCTGATTTGTTTTCTTGGCTTATATAAAATTACTATTCGTTTAGATCCTTTACAGGTTTCGAAATGTGTCAGGAATGGTATGAAGATAATATAAGATAAACATGCTGGGGGTTGTAACATCTTGTACTACATAATTTATCACGTCCTGCAGGTAAGAATTTTTCAATTTAGCTAAATTACCATGTTGACAAAATTTTAAGAATCTTTGAAAAAATAGACCATTATTGCTAAATAGATAGTTAGATTTATTACAACCTTTTTGTTGTGAAAATAGTATTTAAAATAAATGTCATATTTACATTTTCGAGTTAAACGTAAGAAAGATCAGGGGAATGCACAAAACCTCGAATAAAGTTTAGAAATACATAATAAGTTTGCGCGCCAGTTAACCCTAAAGTACGGTAATAGTTTGCAAAAATTGCATACAAAAACGAACAAGTGACAGTTAATAATGACCCATGTCCATTGTTTGGAGTTTCAAAATAATTATTTTCTAACAATACTTTTTGTATTTTCTACAAATTCGAGAATTATCATGGAAACCATTGTTCTATTCTATTTGTGGGGAGTAATTTTGGTTTGAACTGATTTTTTGAAGTTTTTTCAGTAGAATTTTTAATTTTTGTTGCATGTTTTGGAGGATTCCTGCAGAGAGTAATTTTAGGATAATATTTCAATTATTTGTGTTGTGTTTTTCCTATTCATGATTTATACATAATATTTTTAGGATAATGAGATACTTAAGCGGCAACAACAATCAGTTCACAACAAAAGGTAGAAACATCACAATTATATGCATGTTAAAAAGGGAAGTCTACCTGCATATTTTATCTTTACCCATTCATGACCAAATATGGTGGTTCCTTTGTCCCAAATTTGTCCATTACTGTGTCCATGTATTTTCAAATTTATAGAAAATTTTATTTTGCTCGCTCAACTTTTCTTTATGTAAACGATCATGGGTCACACAAAGAAGCCGAAAACCAACAACGAAACTAAACAAATATCAATATATCAAATCCTAACAGAAAATATTGATGATGCTAAACTCAATTTTTTAATATTTTCCTTGTTCCTTGAGCATAAACTTCATATGCAATGGACTGCTAGATATTTTTCAATGTTTTGAGATTCTATATTCTGATGCATTATTTTGTAAGGAAATTGTAGAAAAATTAGTTCACTGAATTGAAAATTCTAAAGCCTAAAGAAATTTCTTTAATTTACCAATCAACAAAGCACATAATTTTCAGCGTTAAAATCTTGTTCTAAAATAGTCATAGAAAGTTTTTTTTCCGATTTAAAATTGGAATGAATATGCAACAAATCTACGTAGCATAACGATTTGATAGTATCGAGCATCTTTACCCATTTAAAACAAACGAGTTTTTGGTAAAAGTCTCGTACAGTTTTCTTTTTTGATTAGAATTCGTATTTCCTATTTATTGATTATTGGAAAAGCTCTATTATCCACAAAGGGTTCATTTTGGGATTCAAGAAATATTTTCAACCAGTCAATCTGTACTGAAATGATGATTCTTCTTTTATAATATTTTGTTAATCCTGCCGCTTACAGGCATTTTGATTTGTTCCGATAACATTTACAATATCTTCTACACAGTAAGTAGTAGCAGTTTTTTTTTATGTATTCTTCGCTCTAGGAGTGGTTGGTATTCGCTTGTCACTCATCTTTGTCAGATGATTTAGATGTCTTGCACTCTAATTATTTTTTCAATTTTGCTTGTGATTTGTTTACCTTCTGTGGAACTAATAGTCTCCTTTCTCTCACAGATACATTGGAAAAGGCCAATTTCGAATTTTTAAGTAAAGTAAATTATTTAAGCAGAAAGGTGCATCTGGATAATGTTCTGAAGTTGGTACAATCTGATGCTTTGATATTATGAGTAATTATTATGTATGGTCAATGCCAGGTAAAGCAAGAATAAGGTGAATGTAATAGGTTTCACTTGGATTTATCAAGAAATTGTCAAGTTTGTAAAAAAAAGTTTTGTATGTCTTTTATAATATGGATTATGTCAGTTTTATTAATTGTATGCTAAAATTTTTGCTTTTATGAAAATTCCAAAAATTATTGATACATTTTCTAGACTACTTGTGTAGTTTTCGATTTTTATTGTATTTGAGTCATTTATTCAGGAAAATGACTCTTTCCAAAATAAGTTTTACATTTTTTGATTAAAAACAAACTGAAAATACAATCATATTCAAAATCAGAAGAAACATTTGACAACTGTGACAACTAAGTTTTGAATATTTTGTTTATTTTTCTTCTTTAGGTATAGACAAAAAGTAGTTTCAGGGCCCTAAATTGTTTTAATAAGCATTATAACTGTGCTTACAGAGTGCACAACAAACTTCAAGCTATTTTATGTTTAACAGCTCTAAGAAGGTTATTTGTAGTTCATATTTTTATGATAAGAAAAAATTGAAAAAAAAAATTGGAATTGAGACACCTGCAATTCCAATTGTCATATGAAATTTAATTTTGCTTGTTCAAATTGTCTTTTTTAAAAAAGCACAGCTTACTTCCCTGCCTATCCGCTTGCATCCAGCAATTGGAATTGCGAAGTGTTTAATATTCTTGTCGAATTTTCTTCCAGTTAAGAACTACGTCATGCAAGTTCGAGTTTCTTTGTCACACCTCGTTTCACTTAATTAGTAATATCTGGCACTTTTGAATTATATATATATATACATCTTTTTTTTACATCAGTATAATCTTGTTATTACTACATTTTCCGGTTTCGAAACGCGTCAGGAATGGTATGAAGATATAATTAACACTTCTCAAAAACATGCTGGGGGTTGTAACATCTTGTACTACATAATTTATCAAGTCTTGCAGGTAAGAATTTTTCTATTTAGCTAAATTACCATGTCGACAACATTTTTAGAATCGTTGGAAAATTAGACCATTATTGGTAAATAGATAGAGAGATTTTTTACAACCTTTTCGTTGTGAAGATAATATTAAAAATATGTATCATATTTTCATTTTTGAGTTACACGTGAGAAAGATCAGGCGAATGCACAAAACCTCGAATAAATTTTAGAAATACATAATAAGTATGCGCGTCAGTTAGCCCTAAAATTAATTTTCCTACATAAACTAAAATACAGGTAATAATTTGCAAAAAATTATTTTCTAACAATACCTCCTGTATTTTCTACAGCAAATTTTAGAATCATGATGGAAACCATTATTCTATTTGTGGGAAATAATTTTGGTTTGAATCCATTAACTGATTTTTTGGAAGATTTTTCAGTAGAGTGCCATGACTGCATCCTCAATGTAATATTTTAGAAATATTTTCAACCAGTCAACCTATACTGAAATGATTATTCATCCTTTGCGATATTTTGTTAATTCTGCCGCTTACAGACAATTTTTTCATCTGATAACATTTACAATCTCTTCTGCACAGTAACTAGTAGCAGGTTTTTGTTTTATGTATTCTTCGCTATAGGAGTGGTTTCGATTCGCTTGTCACTCATCTTTGTCAGGGATGAGTTAGATGTCTTGCACTCCAATATTTTTTTTAATTTCGCTTGTGATTTGTTTAGGGTCACTTCTTGGCCTATTTGGTTGCATCTAGCAATTGAAATTGAAAAGTGTTTAATATTTTTGTGGAATTTTCTTCCAGTTAAGAACTACGTCATGCAAGATCAAGTTTCTTTGTTACATCTTGTTTCACCTAATTAGTAATATCTGGCACTTGAGAATTATATATATATATATTATATTTTGACATCAGTACAATCGTGTAATTCATATATAAATTCACTATCCTTTTAGATCATTTTCTAGTTTCGAAACGCGTCAGGAATGGTATGAAGATATAATCTTAACACTTCTCAAAAACATGCTTGGGGTTGTAACATCTTATACTTCATAATTTATCACGTCTTGCATGTAAGAATTTTTCTATTCAGCCAAATTGCCATGTTGACAAAATTTTAAGAATCTTGATAAATTAGACCATTATTGGTAAATAGATAGATTTTTACAACCTTTTCGTTGTGAAGATGATATTAAAAATATGTATCATATTTTCATTTTAGAGTTACACTTGATAAAGATCAGGCGAATGCACAAAACCTCGAATAAATTTTAGAAATACATAATAAGTATGTGCGTCAGTTAGCCCTAAAATTAATTTACCTACGTAAACTAAAATGCAAGTAATAATTTGCAAAAATTGCATGCGCAAACGAACAAGGGATGGATAACAATGGCTAGTCTCCATTGTCTGGAGTCCCAAAATAATTATTTTCTAACAATACTATTTGTATTTTCTACATCAAATTTGAGAATTGTCATGGAAACCATTCTATTCTATTCTATTTGTGGGAATAATTTTGGTTTGAATCCATTAACTGATTTTTTGGAAGTTTTTTCAGTAGAGTACCATGATTGCATACTCAATGTTAAAAATTGTTTGGATTTTATTCAAAAGCCGATCAGAATGCTGGTGCTTTTTGTGGATTTGTCTGCTTTTCTTATATTTACAACAGTTAATTTTGTTCGCACAATTCTCACCACCCATGTATGGAATATGAATAGATTTTCCCAAAAATAAGCATTTGCAATCAATTTTAGATATTAAAATGAAAACATTTTTGAATGAATGTAAGTGTTGCTCTTTATGGCTTTTATGACCTGCTTATTAAAACCATTTTTCAATTTTTAATTTTTTTTCCATGTTTCGCAGAATTCCTGCAGAGAGTAAATTTAGGATAATATTTCAATTATTTGTGTTTTACCCATTCATGATTTATACATAATATTTTTAGAATAATGAAATACTGAAGCGGCAACAACAACGACCAGTTCTCAACAAAAGGTAGAAACATCACAATTATATGCATGTTAAAAAGGGAAGTCTGTCTGCATATTTTATCTTTACCCATTTATGACCAAATACAGTAGTTTCTCTGTCCCAATTTGTCCATTACTGTGTTTGTCTATTTTCAAAATTCTAGAAAATTTTATTTTGCTTGCTCAACTTCTCTTTATCTAAACAATCATGGGTCACATGAAGAAGCCGAAAATCAACAGCGAAATTAAACAAATATCAATATATCTAATCTTAACAGAAAATATTTATGATGCTAAATTAAATTTTTTTAAAATTCTACTTGTTCCTTACAATGGACCGGTAGACATTTTGCAATGTTTTTTTTTTCATGAGTTATGATTATTCAATTCCTTTTGATGCCACTTCTAGCTTGCCAAAAAGGAAATTGAGTGAAAAATAAATTCCAAAAATTCTAAATTTTATGTTTATTGTTGTAGAAATATTTTCAACCAGTCAACCTATACTGAAATGATTATTCATCCTTTGCGATATTTTGTTAATTCTGCCGCTTACAGACATTTTGATTTCTTCTGATAACATTTACAATCTCTTCTGCACAGTAAGTAGTAGCAGGTTTTTGTTTTATGTATTCTTCGCTATAGGAGTGGTTTCGATTCGCTTGTCACTCATCTTTGTCAGTGATGAGTTAGATGTCTTGCACTCCAATATTTTTTTTAATTTCGCTTGTGATTTGTTTAGGGTCACTTCTTGGCCTATTTGGTTGCATCTAGCAATTGAAATTGAAAAGTGTTTAATATTTTTGTGGAATTTTCTTCCAGTTAAGAACTACGTCATGCAAGATCAAGTTTCTTTGTTACATCTCGTTTCACCCGAGAATTATATATATATATTTTGACATCAGTACAATCGTGTAATTCATATATAAATTCACTATCCTTTTAGATCATTTTGTAAACGCGTCAGGAATGGTATGAAGATATAATCTTAACACTTCTCAAAAACATGCTTGGGGTTGTAACATCTTATACTGCATAATTATTCACGTCTTGCATGTAAGAATTTTTCTATTCAGCCAAATTGCCATGTTAACAAAATTTTAAGAATCTTGATAAATTAGACCATTATTGGTAAATAGATAGATTTTTACAACCTTTTCGTTGTTAAAATAGTATTAAAAATATACATCATATTTACATTTAGAGTTACACTTAAAAAAAAATCAGGCGGATGCACAAAACCTCTAATGAGGTTTAGAAATACATAAAATGTATGCGCGCCAGTTGGCCCTAAATTTAGTTTACCTGCATAAAATAAAAGTAATAATTTGCAAAAATTCCATGCACAAATGAACTAGGGACGGATAACAATGTTCAGTGTCCATTGTTTAGAGTCCCAAAATAATTATTTCTAATAGAGATGGTCCGATACCAAAAATTTCGTCAATTCGATACAAGTACCGATACCACCTTCATAATTTATATTCTGATACCGCCGATACCGATTACTTTGTTAAATATGTTAAAGGCCCTTTTGTATCCACATACTTATGCTCTTTTTATAGTTCCGCCCACGTATGTGTGCGCCTACGTACGTTTGCACCATTGAACTCTTGCCTCCATGTGAGTGCAAACTTTTATGGATGATAATATACTGAATTTTTGCTGCGTTTCAGCTAGAGATGGGCCGGTGTATCGGTATCAGAATCGGTATCGGCAAGTATCGGTGATTTTTGTAGTATCGGTACCGGTACTGGTATCGGAAAATTTTCATCCCCGATACCGCCGATACCAAATCCGATACCGGATACATCTTTGCAACGGAGCAGAGCGTACAAATACGCTTTATTTACGGATAATAAATGAAAAGACCTCGCATTCCGTTGCTCTGAAAAATAATTAAAATAGGGCATGTCTCGCGTGAACAATTTTATTTACAATTTGGGTTCTATTAAATAAAACCCATCAATCCACTTACTATATGCCCTCTTTGATGCAGAAAAAGGTGTTATTTAAATAAAACCCATCAATCTACTCACTATATGCTCTCTTTGATGCAGAAATAGGTGTTAAGGTCGCACAACACGTTTTCGTAGGTTGCGTTTTTTCCTGGTTTTTGTTTACGCAAGCGCAATGCTCTGCACGCATCTCCTTACGTTTTCTAATGAAACAGAACTGCTTGCTATGAAATGTACCGCAGATTGCTTGTTTCTTTTTTTGCGTTTGTGCTTTGTATGTAAGTGAACACGATTAACGAAAAGAAATGCAGGCGTGTATTGCCGTTTTTATTTTATTGCCTGAACGTAATGCAACGCATCGGTAAGACAACTTCATGTGCATTGCGGCCTTGGCCTCAATGGGATGTCATGTTAGTGTGTATCCACGATCTTTGGACCCATGTATGCTTGAACGCAGCAACAATTCAGTACATTTTCATCCATAAAAGTTTGCACTTAAATGGATGCAAGAATTCAAGGGTACAAACGTGCGTAGGCGCACACATACGCAAGTGCAACGATAACAAGGGCATAAGTATGTGGACAGATAAAGGTCTTTAACATATTTAACAAAGTACTCTGTATCGACGGCATCGGTATCGGAATATAAATTACGGAGGTGGTATCGATACTTGTATCGGTATCGGCGAAAATTTTGGTATCGGCCCATCTCTAGTTTCAGCATACATGGGTCCAAAGATTGAGTGCAAATGTTCGTGGTTACACAACTATCGTGACACCGAAAGGCCACAATACATTTGAAGTTGTCTTACCGATGCATTGCATTACGTTTCGAGCGATAAAATAAAAACGGCAAGACACGCCTGCATTGCTTTCCGTTAATCTGGTTCACATGCGTACAGAGCACAAAAACAAAAAAAAGAAACGAGCACTCTGCGGTAGACTTCATAGCAAACTGTTCTGTTTCATTGGGAAACGTAAGTAGAGGCATGCAGAGCATTGCGCTTGCCCAAAACGCAAGGGTAAAATACAACGAACAGAGGAGAAACGCAACCTACGCATATGTGTAGTGCGAGCTTAACACGTTTTTCTGTATCAAAAATACCAGAGTCGGTGGATTGATGGGTTTTATTTATAAAACCCAAAGTGTGAATGAAATTGTTCACGCGAGGCATGCCCCGTTTTAATTATTTCCAGAGCAGTGGAATGCGGAGTCTTTCCATTTATTATCAGTAAATAAAGCGTAGTTGTACACTCCGTTGTAAAGACGTATCCGGTGTCGGTATCGGCGATGAGAAAATTCCCGATACCAGTACCGATACTTCAAAAATCAGTGATACTTGCCGATACCGATTCCGATACCGATACCTCGGCCCATGTCTAATTTCTAACAATGCTTTTTGTATTTTCTACAGCAAATTTGAGAATTATCATGGAAACAATTATTCTATTTGTGGGGAATGATTTTGGTTTGAATTCATTAACTGATTTTTTTGAAGTTTTTTTCAGTAGAGTATACCATGACTGCATCTCCAATGTTAAAAAATTTTCGGGATTTTATTCAAAAGCCGAACGAAATACTGGCACCCAAGTATGGGATATGAATAGATTAAACCAAAGATAAGCATTTGCGTTCAATTTTAGATATTAAAATGAAAAATTTTTGAATATTTGAAAGTGTTGCTCTTATGGTAGTTTTTATGTTAGTTTTATTAACTGTATCCTAAAATTTTTGCTTTTATGAAATTCCAAAAATTTTTGATACATTTTCTAGATTACTTGTGTAGTCTTCGATTTTTATAGTATTTGAGTCATTTATTCAGGAAAATGACTCTTTACAAAAGAAATTAAGCCCATTTTACCATTTTTTGATTAAAAAAATACTGACAATTCTATCAGATTTAAAATCGGAAAAAATATGTGACAACGAAGTTTTGAATGTTTTGATTTTTGTGCTTTAAATATAGACAAAAAGTGGTTTCAGGGCCTGAAATGGTCGAAATAAGCATTATAACTGTGCTTGAGAGTGCACAAGCTATCCTATGTTTCACAGATCTAAGAAGGTCATTGCTGAACCAATATTCTGACCATTTAATCTTCTCGTTCATAGTACCGGTAAGTGTTTATTTTTGTCTGTGTTAATTTTTACACCAAACCTTTTCGGGAGTAGTTCATATTTTTATGATAAGAAGAAAAAATTTATGATCATTTTCGGGTTTTGAAACGCATCAGGAATAGTAAAAAGATATAAACTTAGCACTTCTCAAAAACGTAACATCTTGTACTGCATAATTTATCACATGTTGCAATTAAAAATTTTTCTATTTAGCTAAATTGCCATGTTGACAAAATTTTAAAAATCTCCAAAAATTAGACCATTATTAGTGAATAGATAGTTAGATTTATTACAACCTTTTCGTTGAGAAAATAGTATTAAATATAAATTTCATATTTGCATTCTAGAGTTACAGGTAAGAAAGTTCAGGCAAATGCACAAAACCGCTAATGAGGTTTAGAAATACATGATAAGTATGCGCGCCAGTTGGGCCTGAAATTAATTTCCCTACATAAAATAAAATACAAGTAATAATTTGCAAAAATTGCATGCACAAACGAACAAGGGATGGATAACAATGGCCCATGTCCATTGTTTGTAGCCCCAAAACAATTATTTTCTAACAATATTTTTGTATTTTCTTCAGCAAATTTGAGAATTATCATGGAAACCAATATTCTATTTGTGGGAAATAATTTTTGTTTGAATCCATTAACTGATTTTTCGGGATTTTTTTTCCGTAGAGTGATACCATGAATTTTTCTTGATTTAATTCAAATGCCGAACGAAATATTGGTGCTTTTTGTAGATTTGTCAGCTTTTCCTATATTTACAACAATTTGTTGTGTTATTCATAGAATTCTCACTGTGGGATATGAATATATTTTCTCAAAGATAAGCATTTGCGATCAATTTTAGATATTAAAATGAAAGCATTTTTGAATGATTGTAAGTGTTGCTGTTTATGGCTTTTATGACCTGCTTATTAAAACCATTTTTCAATTTTTGTTGCATGTTTAACAGAATTCCTGCAGAGAGTAAATTTAGGTAATAATTCAATCGTTTGTGTTTTACCCATTCATGATTTATACATAATATTTTTAGAATAATGAAATAATGGGGGCAACAACAGCCAGTTTACAACAAAAGGTAGAAACATCACAATTATATGCATGTTAAAAAGGGAAGTCTATCTGAATATTTTTTTTTTACCCATTCATGACCAAATACGGTGGTTTCTTGGTCCCAATTTGTCCATTCCTTTGTCTGTGTAATTTCAAAATTCTAGAAAATTTCATTTTGCTAGCTCAACTTTTCTTTATCTAAATGATCATGGGTCACATGAAAAAGCCGAAAATCATCAACAAAACTGAACAAATATACATATATCAAATCTTAACAGAAAATATTTATGATGCTAAACTCAATTTTTTTATATTTTTCTTGCTCCTTGAGCATGAGCTGCATATACAATGGACTAGTAGACATTTTGCAATGGGTTTTTTCATGAGAAATTGAGTGAAAAACAAATTCAAAAAATTCCTAAAATTATCTATATTTTTGTAGATGCCCATGAACCGATGACACAAGTAATCTTTTTGGAAAGGAGGAGGAAAATATTTCGAGATTTTAAATTCTGATGCAATATTTTGTAAGGAAATTGGGCTAATTGTAGAAAAATTAGTTCACTGAATTGAAAATTCGAAAGCCTAAAAAATTACAATATTTTCTTAATCCTGCCGCTTACAGATATTTTGATTTGTTCCGATAACATTTACAATGTCTTCTACACAGTAAGCGGTAGCAGGTTTTTTGTTTTATCTATTCTTCGCTATAGGAGTGGTTGGTATTCGCATGTCACTCATCTTGGTCTGGGATGAGTTAGATGTCTTGCACTTTAAGATTTTTTTCAATATCGCTTGTGATTTGTTTTCTTGGCTTATCTGTTACATCTCGTTTAACGTAATTAGTAATATCTGGCACTTGTATATATATATATATATATATAGAATATATATATTCTAACATCAGTACAATCATGTAATTAATATATAAATTTACTATCCTTTTAGATCATTTAACGGTTTTGAAACGCGTATATTATATACATATTATATATGGCCAACGCCAGGTAAAGCAAGAATAAGGTGAATGAAATAGGTTTCTCTTGGATTTATCAAGAAATTGTCAACTTTATAAAAAAGTTTCGTATGTCTTTTGTAATATGAATTATGGTAGTTTCATTAACTGTATGCTAAAATTTTTGCTTTTATGAAATTCCAAAAATTTTTGATACATTTTCTAGATTACTTGTGTAGTCTTGATTTTTATTGTATTTGAGTCATTTATTCAGGAAAATGATTCTTTACAAAATATATTTTATCAGATTCAAAATCGGAAGAAATATGTGACAACTAAGTTTTGAATGTTTTGCTTATTTTTGGGCTTGAGATATAGACAAAAAGTGATTTCAGGGCCTGAAATGGTCTAAATAAGCATTATAACTGTGTATATAGAATATATATATTCTAACATCAGTACAATCATGTAATTAATATATAAATTTACTATCCTTTTAGATCATTTAACGGTTTTTGAAACGCGTATATTATATACATATTATATATGGCCAACGCCAGGTAAAGCAAGAATAAGGTGAATGAAATAGGTTTCTCTTGGATTTATCAAGAAATTGTCAACTTTATAAAAAAGTTTCGTATGTCTTTTGTAATATGAATTATGGTAGTTTCATTAACTGTATGCTAAAATTTTTGCTTTTATGAAATTCCAAAAATTTTTGATACATTTTCTAGATTACTTGTGTAGTCTTGATTTTTATTGTATTTGAGTCATTTATTCAGGAAAATGATTCTTTACAAAATATATTTTATCAGATTCAAAATCGGAAGAAATATGTGACAACTAAGTTTTGAATGTTTTGCTTATTTTTGGGCTTGAGATATAGACAAAAAGTGATTTCAGGGCCTGAAATGGTCTAAATAAGCATTATAACTGTGCTTACAGAGCGCACAAGAAAACTATTCTATGTTTCACAGCTCTAATAAGGTCATTTCTGAACCATTATTCTGACCGTTCGATCTTCTCGTTCATCATTAGTATTTATTTTATTCTGTGTTAATTTTTGCACCGAACGTATTCGGGAGTAGTTCATATTTTTATGATAAGAAGAAAAAATTGAAAAAAAAATTGAAATTGAGACACCTGCAATTCCAATTGTCATATGAAATTTAATTTTGCTTGTTCAAATTGTCTTTTTTTGAAAAAGCACAGGTCACTTCTTGGCCTATCTGGTTGCATCCAGCAATTGAAATTGCGAAGTGTTTAATATTTTTGTCAAATTTTCTTCCAGTTAAGAACTACGTCATGCAAGTTCCCGTTTCTTTGTTACATCTCGTTTCACCTAATTAGTAATATCTGACACTTGAGAATTATATATATATATATTTTGACATCAGTACAATCATGTAATTAATATATGAATTTACTATCATTTTAGATCATTTTCCTGTTTCGAAACGCGTCAGGAATTGTATGATGATATAATCTTAACACTTATGCTGGGGGTTGTAACATCTCTTACTACATAATTTGTCACGTCTTACAAGGTAAGAATTTTTCTATTTAGCTAAATTACCATGTTGACAAAATTTTCGCTGGAAAATTAGACCATTATTGGTAAATAGATAGATAGATTTTTACAACCTTTTCATTGTGAAGATGATAATAAAAATATGTATCATATTTTCATTTTAGAGTTACACTTGAGAAAGATCAGGCGAATGCATAAAACCTCGAATAAATTTTAGAAATACATAAGTATGCGCGTCAGTTAACCCTAAAATTAATTCACCTACATAAACTAAAATACAGGTAATAATTTGCAAAAATTGCATGCACAAACAAAACAAGGGACGGGTAACAATGGCCAGTGTCCATTGTTTGGAGTCCCAAAATAATTATTTTCTAACAATACTTTTTGTATTTTCTACAGCAAATTTGAGATTTAACATGGAAACCATTATTTTATTCTATTTGTGGGGAATAATTTTGGTTTAAATCCATTAACTGATTTTTTGGAAGTTTTTTTAGTAGAGTTCCATGACTGCATCATCAATGTTAAATTTTTTTTGGATTTTATTCAAAAGCAGAAAAGAATACTGGTGCTTTTTGTGGTTGTCAGCTTTTCTTATTTTTACAACAGTTAATTTTGTTCCATTATTCTCACCACCCAAGTATGGAATATGAATGGATTTACCCAAAAATAAGCATTTGCAATCAATTTTAGATATTAAAATGAAAACATTTTTGAATGGTTGTAAGTGTTGCTGTTTATGGCTTTATGACCTGCTTATTAAAACCATTTTTTAATTTATGTTGCAAGTTTCGCAGAGAGTAAATTTAGGATAATAATTCAATCGTTTGTGTTTTACCCATTCATGATTTATACATAATATTTTTAGAATAATGAAACAGTGAAGGGGCAACAATAACCAGTTCACAACAAAAGGTAGAAACATCACAATTATATGTATGTTAAAAAGGGAAATCTGCATATTTTTTCTTTATCCATTCATGACCAAATACGGTGGTTTCTTGGTCCCAATTTGTCCATTACTGTGTCTTTTGTATTTTCAAAATTCTAGTAAATTTTATTTTGTTCGCTCAACTTTTCTTTATCTAAACGATCATGGGTCACATGAAGAAGCCGAAAATCAACAGCGAAACTAAACAAATATCAATATATCAAATCTTAACAGAAAATATTAATGATGCTAAACTCAATTTTTTTTTATATTTTTCTTGCTCCTTAAGCATGAGCTGCATATACAATGGACTAGTAGCTATTTTGCCATGGGTTTTTTTCATGAGTTTTAATTATTCGCTTCTAGCTTGCTAAAAAAGAAATTGAGTGAAAAACAAATTCCAAAAATTCCTAAAATTATGTATATTTCGGTAGATGCCCATTTATGAACCGATGATACAAGTAATCTTTTTGGAAAGGAGCAGGAAAATATTTTGAGATTTTGAATTCTAATGCAATATTTTGTAAGGAAACTGGGCTAATTGTAGAAAAATTAGTTCACTGAATTGAAAATTCAAAATCCTAAAAAATTTATCTAATTTAACAATCAACATAGCACATAATTTTCAGCATTAAAATGTCGTTCTAAAAATGTCATAGAAACTTTATTGTAAAAATTATCAGATTTAAAATTGGAAAAATATCTGCAACAAATAAATGTTTCATGTCAATAAGTTTTTGTGTACGAATACGTGCCATAACAATTTGCAAGTATCGAGCATCTTTACCCATGTGAAATAAACAGGTTTTTGGTAAAATTCTCATACAATTTCCTTCAGATTTGAATTTGTATTTCCTATTTATTGATTATTGGAAAAGCTCAATTATCCACACAAGGGTTCATTTTGACATTCGTGAAGTTTTCAACCAGTCAATCTATACTGAAATGATTATTTTTCCTTTATAATAATTTGGTAATCCTGCCGCTTACAGGCATTTTGATTTGTTCCGATAACATTTCCAATGTATTCTACACAATAAGGGGTAGCAGGTTTTTTGTTTTATGTATTCTTCGCTATAGGAGTGGTTGGTATTCGCATGTCACTCATCTTTGTCTGGGATGAGTTAGATGTCTCTCACTTTAATATTTTTTCAATTTTTCTTATGATTTGTTTTCTTGGCCTATCTGTTACATCTCGTTTCACCTAATTAGTAATATCTAGCACTTGAGAGTTTTATATATATATATATATATATGTATATATATTTTAACATCAGTACAATCATGTAATTAATCTATAAATTTACTATCCTTTTAGAACCTTTACCGGTTTCGAAACGTGTCAGGAATGGTATGAAGATATTATAAGATAAACATGCTGGGGGTTGTAACATCTTGTACTACATAATTTATCACGTCTTTCAGGTAAGAATTTTTCTATTTAGCTAAATTACCATGTTGACAACGTTTTTAGAATCGTTGGAAAATTAGAACATTATATGTAAATAGATAGATAGATTTTTTACAACCTTTTCGTTGTGAAGATGATATTAAAAATATGTATCATATTTTCATTTTTGAGTTACACGTGAGAAAGATCAGGCGAATGCACAAAACCTTGAATAAATTTTAGAAATACATAATAAGTATGCGCGTCAGTTAACCCTAAAATTAATTTACCTACATAAACCAAAATACGGGTAATTATTTGCAAAAATTGCATGCACAAACGAACAAGGGACGGGTAACAATGGCCAGTGTCCATTGTCTGGAATCCCAAAATAATTATTTTCTAACAATACCTCCTGTATTTTCTACAGCAAATTTAAGAATCATGATGGAAACCATTATTCTATTCTATTTGTAGGGAATAATTTTGGTTTGAATCCATTAACTGATTTTTTGGAAGTTTTTTCAGTAGAGTACCATGACTGCATCCTCAATGTTAAAAATTTTTTTTGATTTTATTCAAAAGCCGAACGGAATGCTGGTGCTTTTTGTGGATTTGTCAGCTTTTCTTATATTTACAACAGTTAATTTTGTTCGCTCAATTCTCGCCACCCAAGTATGGAATATGAATAAATTACACAAAAAGAAGCATTTGCGGCGATCAATTCTAGATATTAAAATGAAAACAATTTTGTATGATTGTAAGTGTTGCTCTTTATGACTTTGTGACCTACATGTTCAAACCATTTTTTAATTTTTGTTGCATGTTCTAAAGAATTCCTGCAGAGAGTAAATTTAAGATAATATTTCAATTATTTGTGTTTTACCCATTCATGATTTATACATAATATTTTTAGGATAATGAAATACTGAAGCGGCAACAGCGATCAGTTCACAACAAAAGGTAGAAACATCACAATTAGGTATATGAATGTTTAAAAGGGAAATCTGCATATTTTATCTTTACCCGTTCTTGACCAAATATGGTTGTTCCTTGGTCCCAATTTGTCTATTACTGTGTCTGTGTATTTTCAAAATTCTAAAAAATTTTATTTTTCTCGCTCAACTTTTCTTTATCTAAAAAATTATGGGTCACATGAAGAAGTCGAAAAATCAACAACGAAACGAAGTAAATATCAATATGTCAAATCTTAACAGAAATTATTGATGAATTTTTTTTAATATTTTTCTTGTTCCTTTTTTTTTTATTGAAATTCGCTCAGAGCAAGGACACAGAAGAAGAATCAAACTTGAAAATTCTCCTGCATCCACTAAAGTGCAAAGAGCTACATAAAATGCAGGAGCAGGAACTAAAGAACCCCCATCCCTGATAGATGTCTATTAACGCGAGTTTTAAAGCCTTGTAGATCAACACGATCAGGAAAACAGCAATAAGGCAAGGAATTACAAAGTTTTGATATTCTTGGAAAAAAACTTCTTGCATAAAACTGTTTGTGACATTGTGGAACCTCCACAGTGAATAGGTGCGAATTGGTAGCCAATCGTGTTGATCAATTGAACATTTTGTTCTGAGGAACGAGAGCAGAAATCTCCTTTGAACAAAGACCATTATAATATCTGTAAAATAAACATAGTGAGGCGAACCACACGCCTTTGAATACGATCGAGCATGCTAAGAACAGTGACAGCGGCACTGCCCCAAATGTGACAGCAATACTCCATACAGGGTCGAATCAATGATTTGTACAAATGGAGAATGATTTCGGGAGTGAGATAATGGCGAGCTCGATATAGAGAACCGACTTTCATCGAGGCTTGTTTAGCAATACTGGTGACATATTCATTCCAACTCATGTCCTTAGACAGTGTGAGTCCAACAAGACGAATATTTAAGGATTCCTCCAGAACAGTACCAGAGAATGAAATTTGGGTTGCATTCGTATTAGTGTAACGATTACTTGATAAAACTTTAGTCTTCTCAGAGTTAAGAGTTTACCTGCCAAGTGTCACCCCAATTAGATACTGTGGCCAAATCACACTCAAGTGATTTTGCCAGAGCTAGACGTTGTTCCGGGAGGGATTTTTCATTGAGACAAGAATATAGAGAGTTGTATCATCAGCGTAAATTACCAAATCACATATCAAATTATCGGGCAGGTCATTAATATATATCAAGAACAAAGTTTGGACCAAGGATCGACCCCTGAGGGACACCGGATGAAATGGAATAATTACCTGAACGTTGTCCGTCCAAAACAACATTAATTTTACGATTGGATAAGAAAGATTTGACAATTGAAAAAAACTTGTCCAGAAATCCCATACGATTGAATTTTCTGCAACAGACCTTGGTGCCAAACTCTGTCAAATGCTTTAGAAATGTCTAGAGCAACCGACTTTGCCTCCCCACAATGATCAAGGGCGCTAAATATTCGTTCAGTTATTACTGTCAACAAGTCAGCAGTAGAGCGAGAACGACGAAAACCATACTGCTTGTCCGTGAGGAGACAAAGCGACTCCAGGTGTCCAGAAATTTTATTATTAATAATTGATTCAAAAATTTTACTTATAATTGGTAAGAGACTAATTGGACGATATTTATTAGGATCAGTTCGGTCGCCACAGTTTTTGAATGCCGGCACAATCTTTGCACATTTCCTTGAGCATGAGCTGCATATACAATGGGCTGGTGGACATTTTGCAATGGGCTTTTGTCAGGAGTTGTAATCATTCAATTTCTTTTGATGCCGCAATTGAGTGAAAAAGTAATTCCAAAAATTCTAAATAATATGTATATTTTTGTAGATGCCCATTGATGAACCGATGATACAAGTAATCTTGTTGGAAAGGAGCAAGAAAATATTTCGAGATCAAAATTCTGATGCATTCTTTTGTAGGGAAGTTTTAGAAAAATTAGTTTACCAAATTGAAAATTCCAAGGCCTAAAAAATTTCAACAAATCACATAATTTTCAGTGTTAAAATCTGGTTCTAAAATAGTCATAGAAACTTTATTGTAAATACTATCAGATTTAAAATAAGAATAAATATGCAACAAATAAAAGTTTTTCATGTAAAAATATTTTATGTACGTATACCTAGCATAATGATTTGATAGTTTCGAACATCTTTACCCATTTTAAACAAATGAGTTTTTGGTAAAAGTCTCGTACAGTTTTCTTTTCAGATTAGAATTCGTATTTCCTGTTTATTGATTATTGGAAAAGCTCAATTATCCACAAAGGGTTCATTTTGGGATTCAAGAAATATTTTCAACAAGTCAAATCTATACTGAAATAATGATTCTTCCTTTATAATATTTTGTTAATCCTGCCGCTTACAGGCCTTTTGATTTGTTCCGATAACATTTCCAATGTCTTCTTCACAGTAAGTAGTAGCAGGTTTTTGTTTTATGTATTCATCGCTATAGGAGTGGTTTTTGGTAAAATTCTCATACAATTTTCTTCAGATTTGAATTCGTATTTCCTATTTATTGAATATAGAAAAAGCTCAATTATCCACAAAAGGGTTCATTTTGACATTCGAGAAATATTTTCAACCAGTCAATCTATACTGAAATGATTATATTCTTCACCTACGATATTTTGTTCATCCTGCCCCTTACAGACATTTTGATTTGTTCCGATAACATTTACAATGTCTTCTACACGATAAGGGGTAGCAGTTTTTTTGTTTTACGTATTCTTTGCTATAGGAGTGGTTGACATTCGCTTGTCACTCATTTTTGTCTTTGTCTTTCTCTTACGATTTGTTTTCTTGGCCTATCTGTTACATCTCGTTTCACCTAATTACTAATATCTGGCACTTCAGAGTTTTATATATATATATATTCTAACATCAGTAGAATCATGTAATTAATATATAAATTTACTATCCTTTTAGATTCTTTACCGGTTTCGAAACGTGTCAGGAATGGTATGAAGATATTATAAGATAAACATGCTGGGGGTTGTAACATCTTGTACTACATAATTTATCACATCCTGCCTGTAAGAATTTTTCAATTTAGCTGAATTACCATGTTGACAAAATTTTAAGAATCATTGAAAAATTAGACCATTATTGGTAAATAGATAGATAGATAGAGATTTTTTACAATCTTTTCGTTGTGAAGATGATATTAAAAATATGTATCATATTTTCATTTTTGAGTTACATGTGAAAAAGTTCAGGCGAATGCACAAAACCTCGAATAAATTTTAGAAATACATAATAAGTATGCGCGTCAGTTAGACCTAAAATTAATGTACCTACATAAACTAAAATACAGGTAATAAATTTGCAAAAATTGCATTCACAAGCGAACAAGAGGCAGGTAACAATAGCCAGTGTCCATTGTTTGGAACCCCTAAACAATTATTTTCTAACAATACCTCCTGTATTTTCTACAGCAAATTTAAGAATCATGATGGAAACCATTATTCTATTCTATTTGTGGGAAATAATTTTGGTTTGAATCCATTAACTGATTTTTTGGAAGACTTTAAAGTAGAGTACCATGACTGCATCCTCAATGTAAAAAATTTTTTTGGATTTTATTCAAAAGCCGAACAGAATACTGGTGCTTTTTGTGGATCTGTCAGCTTTTCTCATATTTACAACAGTTAATATTGTTAAGCATTTGCCCATTGATGAACCGATGATACAAGTAATCTTTTTGGAAAGGAGCAGGAAAATATTTTGAGATTCCAAATTCTGATGCAATATTTTGAATGGAAATTGGGCTAATTGTAGAAAAATTTGTTCACTGAATTGAAAATTCCAAAACCTAAAGAAATTTCTTTAATTTAACAATCAACAAATAACATAATTTTCAGCGTTAAAATCTTCTTCTAAAATAGTCATAGAAATTTTATTGTAAATATTATCAGATTTAAAATTGGAATAAATATGCAACAAAAAAGTTTTTTATGTAAAAATATTTTATGTGCGTAACGATAGCATAACGATTTGATAGTATCGAGCATCTTTACCCATTTGAAACAAACGAGTTTTTGGTAAAAGTCTCGTACAGTTTTCTTTTCAGATTAGAATTCGTATTTCCTATTTATTGATAATTGGAAAAGCTCACTTATCCACAAAGGGTTCATCTTGGGATTCAAGAAATATTTTCAACCAGTCAATCTATACCGATAACATTTACAATGTCTTCTACACAGTAAGTAGTAGCAGGTTTTTGTTTTATGTATTCATCGCTATAGGAGTGGTTGGTATTCGCTTGTCACTCATCTTAGTCAGATGATTTAGATGTATTGCACTCTAATTATTTTTTCAATTTTGCTTGCGATTTGTTTACCTTCTGTGGAACTAACAGTCTTTTCTCTCACAGATATACTGGAAAAGGCCGAATTTGAATTTTTTAGTAAAGTAAATTATTTAAGCAGAAAAGTGCATCTGGATAATGTTCTGAAGTTGGTACAATATGATGCTTTGATATTATGATTAAGTATTACATATGGCCAATGCCAGGTAAAGCAAGAATAAGGTGAATGAAATAGGTTTCACTTAGGTTTATCAAGAAATTGTCAAGTCTGTAAAAAAAAAGTTTCGTAAGTCTTTTATAATATGAATTATGGTAGTATTATTAACTGTATGCTAAAATATTTGCTTTTATGAAATTCCAAAAATTCTTGATACATTTTCAAGATTACTTGTGTAGTCTACGATTCTTATTGAATTTGAGTCATTTATTCAGGAAAATGATCCTTTACAAAATAAATTTTATATTTTTTGATTAAAATCGGAAGAAATATGTGACAACTAAGTTTTGAATGTGTTGTTTATTTTTGTACTTTAGATATAGACAGGAAGTGATTTCAGGGCCTGAAATGGCCTAAATAGGCATTATAACTGTGCTTACAGAGCGCACAGGAAACCTCAAGCTATTCTATGTTTCTCAGCTCTAAGAAGTTCATTTCTGAACCAATATTCTGGCCATTCAATCTTCTTGTTCATAAGTATTCATTTTATTATGTGTTAATTTTTACACCAAACCTATTTGGGAGTAGTTCGTATTTTTATGATAAGAAGAAAAAATTAAAAAAGAAAATTGAAATTGAGACACCTGAAATTCCGATTGTCATATGAAATTTAGTTTTGATTGTTCAAATTGTCTTTTTTTGAAAAAGCACAGGTACTTCTGGCCCATCAGGTTGCAGCCAGCAAATGAAATTGCGAAGTGTTTAATATTTTTGTTGAATTCTCTTCCAGTTAAGAACTATGTCATGCAAGTTTAATTTTCCTTGTTACTTCTCGTTTCACCTATTTAGTTAGTAATATTTGGCACTTGAGGATTATATATATATATATATATTGACATCAGTACAATCAGTTAATTAATATATAAATTTACTATCCTTTCAGATAATTTTCCGGTTTCGAAACGCGTCAGGAATAGTATGAAGATATGATCTTAACACATCTCAAAAACATGCTGGGGGTTGTAACATCTTTTACTACATAATTTATCACGTCTTGCAGGTAAGAATTTTTCTATTTAGCTAAATTACCATGTTGACAAAATTTTCGTTTGAAAATTAGACCCTTATTGGTAAATGGATAGATAGATTTTAACAACCTTTTCATTGTGAAGGTGATATTAAAAATATGTATCATATTTTCATTTTAGAGTTACACGTGAGAAAGATCAGGCGAATACATAAAACTTCGAATAAATTTTAGAAATACATAACTATGCGCGTCAGTTAGCCCTAAAATTAATTTACCTACATAAACTAAAATACAGGCAATAATTTGCAAAAATTGCATGCACAAACTAACAAGGGACGGGTAACAATGGCCAGTGTCCATTGTTTGGAGTCCCAAAATAAATATTTGCTAACAATACCTCCTGTGTATTTTCTACAGCAAATTTGAGATTAAACATGGAAACCATTATTCTATTCTATTTGTGGGTAATAATTTTGGTTTAATCCATTAACTGATTTTTTGGAAATTTTTTCAGTAGAGTACCATGACTGACTGCATCCTCAATGTTAAAAATTTTTTGGATTTAATTCAAAAGCCGAATGGAATACTGGTGCTTTTTGTGGATTTGTCAGTTTTTCTTATATTTACAATAGTTGATTTCTTCGCATTATTCTCACCACCCAAGTATGGAATATGAATAGATTTTTCCAAAAGTAAGCATTTGCGATCAATTTTAGATATTAAAAATGAAAACATTTTTGAATGATTGTAAGTGTTGCTCTTGATGGCTTTTATGACCTCCGTATTAAAACCATTTTTCAATTTTTGTTGCATGTTTTGCAGAAGTCCTGCAGAGAGTAAATACAGGATAATATTTCAATTATTTGTGTTTTACCCATTCATGATTTATACATGATATTTTTAGGATAATGAAATACTTAAGCGGCAACAACAATCAGTTTACAACAAAAGGTAGAAACATCACAATTATATGCATGTTAAAAAGAGAACTCTATCTGCATATTTTTTCTTCACCCATTCATGACCAAATACAGTGGTTTCTTGGCCCCAATTTGTCCGTTACTGTGTCTGTGTATTTTCAAAATTTTAGAAAATTTTATTTTGCTTGCCCAACTTTATCTTTATCAACTCTTTATCTAAACGATCATAGGTCACATGAAGAACCCGAAAATCAGCAACGAAAAAGGTTTCGTATGTCTTTTATTATATGAATTATGGTAGTTTTATTAACTGTATGCTGAAATTTTTGCTTTTATCAAATTCAAAAAATTTTGATACATTCTATAGTTTACTTATGTAGTTTACGATTTTTATTGTATTTATGACATTTATTCAGGAAAATGACGTTATAAAATAAATCAAGCCCATTTTACCATTTTTTAAATTAAAAAAAAAAAATACTATCAGATTCAAAATCGGAAGAAATATGTTACAACTAAGTTTTGAATGTTTAGTTTATTTTTTGGCTTTAGATATAGACGAAATGAGATTTCAGGGCCTGAAATGGTCTAAATAAGCATTATAATTGTGCTTAGAGAGCGCACATGAAACTTTAACCTATCCTCTGTTTCACAGCTCTAAGAAGGTCATTTCTGAACCAATATTCTGACCATTCAATCTTCTCGTTCATCATATGTATTTATTTTATTCTGTGTTTATTTTTGCTCCAAACCTATTCTGGAATAGTTCATATTTTTATGATCAGAAGAAATAATTAAAAAAAAAAATTGAAATTGAGACACCTGCATTTCCAATTGTCATGAAATTTAATTTTGCTTGTTCAAATTGTCTTTATTGAAAAAGAGCTCAGGTACTTGTAAAAGCATGGGTCATCTCTTGGCCTATCTGGTTGCATCCAGCAATTGATATATATATTTTGAAATGAGTAATATCATGTAATTAATATATAAATTTACTATCCTTTCAGATCATTTACCGGTTTCGGAACGTGTCAGGAATGGTATGAAGATATAAAATTAACACTTCTCAAACTGGGGGATGTAACATCTTAAACTGCATAATTTATCATGTCTTGCAGGTAATAATTTTTCTATTTAGCTAAATTAACATGTTGACAAAATTCTATAAATTGTTGAAAAATTAGACCATTATTGCTTAATAGATAGATAGATTTTTACAACCTTTTCGTTGTGAAGATGATATTAAAAATATGTATCATATTTTCATTTTAGAGTTACATGTGAGAAAGTTCAGGCGAATGCACAAAACCGTGAATAAATTTTAGAAATACATAATAAGTATGGAGTCAGTTAGCCCTAAAATTAATTTACCTACATAAACTAAAATACAGGTAATAATTTGCAGAAATTGCATGCACAAACTAACAAGGGACGGATAACAATGGCCAGTGTCCATTGTCTGGAGTCCCAAAATAATTATTTTCTAACAATACTATTTGTATTTTCTACAGCAAATTTGAGAATTGTCATGGAAACCATTATTCTATTCTATTTGTGGGGAATAATTTTGGTTTAAATCCATTTATTTTGCTGAATTCCTGCAGAGAGTAAATTTAGGATAATATTTCAATTATTTGTGTTTTACCCATTCATGATTTATACTTAATATTTTTAGAATAATGAAATACTGAAGCGGCAACAACAACAACCAGTTCTCAACAAAAGGTAGAAACATCACAATTATATGCATGTTAAAAAGGGAGGTCTGTCTGCATATTTTATCTTTACCCATTTATGACCAAATACAGTAGTTTCTCTGTCCCAATTTGTCCATTTCTGTGTTTGTCTATTTACAAAATTCTAGAAAATTTTATTTTGCTTGCTCAACTTCTCTTTATCTAAACAATCATGGGTCACATGAAGAAGCTGAAAATCAACAACGAAACTAAACAAATAGCAATATATCAAATCTTAACAGAAAATATTTATGATGCTAAATTCAATTTTTTTAATATTCTACTTGTTCCTTACAAGGGACCGGTAGACATTTTGCAATGGGTTTTTTTCATGAGTTATGATTATTCAATTCCTTTTGATGCCGCTTCTAGCTTGCCAAAAAGGAAATTGAGTGAAAAATAAATTCCAAAAATTCTAAATATTATGTTTATTATTGTAGAAATATTTTCAACCATTCAAACTATACTGAAATGATTATTCATCCTTTGCGATATTTTGTTAATTCTGCCGCTTACAGACAATTTTGATTTCTTCTGATAACATTTACAATCTCTTCTGCACAGTAAGTAGTAGCAGGTTTTTGTTTTATGTATTCTTCGCTATAGGAGTGGTTTGTATTCGCTTGTCACTCATCTTTGTCAGGGATGAGTTAGATGTCTTGCACTCCAATATATTTTTTAATTTTGCTTGTGATTTGTTTAGGGTGACTTCTTGGCCTATTTGGTTGCATCTAGCAATTGAAATTGAAAAGTGTTTAATATTTTTGTGGAATTTTCTTCCAGTTAAGAACTACTTCATGCAGAATCAAGTTTCTTTGTTACATCTCGTTTCACCTAATTAGTAATATCTGGCACTTGAGAATTATATATATATTTTGACATCATTACAATCGTGTAATTCATATATAAATTCACTATCCTTTTAGATCATTTTCTAGTTTCGAAACGCGTCAGGAATGGTATGAAGATATAATCTTAACACTTCTCAAAAACATGCTTGGGGTTGTAACATCTTATACTTCATAATTTATCACGTCTTGCATGTAAGAATTTTTCTATTCATCTAAATTGCCATGTTGACAAAATTTTAGGAATCTTGATAAATTAGACCATTATTGGTAAATAGACAGATTTTTACAACCTTTTCGTTGTGAAAATGATATTAAAAATATGTATCATATTTTCATTTTAGAGTTACACGTGAGAAAGATCAGGCGAATGCACAAAACCTCGAATAAATTTTAGAAATACATAATAATTATGCGCGTCAGTTAACCCTAAAATTAATTTACCTACATAAACTAAAATACAGGTAATTTTTTGCGAAAATTGCATGCACAAACGAACAAGGGATGGATAACGATGGCCAGTCAGTACTATTTGTATTTTCTACAGCAAATTTGAGAATTTTCATGGAAACCATTCTATTCTATTCTATTTGTGGGAATAATTTTGGTTTGAATCCATTAACTGATTTTTTGGAAGTTTTTTCAGTAGAGTACCATGATTGCATCATCAATGTTAAAAATGTTTTGGATTTTATTCAAAAGCCGAACGGAATACTGGTTCTTTTTGTGGATTTGTCAGCATTTCTTATATTTACAACAGTTAATTTTGTTCGCACAATTCTCACCACCCATGTATGGAATATTAATAGATTTACCCAAAAATAAGCATTTGCGATCAATTTTACATATTAAAATGAAAACATTTTTGAATGATTGTAAGTGTTGCTGTTTATGGCTTTTATGACCTGCTTATTCAAACAATTTTTCAATTTTTGTTGCATGTTTAAACGAATTCCTGCAGAGAGTAAATTTAGGTAATAATTCAATCGTTTGTGTTTTACCCATTCATGATTTATACATAATTTTTTTAGAATAATGAAAAACTGAAGGGGCAGCAACAGCCAGTTCACAACAAAAGGTAGAAACATCACATTTATATGCATGTTAAAAAGGGAAGTCTATCTGAGTATATTTTTCTTCAGCCATTCATGACGAAATACGGTGGTTTCTTGGTTCCAATTTGTCCATTACTGTGTCTGTGTATTTTCAAAATTCTAGAAAATTTCATTTTGCTTGCTCAACTTTTCTTTATCTAAACGATCATGGGTCACATGAAAAAGCCGAAAATCATCAACAAAACTAAACAAATATCAATATATCAAATCTTAACAGAAAATATTGATGATGCTGAACGCAATTTTTTTTTAATATTTTTCTTGCTCCTTTAGCATGAGCTGCATATACAATGTACTTGTAGACATTTTGCAATGGGTTTAAGTGAAAATCAAAAGGAATTCAAAAGGAATTGAATGATTA